>CM070724.1:52154802-52489802 GCA_036346275.1 Otatea glauca | reverse complement strand
CATCCATTAAGAAGTAGACGATTCTGGCATATCTGAATCTCCGACTGACGAAGGCGCATCTTCTTTGTTGGCACTGCCATAGGGGTTCATGGCAATAGCCTCCTCAGCGTCGACATCAGGCCATGTTGTTACCTCAGCAAATGAAAATTGGTTGGCAGCGCCGAAGAAAGATGCAACTCGCATCACGCAGCATTGGGAGAGCATGCTCTCTGCGTCAACTGACTCCGGCAAAGGAGGCATGCAGGTTGGGAGGAATTCCAACTTATGGTTCGTCAGTTTTAACAGTGAATAGGTTGCTCGGCACAAGATAAACCTGCAGAAACAATCGAAATGAGCTTTCAGCCAATAAAAGGAATGCAAGACATCCACATATCGATTATACACTTCACGGCATAATGTAGACAGCAGACTGGAAGGAATTGGATAGTAATATTTGGAAAGCCAGCTCAACAAAGTGCATTCCTGCAGATTGTTGACTAAGTAATATGCTAACAGGGAACAGCTTACAAGTGAGCTTGCAATCACTATTACTAATATTTTAGTGGATAATAACCACAATAGGCTTGATGATTATATAAAGCAATGAACTATCCATGCAGAAAGCACAACACCTTTAATATGTTTGGAAGGAGTAGAGACTAGTAATAAAAGAATTGACAAGGTAACCTGAGAAGCAGCCGCCTCAAGAGTGGATCACCTAAAACTTCGACCCAAACAGGATGAAGTGAAGACGATGCAACCAAAGTTGTGGCCCATTCATTTAAGGACAAGGATAATAACTCCTCAGCTTTATTATAAGAATCCTACAAAATTTCATTTCAAGGCACAAAGACAAAAGGGAGAAAGAAAATTATTAACAAATACTAAAAACAAGTACCCTGTCAATGTCCACCCCATTATTGCCGATCAGAAAGCAGAATGCTTGCAATGGAGCTGTGAGAAACATAGTGAACTGACTATCATTTTGTCGAGTAGAATCCCCACTGAATCCTATGAATCCTACAGTGGAAGATCGGGAGCTTGGAGAAAGTAACATGGCAGTTGTCTCCCCCCTTTCAGCCCCATGAATAAACTGCAATGCTAAATACAACAATTAGAATGGAGCATTGCACTGATAGCCCTAAGAGTACATGTCAAACAACCAGACTACCACCAAGTGAGTATCCCATTACAATCCAAGAGGAACAGAATGAATAGTAAAATTAGAAATTACAGAAAGCACTTGGTTCCACAATAAAAACTGAAGGCACAGAAACAAGTGGCCTGTCAAAATGGAAACAAGAACCATGGAATGGCACTTGGACAAGTACCCAGTTACACGTTTTGACACAAAAGGGTATCGAGCAAAGCTTCAAATATGAACAAAATTTTGAATAGCACAGATTAGCTGGTCTCAAAAGGCATTACAAAATGTTGTAAAAGCATCCACCAATCATGGATGGCCCACTCAACAGTCCTCAGTTCACAGAATAATAATAGTGGTTGCTTGGGAGAAAAAATAAGATTAAACAAACCTGCCTTGAATTCATAGCTGACGCTACTGTCAATCACCAAGAAGAGAGGTCTTCTTGTAAATGGGATCAGATCACAAGGGTATATGCAGTTTGAACCTAGATGTTTCAAACATGGGTCATAAACAATATAGTTCTTTCTAAAAACAAAATAATTCAAGTCTGTGAAAACATAACTTAAATCAACCCTAAGCCTTCAAAATAGCTCCTTAATGCATAGGAAACAACAAAGATAATCTCATGAACATGGCATTGAAAAAATACCTTCACTTTCACGGCAGCCTAACCACAGGCAAGGTCCGTTGTCTTCCTTTGAATTGATGGGGTTAGTATTACATATCTCAAACTTACTAAAATTGCTCACAACCTTCTCGCTTGTATCGGGACAAAATCCAGAATGTCCCGCCTCACCTGAAAGATATTAGAATGCTAACTAGAATACGCTCCCCAACACATGATAGATAACTGATAAGCTTTTAGTCAGACAAGCCTAGGGCACCAACCTGCAGCTGAAAGGTATATTAACATCATACCATTCGATGGGAGCTCCTCACATTTGGTGGCAAGAACCTGGATTTCAAACATAACATTCTTTAAACAGAGATAATTTATTTCATATATCATTAAATGCAGTAACTTCCAAATAAAGAAACATTTGAGTGAATAATAAAACAATGTTCAAAGTCAATTTGCCTTTTCCTGGTTATCCATGCATCCTTGAGCACTGCTGCATTGTTCATGAATTGCATCCTAGATTTAGCTTTCCTATCAGTTGAGTGTCCCATGAATATGATGGCCGTTCATTATCCTTCTAGACACTACCTCTTGGCAGCCCCAAACCACCCCAAAAAAAATTCTAACAGAGGACCAAGTTAAGTTTGATTCAAACATTATATGTTGTAGGTTATTTTTCAGAACATTTGAAACCCACTCCAGTACATATTTCCTCATCATCATGCTTCCTTATCAGGTAAATTAGATCAGCTAGTTGGCACTTGGCACTAGTATTGTGTACATGTCTTGCGGAATTCCCTACCTTTTCAATCCTACTACTAGCTCATTTCTGATTATTCCAATCAACAAAGATTGGCTGTTACACATGTACACTAAGCTCGTCTTAAGGTGAACTGAATGCACCAGAACTAGTTCGAAGACCAATATTTTTCTCCTAGAACTAAACCAACTGCTTGCATCAAAAGATTCTTCATATAGCTTTTTAACAAAAAAAAAGCTTATCCATATGATAATTCTAAAACTTTCCTTTTTTTCAGACTCTGATCATTATAGTAGTAGATGAAGAGTGTTTACTATGGCACATGAATAACATTGGGAATTGCATGCATTCACTAAAACATAGGATAAGGATGATAAATCAAAAGTTAAGTTCATAAGATGTAAAATGAGGAAGAATTGAAAGATGGACTTACCGTCAGGAAATGTGTCACTGAGGGCCGATAGAGAATTGTTTTAAGTGGGTTTGGAGGCAGCGCAGCATCTCGCAAATCTTTTAAGAGACTGGGATTGTTTTGTCCGCTTTCATCATGGGCACTGTAACCATTGTTTAGCGCAAAAGAACCACATGGTTCCCATTCGAGACATTGAAGCATTCTAAATACATCTATGGTAAGGTCTGTAAATTTGACCTGAACGAAACAGACATGATGTTACGTTAGTACAAAAAGCAGAAGTAGATGCATGTGAGGGAGGAACAGAGGAAGCATTACCTCGTTATGATAGTAGCTGCATAATATGGCATCACTTAAAGCCAGACCTCTCTTCTTGACAGTAGGCGGGACGGTAGGAAGAGTATCCGGGGGAGGATCGAATGCGTAGCTGTACCTGAGTGGTCTCATGTTCATAAAGGGCGAGTCAGCTCTCAGAAACCTCGCGATTTCTTGCAAGACATGCTTCCACTCCTTATATTCGGCTTCCTGCACAGTCCAAAATGGATCAGAATCCGCTGATTGATCAGAAGCAAGGAAGTAGGCAGCGCCAATTGAATCGAGTTGAATTGTACAAGTAGGGTAGCAGTTTAGAAGAGTAATTAATATTAGGATATATACTGAACTAATGGTAGGGGAAAAGATAAGCGGGGGGAGGGACCGTACCTGGAGCGTCTTCTTGGATTCGTCGAGGAGTGTGCGGATGTGGACGGCGAGGCGCGGGACGGTGTCTGCGCGCCTGGCGAGAAGAAGGGCGACAAGGAGGAACCTGGCGAGGAAGCGGAGATGCTTGGTGGGGGCGAGGTGGTCGGCATCTGCGACGAAGTAGGCACGGTCGAGGACGGCGTGGTAGAAGACGAAGGCCTCGGAGAGGAGGGCGGTGTCGGAGGTGCGCTGGTACTGGGAGTAGTAAAGGTGGGCGATGCGGGCGGCGATCTTGCCGACCTGCCAGCGGCGGAGCCCGGCGTCGAGGAGGCGGTGGCGGTGCTCCTGCTGCATGCGCCAGAGCTGGGTGTAGATGCGGAAGGCCTTGCCGTACTCCGCCGGCTCGTGGCGGCCGAAGAGGGGGAGGTCGCGCACGCGGGCGAAGCGCCGGTCCGCCTTGTCCAGCAGCGCCCAGAACTGCTCTGCCGTCCAGCCGCCGCCGACGGAGGAGGAGGAGCCGCCGCCTTGGGCTTGGGCTTGGTGCGGCGACGACGCCATGGCGACGGTCTGGTCGTGACTCAGGTCGGACGGATTCTTGTGGGAGTCGTCGTGTTAGACTCCTCGTTGTCATTCCAGTCCATCCGAGCCCAGCCCAAAGACATGTTAACAAGCCCACATGAGCTAACACTTGTTTAGCCAAACACCACACTCATGCTTTCATTAGTCTTCCTTTTCTTTTTTTTCTTGAGTCCTCGAAAGAAAATTACATACGTTTCAGAAAAAAGAAAGGAAAGAAAACTATGTATCGTCTCAAAAAAGAAAGAAAGGAAAGGAAATTATGTATGCGCTGGTGAGTACATGGTGACTGATACATAATTACATCCTTCGTGATGCAAACATTGTCATTGTAGGATCACCCTGTCCTGGGCTCCTGGCCCCCAACATGTATATAACCAAACAAAGTCATTGCACAACACTAGCATTATAGCATACACCCATGACAACAAGCCTTAGTTATGTATATGTTGCAACAACAACCTCCAAATCATCCCTCCGGCGACGATTTAATGCTTTCATGTCAGAGCAACCAACAAGTGGCAAGGAACTGCACAAGCTCTTCACTCCTGCCGCCGTGGCAAAACTGTCATTTTCCTTTCCTTTCGTTTCAGTAAGCATCAACTTGATCCCAAGTTGTAGCCACTACTATATAAAAGCTCATCATAGACAATTTAAATATCTTATCACAGACGGTTTTATGAACCGTCTGTAAACATGTGTCAGTGATAAGAATGATATATCACAGGCGGTTTTCGAACCGTCAGTAAAAATTAACATCAGAGACGGTTTTATTTACGAATCGTCTATGATGATAAAATAACACAGACGGTTATAGCTTATAACCGTCTGTGATAGTCCATCATCACAGACGGGTTGTAGCTACAAACCGTCTGTAATATGTACTCATCACAGACAATTTATAGCTAGAACCGTCTGTGATATTGCATCATCTCAGACAATTGTACCTAAGAACCGTCTGTGATGATGGTTTGTATTATTGAAGATTTTCTATTTTATTGGCTAGCCTCAGAAAATACTAACCATGCCCTCTGAAATAAAGTAGATTACAGAATTTATATCATAAGCATATTATTATAACATACATTTCAGAAATCAACTCATATTACATATTACACACTACATACAGCACATCCATTTCAGAAATCAACTCAGATATATTAACCAATTGAATCCATAACTGCAACTCACAAATACACAAAACAATGTTCACAAATTAACCCAAGTGGTAATTGATAAATTCACAACTCATCAGGTGAGGCTGAGTAGCACTCGTCTTTTGGATTTATGACCTCACGTATAGAAGGCACATAGTTGTCCTCAAATTCGTAGCAGGTCAACTTGTTCCAACACAGATTCAGCGCATTTACAAGCCTGTCGATGGAAAGAGTAAAGCCTTGCATGTATATAAATTGATAAGTAGAAACAATTATTGCAAGATTGACAAACCTCTAGAAAATTAGTCTTCTTTGCACCAATGAGGATTTGCGTGTTGTGGTAAACGTAGAATCCATATTGGTTAGTGGCCTTTGACTGCTGGTGGCACTACCAAAATGTAATTAGTTAGTTCCGGAGGTATTATTATAGAGTGTGAAGGATTATTGCGCACTAGCAGATACCGAAAACTTATGAACGTGCTTCAGCAGCGACGAGTCCTTGTGTGGCCCTCCACAAGTTCTGTAGACATTGAACGACGTCTCGAGTAATTTTGCGATAGGCGTCAAGTCGTGGGTGCCGCCCTTTTTGGAATCAAGGTAAAATACCCGGTTCTATCTTGGTATAATTACAAGTAGAACCCAGTGAAACCTACACAGGTATATCGCCATGGTCGTTCAACTAACTTCGAGTTGCGTATAAAGTACAAATCAACAAATATAGCAACTGGATGAAGCACTACTTCGATTTGTGGGGTAAAAGTATAAAAAAAATTCCCGTTGAGCCAGCAATGCGTTTTCTACGTACTCTGGACGACTTTTAAATTTTTATCCATGGTTTTCTTGGACACCATGTGTGAGTCGAGGAAACCCACTGGTTCTTTCTATTTTTTTACTTCAATGATCATGTATCTATATATACAAAAGCTAGGATCGTATACATATGACATTTATCATTTTGACACGAATGTAGACCGTGATTGCACACACTTACAATGTCTAGCATCTGATGAGTGAGGCATCGAGGTTGTAGAGATCGAACAAGTCATTGAAGCCGACTACGAAGAAGCCCCCCGAAAACTAGGTGCAAGAAATGCTCTTTCTTGAAGCTGATCGAGATGCTCCATACTCGTTATGTCACTAGCTTGTTGGCTTATTCCATGCACCAATTTTGCAATCTAACGCAAGCTATTGTAAGCATCTCCTGGCGCTCTACCGGTACGAACGACTGTCCTAGCTTGAATTGTCGCGCCAATGGGACCAATGGAAAGTCAGGGGCCTCTGTGGTCCTCTTCGATTTGACCTTGTCGTCACCTCGCCGTCTATCATAGGTCATCTTCACGGGAGACGACTGGGCCCGAAGTGAAGTACCAGCCTGTGTTGAGCACGATAGCCGATTTGGTGGCCTGCTTCGGTGCAGCACGTAGCTCCGGTAGTGCTGGTAGCTCCAGCGCAGCAGGTGGCTCATGTTGTACATGTAGCTTCGGTGTTGTAAGACGGTTGTCAAAAGAGATATCCCTCTTAGGGCACTGGATGAATGTGCCAATGGCATCCCCTAGTGTTATGATCTTGTCATTTGAGGGCATTTCCAGTATGACGGCTGAAAGGACAGGGGATGTCGCCTAGAGGGGGGGTGAATAGGCGAATTAAAAACTTTGTAACTTAAATGCAGCGGAATAAAATATGCAGCTAAATAAAATCTCGAGTTTCGAACAATCCGGAGTGTCAGGGTTGAGGATCGGATACTCGGATTGAGGATCTCGAGAGAGATTTTAAATCCTGCAATTTTCAACAATCTACTTGAACACAAAAGATCTTAGTGATGTCAGTACACGAGGTATAGAAGATCCGAGCCAAACACAACAAAAGAGTAGATCGGGGCTCCCAAAGATTCAAAACCAAATACTAAAGCAAGAGTAAGAAGCAAACTTGGAGACAAAGATTTTTCATCAAGTTCGGATCCTTGAGGATCCTACGTCTCAGTTGAGGCGGCTCGGTCACACTTGAGCCGGGTCTCTTTCAACCCTCTTCCTCCGGTGTTGCACAAATGCACTCGCGGTCTTCACTCCTTTGATTCCTTCCCTTACGGAGGCGGAACTGCCTTCACAAACTTCCCACGGCCAACCACACAAAGCTCGGTGGCTCGTGGCGACCTCCTAGCCGTCTAGGAGTCCTCAACCTCCAAGAGTAACAAATGCTCACGAAGAACAAGCTTGGAGATAAAATCAAGTGCTCAATCAACTCAAATCTCACTCAACAAACTCTTCCCAACCCTTCTCACAAGGGGATCACTTAGATCTAAGGGTAAAAGCTTCCTCAAAGCCCCCCACGCCCCTCAAAAATCCACACCAAAAGCCTCTTCAAAAGAGGAGGAAGGGCTATAAATAGAACTCCCAAAAACTAGCCGTTGGGGCAAGTGCGCACAATCAGGAGACTCGGATTTCAACCGGATACTCGGATTGGTGAAAAACTAACAGAGAGACTCAACCGGAGAGTCGGATAAATGTCCGGATACTCCGGATTATCCGATAGTCCGGACTAACTCCGGATAGTCCGAATCAAGACTGAGCGACTCGTAAAACGAGCATAACTTTTGACTCGGACTCGATTTCAGAGATTTTGGACTCTCGAAAGCTAAGAACGAGGGCTACACAACCAACAAGATCTCACTATCCAAAACTCAAAGGATAACCACAGATTTCACAAAGAAATCAAGAGAGACCTACAACCCTCACTTTCGCGGTACCAACACCACTCTCTTTCTAAGATTCACAAGGATGGATCACTTGAGCACTTGACACATCTAAAAGTCATTCGACATCGCATCCCTCTTCATAGTACGGCAATCCTTAGACTCAAATTAAATCAAGGATAATATAAGTCTAGAACTAGTCACTTGCCGTCTACTTTCTTGATGTCGATGCATGAAGACCTTCACCATATAATTGATGACATCTTCACCTTGTCCAACTCGACTCGATTCACCTCATGAGACTCTCGTCCTATCAACCTTGACTTGATCATCCTCTCTGACGATCTCCACGCCAAGTCGCTCTTGACTTAGTCCTCAACTCTTGGTGACACCGCCGTCTTGTTGACCTCGACTTAATGATCATCCTCCGGGATACCTTGGTCATCATACACAAGCGGGACCTAATTCTTTCCAAACTACTCATGAAAGACATTAGTCCCAAAGCTCAATAGATATGAATAAAGTTGATATTTTGTGAGCGATTGATTACAACAAGTGTTTCATATAAAGAAGCACAATATAAATGGAAACACTTGACATAAGAAATGTTCTCTACTAAGTACATCATGGTGAATATGTAATTGATCTATATGCACTAGAGATATATAATTGCCAATAGGATGAATCAATTAAATCATGGCAAGGATCACAGACTTTACTTAAATAAAGCACATGATAGAATATACACGAATTGTACATGTGCAAATAATATTTGGAGTAAGAGTAAATATGTGATCCAACACTAGATAAACTTCACTAAGAGAATTGCATGAGAAGATATACAAATAAAACATGCATGCACCAAGTCAATCTATAGCAATATGAAGTTTAACTCTAGTTAATACATGCATACTATAATGAACTCAAATGAATATATATGCACAAATAAATATGACATGAACCAATGTGCATATATATAATCAACATGCTACTTGGAGTTCACTATGCATTTGCACAAAAGGAATGCAATAACAAATATAGAATAGATACCAAAATTGCATACCTTATCTTTGCTTAACCTTCCTATTTGATTTTCCTCTAAATAGATGAGACTGATACTCAACTAGGCAATAACAAGTTAGTCTCATAGCAATATAATCATATTAGAGGTTTGTCATTTGTTAAGCACTAAGTTAAGCATTTACTTAATTGCATAGATTGTCATTATGAGTGTTTGTCATTAATCACCAAAATAACATAAGTGCCTAGATGCACTTTCAACGGCCTTGTAAATTGGATGTACACCGTCGATATGGACCTTAGCGTAACCCGAAGCTACCGTGCAACCGTGCACAATCGACCCTCGATCGGATGGATACATACGCCCCCAAGCAGCCTGCAGGGGAACGAAGCCATTGGCAAGCCTCACTTGGAAATTATACAGCATAGCCATCTACATAAGGGTATATAATTAGCTAACAGGTCTATCTATGGAGCATTCCAGATATATATTACATGGATGTCATCGAATGGAAATTTGGATCGTCCACGTCTATCTCAGAGGTGGACGTGTAGCTGCTTTTATGGTTAGTTGGGTTGAATTGTGTCTATGTGTCTGGGGCTTGCACGTTCCGTACACGCCTCTCTGCAGTCACCCTTTGCTCTATCCTTTCCTCAAGGCTTCTTAGTTGATCATTGAATTGCGCTCTCAGTCTTTCCTCAACCCTTTTCTCAATCATTGCTACTAGCCGTTCCTCGCGCTCAGCTTTAGTTCTCTTCCTACTCCGGTATGTGTCAGAGTCTTGTGGGAATCCCATTTTCCAGGGAAAGAAAACACATTTGCCTCGCGTACGACCCGGGTGCTCCTTGTTTTTCAAGGCCGTGGAGAGTATATATTTCTCCCTGTCTGCCTGGAAAGAACCCTGGGAAGATTATGTACTCAACGCTATCTGCATCCAAGATCCCAACATGTTAGTTTACTTATGAAGTTATATATGGGTTAATTACAAACTATGTAGTTCGATATCTTACCAGGCGTTGGGACACTTCCTTGTTAGTGGGGTTTGCAAAGGACACACGGTCCGAAGACGTGGGACATGACCTCACTCTTACCCAGTTTTGGGCTCGTGGGTTTAAGATCAAGGCAAATAGCGGGAGGCTTCTTTCTGGATTGCCTCGTCGTCCTCCCTTTTTCATTGCGCGATCTTACCCACGTACCCAGTGGTGCTGAGTCTGTGTGGGCGGGTGTTTTTTGCCTGGACGGTCTTGTGCGCTTCACTTTAATGCAGGTGCGGTGGATGCGGGTGAGACAAAGCCGGTGCGGGTAGAGGTGGGCGAGACTCACCGGCGCAGGTGGAGGAGGGCCAGACTCATGGGCACAAGCGAAGGGGCTAGGGTTGGGAGGTATCGACGCAGGCGGAGACTGGTGAGACGAAGATGGTGCGGGCTGAGGTGGGCGAGACGAAGCTGGTGCGACAGAGGCGGGCAAGACTCACGGACCTGGGCGAAGGGGCTAGGGTTGGGGGGTTAGGGCGAATTGTGGTTGATGATGGCTGAAACCATAAACCATGCTAGATCTAAAGAACAAACAGATCTACAATCTACATATAAGCATTTAAACTTACCAACCTAGCTTCTTATATCACAAAGAACAAATGGATATACATGTAAGCTACATTTAAACTTACCATCTTCAATTCTCACTTTACCTAGCTAGCTATATCTTGAGTATAATGCAATTAGAACCAATTACTACTTTAGATCACAAAGAACAAATGGATCTACACCAAGCTAGATCTAAAACATCTTCAATTCCCTCTTTACCAAGCTAGATCTTGACTATAATGCAATTAGAACCAATTACTAACCTTAGATCACCTAGAACAAAAGGATCTACAATCACAATTCCAAATCCATAGTCTCCTTTCACGAGATCACCTCTCAATCACAGCCACCTAAAAATAGCATGGAAAACCTAAAAACACTAAGGAGGTGAGGGCTCTCTGTACTTATTTCCATGGGAGTCTCATCACAGACGGTTTCAGCCAAAAACTCTCTGTGATGAGTTCTCATCACAGATGGTTTTTGGTTGAAACCGTCTATGATCAGATTCCAACCATGCTAATCACAGACGGTTTTTGGCTAAATGACAATGATAGTCATCACTGACGGTTTTTGAAAAAAAAAGTCAGTGATGAGGGGTCTAATATAAGTCATTTTCGCAGTAGTGAGTCCTGCCCTATGTGAAATCACAGCTGCTATACTGTACTACAGAGCTTCATTATGATGCTTAGGTCATCTGTGCTCACACTGCTAGTCCGATAGGGCCAAAATTAGACGAGATGTGGAATATACTAGGCAGATCCGCGTGTGATGCCACGCCAGGCAAAAAAAATTTGGTCTGAGTTTTTTTGTAAAAAACGTAATCTCGATTTTCTCGGTGGTTTTTTTTTAAAAATTGGTTGGCCAGGAACCGTCGGCGAATTTGCATAGCAGAAAAAAATTGGGCTGTTTTTTCCTCCAAAAAATGTATCGGTTTTTTTTTGCAAAAACAGTAAGAAGAACCGGGTTAAAAATTGGTTAGCCAGGATTCGTCGGCGAATTTATGTAAACACGGCTTTTTCTGTAAGGACCCACCCGAAATCTGCATGGTTTTTTTTGCAAAAAACGTAAGAAGAACCGGGCTAAAAATTGGTTGCCTAGGAGCCGTCAGCGAATTTGCGTTCTAGGTTCAAAGAACCGGTGCCCATGTCGAAGTTGCAGAACCATTGGTTTTTTTTGCAAAATAACAGGACATAAACGTAATTTTAAATCTTCCGGGTTTAAAGAATCAGCATACGTGGCGAATTTGTGAAACTATGGGTTTTTTTGCAAAACAACCGGTGGAAGGACTTGACCGCAATTTCTGATTTTTTGGAGGGCTTTTTTGGGAAAAAGCCTACGCCCGGGTCGAATTTGTGGAATTATGGGGTCCTTTTTGCAAAATAACCAGTGGAAGGACCTGACCGCAATTTTGATTTTCTAGGGTCTTTTTCGAGAAAAAGCTAACGTGGGTGCCTCCGCAACGCCTGAATCCCCCTAGGCTACGGAACTACGGGTTTTTTTGCAAAACAATCGGTTGGACCTAAACGTAATTTTAAATCTTCCAGATTTAAAGAATCGACGCCCAGGTCGAATTTGTGGAATTATGGGGTCCTTTTTGCAAAATAACTGGTGGAAGGACCTGACCGCAATTTCAGATTTTCTGCGGGGCTTTTCCAAGAAAAAGTCGGCGCTTGGGTCAAAATTTTGGAATTATGGGGTCCTTTTTGCAAAATAACTGGTGGAAGGACCTGACCACAATTTCTGATTTTCTGGGGGGCTTTTTCGGGAAAAGCTGACGTGAGAACCTCTGGAGCGCCTGAATCCACCCGGGCTTAAAAGATACTAGTTGAGCGACCGCTGGGTGCCACGCCGTGATCGGCGCCCACCACGTGGGCAAATCGAGAAAACGCGCAAAACAACTGAAAGGATATAAACATAATTATGCTCTTTTTTGCATTTATTTGGGTCCTTTCACAAAGGATCCACAATTTCACGGAACAGAAAGGTCCTTTTTGTAAAAAATGGCTGAAAGGATCTAAACATAATTACTCATTTTTTGCATTCATTTGAGGTCCTTTCAAAAGGATCCGCAATTCCGCCGAACCAGAAGATCATTTTCGTAAAAAACGGCTAAAAGGACCTAAACATAATTACACTTTTTTCTGAGGGGCTTTCGTGGGAGGCTGACACGTGGGGTGGCTGGCTAGCTGAAGGACAGAGATGGCGACCATAGAGGGGTGAATGATCCCAAATAAAATGTTCTCCTATTCAAAATAATCCAAACAAGCCCTCAAAGATAAACACTCAAAGGAAGCAAATGAAATGAGCAAGCTATTCTAGATGGCTAGTTCTACCGCTGGGAGACCGCTAGCACTGGAGGTTGGTAGTACCGCACCAGGGGTGGTAGCACCGGGCTCTAGAACAACTAAAGAGCCAGCACGAACACCAAAAGCAAAATTTTGAGGAATCTTTTGATCGATTGGACAAAAACTCACAAAACTTTGTAGATATGATCCTAAGGATGCCAGGAACTTATTCCAACCTTCAATCGCAAGGATTAACGTCAAGGTTTCGACCTTTTTCACTTTGAAGCAAGAACACACCAAGTTTGAGCAAAACTCGAGAACACACCAAGATGATCTCGAATAACCTTCCACACATCACAGCAAGCAAGAACACAAGTCAAAAACCCCTCAAACACGATCTAGAAGAATGATTCACTTGAGAACACAAGACCGGTTTCTTGCAAGAAAGATGCATGAATTGCTGAGATGATTGGGAAATGATCTGAAGAAGATTCATTCATCAATCAACATCCTCGGCATAAAAAGCAAAAGCTTTTTAGAACGAGAGGAGGCAAATCCAAAAGCATGTAGAAGGAGGGAAAGCAAATCCAAATTGCATGAATGTAAATTGCAAGAATTTAAATGCGTAAAGTAAATTCAAGAATAAGATAAAATGATTTGCATTTCTGAAAGGGAGGTTTACAAAGCCTCACAACAAAGTGGACAAAGCTCAAAAGAGCACAAAACTCTAAAACCTTCAAGAGGAGGAAGGACACCCCTCCCCTTCTATTTATCTATACCCTTTTATAATGCACCTAAACATTCTTTTCTACGTCCACCCCAAATAATGCACCCCACTAGAGATGGCTCAACCTTCATGCACCCAGCGAAACGTCCCCAGAAACTTGACTCCATCAAAATTAACCTCTCAAATCTTTCCTCAGCTTTACTCACCCACATCCGATGGCCATTGTTTAATGTGTCTAACTCATCCCTGTGGCCCACAACAGATCTCCCCCCACCTCCAGCATCATCTCAAGGAAAAGGAAACAAATATCTTGGAATTAAGGAAAAGGAAACAAACATTCTAGAAAAGGAAAAGACCATATATTACGTGCTGGGAAAAGGTAACCGGAAGACAGGGCACTATACTAGTACTACTCTTGGGCCACCTACCACCCTTGGATGAGTCCCTCAATCCTAGGGCACTCCATCATGGGCTAGGATTGACCCACTCACACAGTCATGCAAGGGCTAACCCAAAACCCATAAAACAAACTAGGTTTTCTTGAACAGTTTTCAAAACACACTGACTAGACCCACTATCCTATCAACCAGACCACGATCCGACGGCCCTCCTTGATCCACGCAGCGTGTAGCTAACATTTCATCCGTTCCTTGTCTTCTTGGCTTGCACCGACTCTGTCTTCGATCATCTTCCAGTGTTCCTCGACCGTTTGGACCTCCGACGCTCCTCGCCTAGTCCCAGTCATCCTCTGCCTCACCATGATCAAAACCCGTCATCCTGCAACCATAAAAAACAAAGAAACACATCACATAGCAATGTCCAAAATGATCTGCAATTAAACTCTCAAAATCACAATTTTTTGATCATTCACGCTCATCAGGGCCGATTTAGGATCAAGGATAACCGACTAGATGGGGTGAACAGGAGGTTTCTAAATTTTTTTGATTCTAATTTGCAATTTATTAAAATATTAAGCTATAGAAGCATTAATTGCAAATTTACAACTAGTCGGAGTACCGGCAGTCGGCGCCTCATACAACCAATCGGAGACATTCGACAGAATCTCAACCGCGACCTCCGCTAAGACATCGCCGCCAGACGGCAAGAGCGGGACGAAGAAGATCGACGCTGGCGCCACGACGACTACGAACGCTTCGGTATCGGCCACGGTCCACGAAGCGATCAAAGGTACGACGACCGCAATGACTATAGAGACCATCATCGCCGGGGTCGGAACGACAACGACGATCGTCGAGTCATGGACTCGCCGCGCCGAACACCACCCCGACGCGTTGATGATGATCGCCGAGCCAGAGGCTCGCCACGCCGGGCTCCCCCTCATCAGGACGACAGATCCATCGACGGAATCCGAGCGTTCACCTCTCGGTTACGACGAGTGGTGTAGCCCGAAGGTTTCAACCCCAAGGGCATCGTAAAGTTTGACAGGGAGCGAGATCCGGAAGCTTGGCTGCAGGTCTATGCCCTGGCGGTCAAAGCGGTCGGGGGCAATCAAAACGTGATGGCTAATTATCTGCCAGTCAATCTCACCCCCTCGACTCAAGCATGGCTCACAGGACTTCCTGCAAACTCGGTGGACTCCTAGAGCGATCTTTGCGATCAATTTATCGCGAACTTCCAGGGGACCTACGAGAGGCCTGGCACTCCGTGGGACCTATATTAGCTTCACCAGAAGAAGGAAGAGACATTGAGAGATTTCATCCGGTGTTTCATGCAGAAGAAGAACACCATCAGGGACGTATCTGATGCAGTGGTGGTGTAGCCTTTCAGAAAGGGGTAAGTGATCCTGATCTAATCAAGAAAATATCCAGGAAACCACCGACCTCTGTAAAGGAGATGTTTACATTGGCTAACCGCTATGCCACGGCCTCCGACGCCCTGGCCGAGCGCCAAGAATATCGCCCGCAACAGAAGAACAAAGGCGACAGGGCTGAGTCCTCCAAGCACAAAGACAAAAAGTGGAAAGGCGAGGAGCTAGTTGCGGTAGCAGAACGCAACCTGCCCCGAGTCGAGCGAAGGGAGGCACCCGACTACAATACCATCATGGAGGTGATCTGTCCTTTCCACCCTAAAGGTAAACACGCGCGCTAAAGACTGCTTTACTTTTAAGCGTTTTGCGCGCGAAAGCAACAAGCAGCCGGCTCCAGCGAAGGAGGAGGTGGCCAAGAAGAAGGACATTCTTGGCGAGGACGACTACCAAGAGCCCGAGCACGAGCTGAACTACATATACGGGGGGCTCCACCGGATACGAGTCCAAGCGGAAGCAAAAGCTTACCGCCCGGGAGATCAATGCGGTGGAACCGACAATCCCCCAATATCTAAAGTGGTCTGAAGTCCCAATCACCTTCGATCGCTCGGATCACCCCAATCGAGTTCTACATCCGAGTAAGTACCCTCTAGTGCTCGACCCTGTCATTCGCAGTGTAAAGCTCAAGAAGGTCTTGATTAATGGAGGGAGTGGACTCAACGTCTTGTTCGCCAAAACCCTCGACGACATGAACATCCCCCGCTCCGAGCTTAGGCCGAGCTCACAGTCGTTCCACGGGTGATCCCTGGGGCATCTTCGTTTCCTCTCGGGCAGATTTCTTTACCTGTCACCTTTGGTACCAAAAGCAACTATCGGACCGAGTATGTAAATTTTGAGGTAGCGGATTTCAAGACAGCGTATCACGCTATCTTGGGAAGACCCGGTCTGGCTCGGTTCATGGCCGTACCGTACTACACCTATTTGATGATGAAGATGCCGGGACCCGAAGGCGTCATCACGATTCACAGCAACATCAAGCGATCTTTGGAATGCGATCGAGAGAATTGTGAACTCGCCGAGCTACAGGAGGAAACCGCTGAGGGGAAGAATATCCAGGCAGAGACTGCCATATTGCAGGAAGAAGACGACGTCCCATCCAAGAAGCAGGTCACGTCAGGGATAAAGCCTAGCGAAGGAACCAAGAGAATTATCCTCGACCCATCCGACTCGTCCAAGACGACTTTGATCAGATAGGGCTTGGGGATAAATAGGAAGACATGCTCATCACCTTCCTCCGGGCTAACAAGGACATCTTTGCCTAGAAACCATCCGACATGCTGGGTGTTCCTAAGGAGGTGATCGAGCATTCTCTACACGTCGACGAAAAGGCAAAGCCAGTTAAGCAGAGACTCTAGCGGTTTGCTCCAGATCGTTGGAATGCCATCAAGCATTAGATCACCAAGCTATTAGCTGCAGGTTTTATCAAAGAAATGTATCATCCCGATTGGTTGGCAAACCCTGTACTAGTTCAAAAGAAGAATAAAACTTGGCGCATGTGCGTTGATTATACTGATCTCAACAAGGCATGTCCGAAGGATCCCTTCGGGCTACCTCGAATTGATCAGGTGGTTGACTCGACCGCCGGGTGCGAAATCCTGAGTTTTCGATGCCTACTCGAGGTATCACGGATTCGCCTAAAGGCGGAAGATCACATCAAGACTTCATTCATCACGCCCTTTGGGGCCTTTTGCTATCTACGATGTCGTTCGGTTTAAAAAATTTGGTGCAACTTATCGGTAGCAATACATCTGGTGGTGCTTTCATACCCAACTCGGACGCAATGTGGAGGCATATGTGGATGATGTCGTGGTGAAGACTCGGGAGAAGAAAGACCTTATCGTCGACCTAACCAAGACGTTCGAAAGTCTAAGGGCCTTTAGCATGAAGCTTAATCCCGAGAAGTGTGTTTTCGGAGTATCTTCGGGAAAACTGCTCAGGTTTATCATCTCCCAACGAGGCATTGAGGCTAATCCAGAGAAGATCAAGGCCATATCTAATATGGAACCGCCGACCTGCCAAAATGAAGGAAAGTCTTCTCTGTTTTCCCGGTGCTACCGGCCAGAATGAGGAAAAATGAATTTTAATGAGTGGACTTTAATGGATTTATTGCACATCTTTGTGGGCATTGCTATGTGAGGAGTTTCCTTATTTTTGATGGTTGCAGGACGACGGTGCTAGGTCATGGTGAGGCAAAGGATGGCCGAGACTAGGCGAGGAGCGTCAAAGGTCCAAACGATCGGGGATCGCCTGAAGATGATCGGAGACAGAGTTCGTGCAAGCCGTGAAGACAAGGAATGGATGTGATGCTAGCTAGATGCTGCTCGGATCGATGAGGGCCGTCGTATTGTGGTCTAGTTGATAGGATAGCGGGTCTAGTTAGTATGCTTTGAAAACCGTGCAAGAAAACCCATTTGTGTGGTGGGTTTTGGGTGAACCCTTGCATGGCTGATTGAGTGGGTTAATCCTAGCCCTTGATGGATGCTCTAGGGTTTAGAGGCTCATCTAAGGGTGGTAGGTGGCCCAAGAGTTGTATAAATAGGGGTGGAGGGGTAGCCTTCCCCTCTTGAAGGTTTTGAGGTTTTTGATGCTCCTTTGAACTTTGCCCACATGAATGTGAGGCTTTGTAACCTCTCCTTCCAGAAATGAAATGTTTCCTCAAATCATTTCTTTTCTTTGTGCATTTACATTAGGCATTTAAATTACGCAATTTACATTATGCACTTAAATTCAACACTTAAATTCAGCACTTACATTCTTGTAATTTACATTTATGCAATTTGGATTTACCTCCCCTCCTTCTAAATGCTGTTCTTCTAGGATGTCTTGAGGGTGTTCATTTTGTTTTACATCTTTCTTAAACCCTTGGATAGACTAGAGATCAAGTTTTTTTATCAAATTGCAAATCTGTTCAGAACTTGTTCTTCGTGCAACAGTCAGTGTTTGATTTTTCTAAAAATATATAAAAATCATTTTTAAGTGATTATTTTTGGAGAAGGTGCAGGACTCCTATATCCATCTGTATAAAATTTCTTGAGTCCACTGGTTGCACCCTTTGAGAGCTATGAAGTGAAAACCGAGCCTCAAACTTTCTGGTCGAAGTTCCTGACTGTCTGTATTGCTTGATTTTTCATTCTTATTATACAAAGCTTTCTGAGGTGATTTTTGGTGGAGTGTTTAACTATTCAACTGCTCACAGGTACAAAAATTCCCAAAAATTTTAGAGCAATAGAAACTCACCAACCACCTGTTGCAACTGAGGACAATTTTTGAAAATCTGCTTTAACTTTTCTGAAAAGAAACTTTGGTATTTTAGCTTTATCTCTTTTAGAAAAGAAGTCTTTTGAATTGATTTCTATTTTGTTTGGACACTTGAAAACCAGTATTGTGATTAAAAAACCCCTCATATGATTCATGGTTCTTATCCATACAAGCTAGGGGTACACATAGTTGTCTAATTGTTCTCGGTTTTGGAGGGTGTGCGAATCTGAGAAGCACCAGTTTGAACGAAAATCTTTGGATGCTTTAGATTTTTATTGCAAGAGTGTTTGGAGTACTTTGAGTGGGGGAAATTTTATTTGGGATCATTCACCCCCTCTCTGATCGCCATTTCGATCTTTCACAAAAGGACGTCGAGAAGCTTACAGGTTGCATGGCCGCACTCAGCAGGTTTATTTCCCGACTGGGTATGCGAGGTATGCCATTCTTTAAACTCCTCAAGAAGCAGGACAAGTTCCAATGGACGCCCGAGGCACAGCAAGCGTTTGAAGATTTAAAGACCTTCTTAACGACGCCCCCGGTCTTGGTTTCTCCGATGCCAAAAGAACCTCTGTTACTGTACATCGCGGCGACGACTCACGTAGTCAGCGCTGCGATCATCGTAGAAAGGGAGGAGCCGAGTCACGTGCAGAAGATATAACATCCGGTCTACTTTGTCAGTGAGGTTGTAAGTTCAAGCTCCATTAGTTTTGGTGATTGGTTTAATATTAATGTTTAATCATTGTTTAATGACAAATCTAATCATTATGAGACTAACATGTTTAATTGAGCCTTATTCTTATTAGTCTCATATTTGGATGGAAAATGGAAAACCTAAGGTATGCACTTGTATTCACTCTATTGACTTAATGCATACTTAGGATTCAAGTTAAAGTATGAACTCTTCCATTGCTTTAGTCCAAATATGTGCATTATGTTCCTAATTCATATACTACATGAATGCACACATCTAGGGGGAGTTTATAATTTAACTTGTTATTTCAATAGTATTGATCCATGTCTTATTGCTAAATAACATATAAAGGATCAAGACTTTGAAACAATCATTTGAGTATATGAAACTTGTGTAGTTATATATATACTCATATCAATTTAAATGAAATTTAAATTGAGTTCGATTGTCTTTCAATCAATAAAAGGACATTTCATCATGTGTTGATGGTGTTCCTTGTTGATTAAAGACAAGCGAAAAGTTCTTGAGTATAATGAAGCATTAGTTGCATCAAAGTACTCAAGACAACAATTAATCATTCAAATTGATTTGGGTTGTGCACAATCTATCTTGGAGGAATCCATTATGTGTTAATGGAGTGCGGTGATGATTGAGACAACCGTATTTGTTGGACTAACAATCTTCTACGAGTTGTGAAGTAGGTTGAGTCGAAGATAATGAAGATTCGGGAAGAAGAAGAAGTCATCATGTGTTGATGAGCTTCAAGAGGTGATCCCGAAGTAAAGAGAAGAGTTAGAAGATTCATCATGTGTTGATGACCAAGAAGAAGAAGAGGTGATCCTGGAGAGAAGATGATTGGAAATCATAAAAGCTCCAAATGGATCGCTAGAGGCAAAGGTATAACTAGCTAGGGCTAAGGATGTGTTCCTAGTCTTTTACCGATCTCGGTGCTTGGATGAAAGACCGGGTTGCTAGTTAGGTTGCCGTTCTATTAAGAGGGGTTGAGTCTTTTAGCTTGAGCTTCATCATGTGTTGATGAACTCAATCCGGTTCACTCTAGCTCACTCTCTTGTTTGGTGTTTGCATGAAGCTAACTATTTGGCATGTGTTGCAAATGGGTGAAGCTTGTGCATTGGATTTTGTATGCGCTAAGTATTTGCATGTGTTGCAAATAAGGGTGCTCATGCTTGCATCTTGATTGAATCTTATTTGATTTGGTTTTTGCTTGGAGCTAAGTTTTGCATGTGTTGCAAATAGAGAGCTCATGCACTTGAATTTGTTGTGGTTGTTTGCATGGTGCTAGAGATTTGCATGTATTGCAAATAGAGAGCTCATGCTTTGGTGTTTTAGCTTGTGATTGGGTCATGTGTTGATCATCACAAGGCTAAGCTTGGTTTAGTTGAAAAATGTGTTTTTGTAAAGTGTTGACTTGTTATTTGCAAATGTGTTTTGCAAATAAGCTGGAAGTTACGAGGTTCGATCCTAGAGCATGTGTTGGCATTTGCAAATGTGTTTTTGCAAAGTGTCGAGATCATGTGTAGATCCTTACATGGCTAAGAGGATTGATCTTATAGGTTCGTGGTTTATTTGCGAATGTGTTTTGCAAATAAGTTGGAGTTGTTATTTGCAAATGTGTTTTGCAAATGAACTTGAGATTATGGGTTTTAATCCTAGAGCATGTGAATAGGGTTTGCAAATATGTTTTGCAAATTGACTTGATCATGTGTTTATCATCACATGGCTAAGAGGATTGATCTCATAAGTTCTTGGTTTATTGGCAAATGTGTTTTGCAAATAAGTTGTGCTTAATGAGATTCTTTGGAGTATGTGATTAACATGTGCAAATATGTTTTGTATAATGTTGTGATCATGTGTTGATCCTCACATAGCTCAAAGAATAATTCTTTAATGGTTTGGAGAAAAGTTTTTTGTGAAAAACCGTGTTTTCTCCTTATGGCCGGTCGTACCGCCCATGGTAGCCCGGTAGCACCTCTGGTCGGTGTGGAAATTCCAGAGAGGGATGTTTTTGGGCGGTTTGGCGGTCCGGTGCTACCGCCCATGGTAGGCCGGTAGCATCGGAGGTCCGGTGCTACCGCTCCTCTGGCCGGTGTGAAAAATCCAGAGGAGGTGTTTTTGTGTTCGGCTTGGGTCCGGTGCTACCTGGGTGAATGCCGGTGCTACCGCCCGAGCGGTAGCACCGCTCCCAGTTGGACGGTGCTACCGAAAATCCTGCAACGGCTTGTTTTGTAGCCGTTGGCGAGGAGGCCGGTGCTACCGATCCCAGTTGGGCGGTATCACCGGGTTTGCTGGGCCTTTGCCCAAATTCGCCCCCAACGGCTAGTTTTGGCTTGGAGGCTATAAAAGGAGGCCTTGGGGGGCAAGGGTAGGAGTTGTTGCTGTTGCTAGAGCATTTGGGTGTTTGTAGGAGTTGAGTGCATGTGTTGCCCTCTTCCATTTACTTCTTGAGCTAGTGTGAGCCTCTAATTGCATGTGATGCAATTAAGAGAGGATTGAGAGCCTCTTGTGCATGTGTTGCACTCGAGGAGGAGCCTAGTGCATGTGTTGCACTTAGGAGGTCACCGGAGTGCATGTGTTGCACTAGGTGAGGTTCAAGCTAGAAGGCTTGACTTGTTACTCTTGGTGTTTGCCGACACCTAGACGGCGTAGCGGCGTCGTGAGCGGAAGCTCTCAACGGAGGTTGTGAGAAACCCCGGCAAAGTTTGTGAAGCTTGGAGCTCGCCTACCCGGGAGGGAAAAGGAGCTACCACTAGTGGATTCGAGGTGGGTGCTCAATTCGTGGAGCCGGTGCAAATTGTTTGGGCTAACCTCAACGTGGATTAGGGAGACCGGCAAGTCTCCGAACACCACGGTAAAAAGTATCGTGTCTCTTGTGCTTGCATTGTGTTTGTCATTTACGTTCAAGCAATTTATATTCATAAAATTAAATTGATTGATTGCTTGTCTTTAGAATTGCATATTCTTGTTAGAGATATAATTAGTTAGTGCACATAGTAAGCCTAGTTGATTTAGGCTTTAATTGTCAAAACCTTAGTTTATCGCTTCTGCATTAATAATTGTTGTTTTGGCATTAGAAAAATTAGAGGTGATTTGCTTTGTATAAATTAGCGAGAGAATTTTAAAAACCACCTATTCACCCCCCTCTAGTCGGCATCCTCGATCTAACAGAGGTCCTGAGTGAATCTAAGGTGCGGTATCCACAAGTGCAAAAATTATTATACGCCGTACTTCTTACATCTCGCAAACTCAAGCACTACTTCCAAGAGCATACTGTTTCGGTGGTCACCTCATTCCCAATAGGAGATATACTTCACAACCAGGAGGCCACCGGGAGAATTGCAAAGTGGGCAATCGAGCTTGGAGCTTTTGACATCCTATTCAAGCCTCGCACAGCCATCAAGTCTCAAGCGCTCGTCGACTTTACTGCCGAGTGGACAGAACTTCAAAGCCCAGCGGTCGTCAAGGAACTCGAGTATTAGGCGATGTACTTCGATGGTTCCCTCATGCTCAGCAGTGCGGGGGCTGGTATAGTGCTCATATCACTAAGCGGGGAGCGATTAAGGTACGTTCTGCAAATATTTTTTCCCGCGTCGAACAACGCCGCCAAGTACGAGGCACTCATCCATGGGCTCCGCATCGCTATATCACTCGGTATCCGACGTTTGATGGTTCGTGGAGATTCAATGCTCGTGGTCAATCAGGTGCAAAAAGAATGGTCCTGCATCGAAGACAACATGGCTGCCTATTGCCAGGAGGTACGCAAGCTAGAAGGTAACTTCGACAGCCTGGAACTTGTTCATGTGCTCCGCCGGGACAATGAAGCGGCCGACGAGCTAGCAAAAATGGGATCCTGCCGGACAACAGTGCCCGTGGGAGTATTCGTCGAAGAAATTCATAAGCCCACGATTAGTATTCGGTCAAAGCCGGACGTCCTAGTGGAGAAGAACGTAGAGGCTGAAGTCCTAGTTATCACCCCCGATTGGACAACTCCGTATCTGGACTACTTGACGAAGGATGAGCTACCCGAAGACCGCGTGCAGGCCTAACGAATAATGCGCCGAAGCAAGAGCTATGTGGTGATCAGGAAAGAACTCTATCGCAAGAGCTCCTCTGGTGTACTACGACGGTGCATATCAGAACAAGAAGGAAGAGATCTTCTCAGGGAAATCCACTCAGGAGTTTGTGGTAATCACGCGGCGTCAACAACCCTGGTCGGTAAGGCTTATCGTCAGGGATTCTTCTGGCCGACTGCTATCACTGATGCTGAGGACATCATCCGGACATGCGAAGGATGTCAATTCTTTGCACGACAGATGAACAAACCGGCACAGGAATTACAGACCATCCCGATCACCTAGCCATTTGTGGTCTGGGGACTCGACATGGTGGGACCTTTGAAGAAGGCTCAAGGCGGTTATACTCATCTCTTCGTGGCTGTTGATAAATTCACCAAATGGGTGGAGGCCAAGCCAGTCGCCACAATCATAGCCGCAAAGGCCAAAGAATTCTTCAATGAAATCGTGGTTAGGTTCGGTGTACCAAACCGAATCATCACGGATAACGGCACCCAATTCAGAGGCGGCATATTCCAAGACTGTTGCGGCGAACTGGCATAAAAATTTGCTTCGCATCGATAGCACACCCCCGAAGTAATGGGCAGGTCGAGCGAGCCAATGGCATGGTTTTATAAGGCCTAAAGGCAAGGATTTTCGATCGTCTCAAACCATATGCCACTCGGTGGGTCAAAGAATTGCCTTCGGTACTCTGGGGGCTGCGAACTACCCCCAGCAGAGCAACCGGGCAGTCACCTTTCTTCTTGGTGTATGGCTCAGAGGCGGTCCTCCCCACCGAGTTAGAATTCGGATCCCCGCGGGTTCGGAGCTCCGAAGAAGTCGTCTCGGAAGAAAACCGGCTAGAAGACCTCGACCGACTGGAAGAAGCTAGGGACGTCGCAACAATTCAGTCGGCAAAGTACCTTCAAGGCTTACGTCGCTATCACGGTCGCAATGTAAGGAGCCGCGCGTTCTCTAAAGGAGATCTGGTCCTTAGAAAGAATTAGAAGTGCGAGCATAAGCTCTCCCCAAGCTGGGAAGGCCCTTACATCATCGATGAGGTGATACACCCTGGGGCTTATAAGCTAAAGCGAGAAGACGACACAACTATCAGCAACACTTGGAATATAGAACAGCTACGTCATTTTTTCGCTTGAACTTTGTAATTCAATTGTTTCTTTATGAATAAAATGTTTGCTCTTAAAGTTGTTCTCGTATAACCTTCTCGAAAATTATGCGCCTGAGTGCTTCGCCCCTACAAAGTTTAACACTCTGAGACATGCGTCATGAACCATGCCTCAGAGCCTGGGGGCTGGACTAGTCGGACATGATATGTCAAAACCACTCGGGCAAAGCAGCATAGTTAAAGACAAAATGCAAGAACAAAGAAACATTTTTTATATTTGATTTATAGGTCCAAAGTTTCTACAATAGCCAAGGAGGCATCCTTGACATCCTCCCAGAGCTCAGTGGCTCGATCTTCATCCACGTTGCAGGCGTAGCCATCCTTAACAGCTTCAAGATCCACTCGGGGATAGAGCGACTTGGTAATCGCCAAAGCTTGGCTAGCACCGTTGGTCACTGTCTCCTTCAAGAGTCTCTTGAGCGCCTTGGGGGCTTCCTCTAGCTGAGAGATGACCTGGTCCCTGCCGAGCGGCCTCTCGCCTCTAGGATGAAGCAAACTCAACAACGGCTCGGAGGCTTCACGAAGCTTGGCGCAAGACATCTCAAGGGCTTCGACTTTTTCGCTATAAGCGGCATATTGTGCCCGCGTCTTGAACTTATAGTCTACAAGCAAAACAGGTTATTAAGAAGTACCAAGAAGACGATGGAGGCAAGGGAGGGCCAAGGTGCTGAGCATACCTTCTAGCTCCTTCTCTGACTTCAATTTGGAGGCCTCCGAGACCTTGAGTTGTTCTTGAAGTTTCGCAACAGTGGAATCCCGAGCTAACACGGAGACAAGGAAATCAAAAGACTGGATGATTGAACAAGAGCACGGGGTGGTCCAGGAAATATTTACCTCGAAGGGAGCCAATGACGTCCAGCTTCTTCTGCCGCAGAGATTTCTGCTCTTCCCGCAACGCCTGGACCTCCGACCGAAGAGCTCACAGCTCGGCTGCATGTCCAGCCTTGATCTACTCCAATTCGGCCAGATATTCTTGGTGCGTCCGGACCTCCGAGAGCATCTTCTGAAGGTACTCGGACTTCTTTTCAGTGCGCTCTCCCAGTTTCTGTAACCATCGCAGGGGAAGATGAGAACATGCCAACCGGTACAAACACGAAGGTGATGAGAGTAGCGAAAATATTACCCGGGCCAGGCGAGCACAAGCAGTGGCATGACTGTAAAAGTCATTCCTTTCTCTCTCCTCCTCCGAGTCGTCCAGGAGCTTCAAGTCGTCCTCCTCATCAACCTACGCGGTTTGCATTATGAATTGAGGGCGAGCGGGAGTCGGCGGAACTCGGGAGATCAACCTCGAGGGATGGACGAGAGATGGACTCTTGAGCGGCAGGACCCGAATAAGAGTCGATGGGGTATCAAACCTGTCGGACTTCTTCATTCTCATCGGGGGCTTCTTTCGGGTGGTGGAGCCACTCCTGGAGGGACCACTCGGGGCACTACAAACCGGAACCCGGGGCTCTTCCCGACTGACCGAGTCTCTCGGAATCGAACTCGGCTGTACCACGGGCTCATGGGGAGGGGGAGCCGAAGGCTCTGGGGCTCATGCTGATGGTTCCTGAATCTTGGGACCACCAGTCGGGCGCTTTCTTCCCCTTCTTGGCAGCAGGATCTCCGACCGGGGAGCGCGCAGGTCGTTTGAAGGGAGCGCCCTTATGAACGGGCATCTCCGGGAGAGGCGCGTCACTGAAAAAAGCCTAGCGATCCTGGAAAGGAGTGTTACAACTGTTAAAAGACATTCAGAGAACAATGTCAAAATCTATCAGCTAAAACTTGCTTACCTCAGGAGGAGGGTGTGATACGGTGAAGGATTTCGGGCATCTGATGGTGGATATCTCGATGCTCGGGATAAAGAAGTCGCCTACCCGAGCACATACTTGCTCCTTTGACATTGCTTCGGGCAGTTCCCGGGTCGGATCGTCCTTTCCTTCGAATGCGTATCCCAGATGGACTCGCTCCTTCAAGGGCTGTATCCGGCGAGCAACAAAATGAAGAGCCAGACCAACTCCCGTGAGACCATCTTCCTTCAATTGCTCAATCAGCGCCAAGAGATCATGCACCTGGTCCATGTCCGCAGCATTGGGAGTAGATACCCAAGAAAGGGACACCTTAGGCCGGCGCCCGACAAAGAAGGGAAGAGCTGAATTGGGATTGGCACAGTAGAACCACTCCTAGTGCCAGCCCTTATTGGAAGTTTTGAAGGGAATAGCAAAGTAATTTTTCTTTAACCCCTCCCACAGCTGAAATCTGGCTCCCCCAATAACCTTGGGGTCGCTCTTTGAGGGATAAGGTTTCAAAAGGTAGAAATGGCGAAAGAGATCGAAATGAGGGCGGATGCCCAAGAAAGCCTCACAGAGATGAACAAAAAGAGAAATCTGCAGGATGGAATTGGGATTCAAATTCACCAATTCAATGCTATAAAAGAAGAGAAGATCGCGAAGGAAGGCGCAGGCAGGAAGGCCCAGCCCGCGTTGGAAGAAGGATTCAAAGACCACAATCTCTTCGGAACGGGGGGTTGGGATGGATTCACCTGCGGCCGACCGCGCAGAGATCAAAGTCAGGGGAGGAAGAACCCCGTCATTCGCCATGGCTTGCAACCGCTCTTCCGTCGTAATCGAGGTAGTCCAATCTTTAGGCAAAGGCTGCGGAGAGGCATTCTTGGAAGATTGAGAAGACATCTTCGGAGGAAAAGATCAACGACGGCGCAAGGATGTAAGCGCAACAGCAGTTAACCCTAGCGGCAGAGGAGGCAGAGAGACAAAGGAAGCAGAAGAGGCAGGAGTGCGCGATGGGAAAAATGAACCGTCGGCTTAGTCTTTAAAGGGGGAAAAATTAGGTTTTCGTCGAATCGGCGGGAAGAAATTGACCCTGCTCTATGCTTCGTAATGATTTGCTAGCCAGACGTCCTGACATACAGAGGCAGATATGGTTTGACCAAGTCATATTTGGGACACGTTGCTCCGCACGATGGGATGTTTAACCACTTATCGGACTAATCGAGACGTGGGTGTCCTCCAGTTTTGATCAAAAATATCTTCTTGTGATATGCCCCACGCTGGGTTGCTAGGTGGTTACCGCACGACGGAACCATATATCACGAGATGAGCCTGATAAGGCACGGTTCCAATGGTATGCCCCAAGATGGGTCGATAAGCTGTGCATCGTGATAAAACGAGTACGGATACCGTTCGGATAAACCTTGATATGTCCCAAGTTGGACCAGAGCTGTATCCTACACCAGTCGGATATAGGTATCACTCGGCCATGAGCCAAGAAAACCCTGATACGCTCCAAGTCGAGCCTAAGCTATGTCCTACAGATATGTGTATCACTCGGCTAAGAGCCACATAAACATGATACGCTCCAAGTTGAGGCTAAGCTATATCCTACAACAGTCGGATATGAGTATCACTTGGCCACGAGCCAAGAAAATTTTGATATGTCCCATGACGGATCAGAGCTGTATCCTACACCAGTCGGATATGGGTATCACTCGGCCATGAGCCAAGGAAGTCCTGATACACCCCAAGTCGAGCCTAAGCTATATCCTACAGCAGTCGGATATGGGTATCACTCGGCCAAGAGCCGCGCAAATCCTAATATGTCCCAAGTCGGACCTAAAATATATCCTACGACGGTTGGATGCGAATATCACTCGACCGAGGAACCATGCAAGATTTGATATGCCCCAACCTGGGTTTAAGCTACGTCAAATGACAATCATGGAAAACACTTTGAAAGGTACTTTATTATATATAAAATTCCCTAGGCATTATGCCTGGGAAAACATTACATTTGCAGGGGCCCTACACTTCTCCCCGATGCACGCGACCTAGTGCCTCCACGAGGGCATCCCTGGCCCTGTAAAGGGCAGGGAAAATCTCGAGGAAGGTGTCGACGGCGGCGCGGTCGCGGGCGACCGCCTCCTCCATGGCGCGGTTGTAGGCCTCCCACAGCTCGGCGAGCTCGGGGTCCCGGTCGTCCATGAAGTTCCTCATCCTCATGAAGAAGATAGAAGCTTGAAGCAGAAAGGTGGAGGACTAAGCGTGAAGGAATACATCCCAGAAGCATTGGTTCGCCTTTTATAGCCGATGCGGCAAGGTTGAAGTAAATGCGAAGATGCAGAAACACCAAAAACCGAGGAGACTTGGAGTTAAGATCATTTCAGAAGCCAAAGAGGTTTCTGGGAAAATGAATCGGCATGGGAAATCAAAAACGACTTCGAAGACCGTCCGGCATTGACCCTTGAAGATTATGATCAGTTGAAAAAAAACCTAGGGGTTATATTCGAGTCCTTCATAATCCCCTTGCTGCAAGAAGAAGCTTTCAAATCAACGAGAGAACCGATCGGAAGTCTACACTAGAAGCTGAATACAAAGATTCAAAGTTGAGACCCAGATAGAGACATAGCAATCGGATCATGAATCACTCGGGGGCTACTGTGGAATATATGAAACCAGGTATCTTCATGACCGGTCCAAGGGGATACTCGGGGGCTACTGTGGAATAATGAAACCAAGCATCGCCTGAGAAGAAGACAGGCCCAAGTAGAGGGCCCAGAGAATGAGCTCCGCGCCAAGCCTTGCTGCCGTGCGCAAGGGGATACATCCTATAGACAGTTGAATGTATATTTAGGTATAAAAGATACGGTTGTAATCTGAGTTGTTAACAGGGTAGATAAATATGTAAACTCTATCCTGTAACCGATTAGAATCATATAACAGATCGGAATCTCTTAACCGATTGGGACTCTGTAAACCGCCCCACCCCCACTATATAAGGGAGAGGGTGGGCAACAACAGGGACAACACAACACAACACATATCGCATATCGCCCAGAGCACATCGCGCTTTGAGCAATCTTAGATCCAAGAGATCCACATAATCCCAGCACACAGGATTAGGATATTACCTCTTCCGTCGAGGGCCTGAACCTGTCTAAACCCTTGTCTTATGTGACCTTCGAGTTTGAGATCTAGCGCCTGCCCTATAAATTTATTGTCGACTACAAAAGTCGACAGCCGGTATGACTGGAGAGGGTCCGGTCATACCAGCCCCACTGAGCCCAAAGATGACCTTTTGAAGATTTTGCTTTTTATTTTTAATGCAAATGTTTGGGAAGATTTTTAGGTGCATAGAATTGAGCCTCAACACTTTTATTGACATCGATCATACGACGAAACCCCTCTTAATAGTACGGCGCCTATTCTAACAATCCGATCTTTTCTCCAAACCCCGAGATCGGTAAGAGACTATGAAACATCCTTAAATTTTATACCTTGGTCATCTTTGTCACCGATGCATGCTATCCTTCTTTACTCGTTTCAAGCTCCCATGTTCGTCAAAGACCAACTTATTTTCAAGTACTCAAATGAAAATGTTAGTCCTTTTCAATTTGATTGTCATTAATTACCAAAACTAAATCGAATTTGGGGGTCTAGATGCTTTTAGCTGGTGCTACCACTCCCCAGCCAGTAGCACCGCCCTTTATCCCAAAACCAAAAGAGATGCTCTCTGGAATTTTGACACCGGCCATTTGGGCCGGTGCTACCGCTCGGCCGGTAGCACCGGCTTGCTTGATCCCCTAAAAACACCCTTTCGGGTTTTTCCACATCGCTCTGGGGTCCGGTGCTACCGCTCGGCTGGTAGCACCAGGAAAAACAGATAGAGCTCAAATTGCTTCAAATTGAAAATCTAATTCAAATCAAACTCAAACCAGAGCATACCAAGCTTAAATTTAATTAAATACTCATCACAAACATAGGTAGACCTCCACATGGTCTTTCACTAGCCGAGAATCTTGCAGGAAATAGGAGGTAGTTTTATATTATACGTTGTGTGCTGCCAAAGAAATGGAACCATACATATAATCTAGGAAACAGTGTTAGTGTCTTCGAAGACAGTGACCAACAACAATGCTCCAAACATATCAAGGCAAAGACGAGAAAAATCATCTCTGGGGACCAAATTCTCTTAGCTAAATGGTGACCTCTTTCAGAAATATTCTGTGCACAGTTTTAGTGCCAAGATGATGCGCAGCATATTTCAAAATTTCTGAACATCTCCCCATGGAACATGGGCAACACTAATCGTGCCAAGCCCTCCATCACCTCCCCATATCCACCGCGTGCTCGAACAATTTGAAGTGAGATGTGCGAATCACTGAAAGCAGAACTATATGATGCAACGTATTCCGGGGAAAGCACCTTCATTCTTGCCAGTGGAGGAAAAACTGCTACAGCAGGGAGTGTGCACCTGAGATTAAAATAAAAAGTGCGCTGTTCTAGGATTTAATACAATGTACAATCTCTGTGAAGCAAGACTCTGGCTGTATGTTGTATATAGTATTCTCAATACCTATGTGCCCCTAGCCAACCTATCCATGATCAAATCGGTGGTGTATAGGGTTGAGGTTGGTGCAATGCCAACCGATGACAGTTTGGTCCAACACCAACAGTTGACATTCTGATGCTATATACAGTTCACACTAAATAAAAGAAAATATATGATATGACAACTGGATTCAGAGAATTCAACAATTGTAGTGCAGTGGATAATTAGATGGTGCAAATTTATTAACTGTATGAATGGAATGGATGTTACATGTCATGAATCATGACACATACACCGCTAGCCTAGGAAACAACAGATGAGCAGCCTGCAACAGATTCAACCGTGGTACCAATTCAAGTTGCCGCCGTCCAGGAAGGAACTCAAGGATTTTCCTGAAGCCCCCCCGGCTGGATTTAATTAATTGGCAGGAGTGGTGAACTGGTGATGCCGATGAACGTATGGATGGCATGTATGCCCAGAGGCGCCGGCAGAGCAGCCACTGGGCGGGATGTACCTGTTGGTTATGATCTCGGCTTAACTGCCAGATCCGAAATTTCAGGGGGCTTAACTGCCAGATCCAAAAATTATGGGGCTAATCCCTCCATTACCGCGCTCTGATCGGGAGTGCACTAACTAATTTTGGAATCGGTTCCGTTAGCCTGCGCCATAATAAAAAGGGAAGAAACCGGCACTTGTTTTTTGAGCGATTTGCTTTCAAGTTGCTTCTCTCCGACACACCCATCCGATCTAGGGTTTTGGCGTGAGGCTACCGAAGATCCGATGACCACCACCGTGAGAATCACGGTGTTGTCTTCATCCGGCTCCCAGTTTTCTTCATCGCGCATTGGTGCTCCTGCCCCGACATCAACATCAACCGACCGAATCCTAATGGCCACATCGTCTTCTCCGGGTCAGCTAACCTAACTTTTAATTTCCGCACCTTTGTGATCATGTTTTAGGCTAGTCATTCATGATGATAATATTTAAGTTTAGCCCTTAGTTTCTAACATTTGGTATCAGAGCGATCTAGCCTAAAGTATGGTCCTGTTAAGCCCGGATTAGGCCTTTTGTTCTTCGTTTAAGGTCGGTTTTATGGTTCATCTGGCTCGGGTTAGCATTGAGAAGAAGGGGAAAATAATAGATCGAACCCTCAGTGCCCAAAATCCCGAACCCTAATCAGTTTTCCCCAAAATCCCAAGTCAATCAAGCAAATCCTAATGTCTAAGGGGGTTTTGGGGCTTACCTTGCCCGACCTCATCGTCGCCGACGTCGATATCGTGGTAGCCGTCGGCCGCGCCATGCGTGCCGCCGTCTTCCCGCCGCTCCGTACTCATGTCTTCGCGCCCGGCCGGGTTGGCCGGTCTCCCTCCTCGGCTTGGGGTTTTCACTTTGCCGGAACCACGCGTGGTCTCAGTTTCGCCGTGCGCGCTCGCCATCTCCGCCTTTTGCCCTCCCGCTTGCTCGGTCGCCGAGTCGCCGCAGCAGCGAGTTTTTTCGGGGTGGAGAAGAGGAAAGGTATTAGGGTTAGGGTTTTTCTCAGCCGCGCGCACCGCTTTTGTTTCGTCTCCGGGGCGATTTGAGCCGTCCGTTCTGGATCGGCGGGCGCTGCTTCGCTTCACGCGCACGGTCGTCGCCTCGCATCCAACGCAAGCCACGCTTCACGTCGCATGCGCGCGTGCCGCCGCTTCGGTCGCGTTTTGACCGGGCCGTCGCCTCGGTGGTCCGCGCCTTTCGCTGGGCCAGGTCGTGCGCTGGTCTTAGGGCGTTTTCAGCTGGGCCGGTAGCGTGGTTGGGCCAGCTCCTTTCGGCTGGGCCGCGAGTTTTTGGGCCAAGTTTTTCAATTGCTTTAGCCCTTTTAATTTTGTTTCATTCAGTCTTGTTTGGTTCCAACAATAAGAACTGTTTAATTGTTATTTCCTGGGCATTAATGTTATGAGTAATTTCATGATTAATTTTCTGGATATATTATTTAATGTGGTAATTATTTTTCATATAATGATTGTTTATGAAAATTGAAAGGACAGGGGATGTCGCCTAGAGGGGGGTGAATAGGCGAATTAAAATATTTAAAACTAAATGCAGCGGAATAAAAAAATTTGCAGCTAAATAAAATCTCCCAGGGTCTAAGTCCGAGTGTCAGGATTTTTATCCGGATACTCGAAATATCCGGATCGTCAGGGTTCGAGTCGGATACTCGGATTGGATCCGAGGACTCGGCCGAGTGTCGGGACTTATCTCGGATACTCGAAATGTCGGACTATCCGGGTTGAAGTCCGGATACTCCGGATTTAAGACCTCGAAATGAGATTTTAAATCCCTGCAATTTTTCAACAATCTACTTGAATACATAAGATCTAAAAGCTATCAGATACCTGGGGAAATTGTAGATCTGGAGCCAAACACAACAAAAGAGTAGATCGGGCAATTTCAAGATTCAAAATCAAATACTAAAGCAAGAGAAAGAAGCAAACTTGGAGACGATGATTTTTCACCCGAAGTTCGGATCCTTGAGGGGATCCTACGTCTCCGTTGAGGCGGCTCGGTCACACTTGAGCCGGGGTCTCTTTCAACCCTTTTCCTCCCGGTGTTGCACAAATGCACTCGCCGGTCTTCACTCCTTTGATTCCTTCCCTTACAGAGGCGGAACCGACCTTCACAAACTTCCCACGGCCAACCACACAAAGCTCCGGTGGCTCGTAGGCGACCTCCTAGCCGTCTAGGAGTCCTCAACCTCCAAGAGTAACAAATGCTCACGAAGAACAAGCTTGGAGATGAAATCAAGTGCTCAATCAACTCAAATCACTCACTCCCCAAACTCTTCCCAACCCTTCTCACAAGGGGATCACTTAGATCTAAGGGTAAAAGCTTCCTCAAAACCCCCCACACAGCCTCTAAAAAATCCACACGAAAAAGCCTCTTTGAAGTGGGGAAGAAGGGGGCATTATATAGAGGTCCCCAAAAACTAGCCGTTGGAGACAGCCGCACACAACCCGGAGACTCCGGACTCAAGTCTGGATAGTCCGGACTAAATAAGAAAGGCTAACAGAGAGACCCAACCCGGAGAGTCCGGAAAAATGTTCGGATAGTCCGGAATGTCCGGATAGTCCGGACTCAACCCGGATAGTCCGAACAGCACGGAGCAGCCCGACGAAAACAAGCATAACTTTTCACTCCGGACTCCGATTTCAGCGATTTTGGACTCTATCAAAAGCTAAGAACGAGGGCTACACAACTAACAAGGTCTCACTACCCAAAACTCAAAGGATAAATACATATTTCACTAAGAATCCAAGGGAGACCTACAACTCTCACTTTCTGGCAACAAAAACACCACTCTCTTTCTAAGATTCACAAGGATGGATCACTTGAGCACTTGACACATCTAAAAGTCATTCGACATCGCATCCCTCTTAATAGTACGGCAATCCTTAGACTCAAATTAAATCAAAGATAATATAAGTCTAGAAATAGTCACTTGCCATCTTCTTTCTTAATGTCGATGCATGAAGACCTTCACCATATAATTGATGACATCTTTGCCTTGTCCAACTCGACTCGATTCACCTCATGAGACTCTCGTCCTATCAACCTTGACTTGATCATCCTCTCTGACGATCTCCACGCCAAGTCGCTCTTGACTTAGTCCTCAACTCTTGGTGACACCGCCGTCTTGTTGACCTCAGCTTAATGATCATCCTCCAAGATACCTTGGTCATCATACACAGATGGGACCTAATTCTTTCCAAACTACTCATGAAAGACATTAGTCCCAAAAGCTCAATAGATATGAACAAATTGATATTTGTGAACAGTTGATTTCAACAAGTGTTTCATAGGAAGAAGCACAATATAACTGGAAACACTTGACATAAGAAATGTTCTCTACTAAGTACATCATGATGAATGTGTAATTGATCTATATGCACTAGAGAGATAATTGCCAATATGATGAATCAATTAAATCATGGCAAGGATCACAATCTTTACTTAAATGAAGCACATGATAGAATATACACGAATTGTACATGTGCAAATAATATTTGGAGTAAGAGTAAATATGTGATCCAACACTAGATAAACTTCACTAAGAGAATTGCATGAGAAGATATACAAATAAAGCATGCATGCACCAAGTCAATCTATAGCAATATGAAGTTTAACTCTAGTTAATACATGCATACCATAATGAACTCAAATGAATATATATGCACAAATAAATATGACATGAACCGATGTGCATATATAAAATCAACATGCTACTTGGAGTTCACTATGCATTTGCACGAAAGGAATGCAATAACACATATAGAATAGATACCAAAATTGCATACCTTATCTTTGCTTAACCTTCCTATTTGATTTTCCTCTAAAAGACGAGACTGATACTCAACTAGGCAATAACATGTTAGTCTCATAGCAATATAATCATATTAGAGGTTTGTCATTTGCTAAGCACTAAGTTAAGCATTTACTTAATTGCATAGATTGTCATTATGAGTGTTTGTCATTAATCACCAAAATAACATAAGTGCCTAGATGCACTTTCAAAAATGTGTCACCCATAAGATAATTTAGTTCTTTTTCGTTTCTGCCCAAAGGTGATGCGAATTTGAACTTTAAATTTTTCATGTGATCTAATATTAATTTTGGACTTTAATTAATTTCAGTGCATTTTCTTATGATTAATGTTGTCCTTCTTTGTGCACTGCAATAATTAATGTCAATTGTCTAGTAATAGCGCATCATTTTATACACCTTTTGGTTAATGTTTAGTTGCCCTAAGTGATGCATTATGATAATTGAGGAATGCACAATTTAGTTGATATTTTCTGGCCTATTATGATTAAGTTTGTCTCAAATCAAAATAGAACCAACGGAAAATTTTGATTTGAGACTATAACCAAGTTTTGGACATTAATATACTTAAGTGTTGACTTTTCATGGTTGTATTTCGACCAAAGTTGTTTATAACATGATTGTCAAAATTTATTGCCCACTAATGAAATGTTTTAGACCATAAGCCATGCATTGTTTATGAGCCCATCTTTGAGCATAAATTTAAGCTGGGTTATGGATGTTTTCTCAGATAGGCCACAAATAACGCTTTAGTGCATTCCGGAATAAGCTAAGATGGGATTAATTAAGTATTATATTTCTACCTGAGTTGTTTATATTTCCACATATGTTTCAATTTCTTATGTCCTAAATTATGAACTTAAGTTTTTCTCTTATTTTCAATTTAGCATTTAATTTACTGCTCATTAATTATTAATTGTTTACGCTTCTGCAATTAAGTACTTGATGTCTAATGCTTAGTAATTTTGATCATGTGATTAATTTTGTCTCTTATTAATGTATTCTGCTTTGAGACAATGTGATTATGATTAATTAAATGATTCATGACTATATACTGACCAACGTCTTTTACGGGTCATGTGATATTTAATTAGTTCTCGTGTTAATTAAGTTATTGAATCTTTTCAAGCATTTATATGATGAAGACTATATTATAATTAAGATATTTCTAATTAAGATGGAACCAACGAGAAGTCTTAGTTAGAGATTTAATGAAGTTTTGGGATTATGTTGTGGCCATAATTGCATTCTGACCAAAGTTGTTTGCGATTGTGTACCATTCTCATAGATTAAGTTATTTTCCGTTATATATCCAAAGGTGATACGGTTTGGAACTGAAGTCATGTTTTGGGATTAGGTTGTGATACACGGTTATATTCTGACCAAAGTTGATTATAGTCATGTGTCATTCCCATAGCTTCTCTAATCAAAATGGAACCAACGAGAAGTTTTGGTTAGAGATTTCATGTTGATTTAAGAATTACGTTTAATGGCTCATAGTTACATACTGACTAGCGTTGTTTGTGATCATTTGCCATCTCCATTAGTGAAGTTAAGTTCTTCTTCGTTTTTTTTGCTAAATGGTGAAGCGAATTAGAATTGTTAAGTTTTATCATTAGCATGTTATTAATCTGATCAGCGTGGTTAATTTCATGACAGACAATCATTCACATTCTTATGGATATTAAGTAAGGATCAGTGTTATACCCCTATTATCAATTCAGCCATAAGTTCTTCAGCTGTTTCTAGTACCCTAATAAGAAAAGGAGTAATTTATTAGCATATTATTCTTGAGGTTATTGATTACGCACACAAACATAATGTTGATGATTGGCTCCTATTAGAAGAATCATCTAATAACTTAGACATTGATAAGAATTCAATATTTTGATGACTAGTGGGAGCAATTTAAACAAATATCCCTTTGATCATAAAATTTAGAATCTAGAGGAGCAATCCTCCAGTTAGATTATGACTATCTGATGATAATGGAAAAGCATTATGAAGCTCCTCAAAAGTTCTTGCCAGTATTCTGATCATAAGAATGCTCAAAGTCAATGAACTAGGACATGAAAAATTATTGGAGCCTTTCTAATTCACTTCATTAGGTCATTCATAAAGAATGTAACAACAATAATAAAGAATGAGAAGTGAACTATGATTGTGCCCATGAATGTGTGCATTCATTAAGAAAGTTGGTTAAATACTAAAAGACTACGTTTATGCTGCCAACATTACCTCAAGACTATGAAAGTTTTAAAGCGAAGCCTTAAAGAATGAATAGGAGGCTAATGTTGAAGCTGTTGGAAGTTTTCCATCAGTACTAAGTTATGTTTTCACCCTCCATCCTAATAATGTAACTTATGTTCCTATTATGAAAGATAATTTGCTTACACTTTTATAAATTATTTGGGGAGCATTAAGTATGTTGCTAACTCTATTGGCTTCATCAAAAGTGAAATATTTATGAGAGTTCATCGAAATTGTGGTATGGTTGCTTGTACCACATTTCGAATAGGAGAAAGGAACGTCTCATTGAGAAAAGAAAAGCTTCATTATGTGAGACATAAACCCATGAACAAATTTCTTACTCTATTAAAGATATTCTCCTTGTCAATAAGTTTAATCGATGGAAAGATTTAAATAATTAATATCTTACACTCGGGGAAAATGGGATATTATCAAGATTCCATCCAGACTAAAGGGTACCACTGAGTTTGTAAACCACTAAGGTTATAGAAATATTGATTCTAGTGGGAACTCTGAGGCAAGGTAAACTATACTTGACGACAATTGTGCTTATGTTCTAATGCCGATTGTCCGAGAGAATAGCAATCTTTGTCTCTAAAAGTTTGACCTCCAGTTGATTTTGGAGTTTATGACCAATGCGAGCCTCACATAAAGATACCTTAAGTTTTAACCTTAAGACCAGTGGGAGTAAAATTTAACCTCTTAGATGTTTATATGGACTTAATTGTTTATATAGACGATGTCTTGTTGATTATCTGCAATAGGGACATTAATGTTTAAGACCTAAATATTTTCCTTCTCTTCTGGGAACTAAGATTGTCTTGGTGATATCTCTCATGTTTTGACTATTAAGATTCACCAAGATAGGTCCAATATTAAGGGAGTTTACTCCGAGCGACAGATATTTATCTTACGTTCCGCTGTCATGCACATTATGTACACTTAAGTTTGTATGCGCCCTTATTTAACATTTGTTACCGGGATACTTGGCAAATATTAATCCAGGACTGGACCACTGGAAAACTACTAAAGACAACTTTGCATCTTAGGCAAAGTGCTAATGATTACATGCTCACATATAAGAAATCTGATAATCATAAAGTTGTGGGTTATTCAGACATCAATTATGCAAGGTGTGTTGATATTAAGAAATCCACATCAAGTCAAATCTTCAACCTTGCAGAAAGAGCCATGTTGTGGAATGGTTCTAGTCAATATCTTAAGGCATCGTGTAACACCCCATTTTTTGCTTTAAGTGTTATTTTATTGTCATTTAGGAAATTTGAGATTTATTGGGATTTTTCTGGATTTATTGGAAATTATTTTGAGAATTAAGTAATTAGCCTCTTTGAGAAAACCAATTAAATATCTGCATAGTCAAAATAAAGTTTTGCCAAAAATATTTTATATGAACTCAAAATGTCTCAAAGTATTTATGAGAATTTTCTTGGATTTTTCCTGATATTTTAATTACCTTAAATAAATTAATTTAATTTCGGGAATTATTTTAAATCAAAAAGCTTTTGGAAAATCGATGAGCGATCTTGGGCGAAGCCCGATCTTGTGTCTTGCGTGCGCAGCGTGCGGCCGTTCGGCCGCCGCGCCGCCTTCGCGCTCAGTCGTTGGATCCAGATCGGACGGTCTTCTTCATCGTGGAACCCTAGTGCTGTCAGCCGTTAGATCGAGATCGTGCGGTTGAGATCGTGTGGCGTTATTTTGGAAAGAGCTGATCGAATCCGTTGATTTTGGAAAGGGCGAATCAGATCGTATCGGTCGTGATCTAATCGTGGCCGCTCGTTGCAGATCGGACGGCTCGCGGTCGTCGTCTCCGATTCGGTTTCTGAATCCGCCGCCGACTTGCCGCCGCCGCCGCGTGATATAGGGTTGCCTTTTCTGGGCGCATGCCGAGGCTATTTAAAGCGCAGACCGCACCCCGAGGATCGCCATCCCAGTGCGCATCTGCTAGCCTAGCCTCTTCGGCGGAGTCGCTGTCGTTTAGCCCGAGAGCTCGCCGTAGTTCTTTGTAGCGCCGCCGCTCGTTTTCTCGCCATTTCGCCGCCGTCAAGCCTCCATCCGCCGTATGGGTTCCAGTTTCGGGTTCACCGCGTCGAGCCGCGCCGGAGCTGCCACCTCTTCGTCGTCGGAAGGAGCTAGTTCGTCGTCGGAACCGTCGTCGTCTTCGTCTCCGGGAACTCAGCGCCGCCGCGACATCACCGTGCTTCGGAGCTTCACGCAGCCGTCGGATCTCCACCGAACCGTCCAGATTGCGCCACGTCTGCACCATCAGCAGTGTTCCGCTCGGGTAAAGCTCTGGCCGTTAGATTTAATCGGACGTTCGGGATTGAGACGCGTGTGCGTAGTGCGTTGGCCGTTGGATCGTCTCGCAGATGTGCGACGCGTGTCGGTGCGGGTACCGAAGCATCGTGCGCCGGGTGCACCGTGGACAGGCGTGTGCCGTGGACATGGTCCATAGACCGAGCAACGTGGTGCAATTTGATTGGCCCACGTATCGCGATGATGTCATGCTGATATCAGCCGGTCCACAGCACAGTATCTCAAGTCCACGGTGGACCAGCGTGTTTTCGTGGACTAAGTCCATGCGCCGAAGCCACGTGTCTATCTCTGATTGGTCCACGTGTCGCTTGCGTATTAATCGGTAATTTCCAGTAGAAAAATATTTCTGGCAAATCGGAAATTCTATTTTCTGTATTTCAGTATTTATTCTAAACTTCAAAAGGCTATATCTTTTGCATTTTAACTCGAATTTGAGTGATTCAAATTTCTAAAAAAAATTAAAATCAATATCTATTTATTGGTAAATTTTATTTTATTTTTAGAGTTTGTTTGCTCTCTGTTTTGGTGTTTATTTGCTATTTTGGCATCGTTTCGCGTAGACGTTGAACTGCTCGGTGATCCGGAGGAAGATTCATCGCTTCAAGACCCAAGCTCAGAGCAAGACCAGCACCTACTCCAAGGCAAGTTATGCTTTGATCATGTTACACCCAATTTCACCAAATTGCTATTTTGTCTTTTAAATTATGCATGATATTTTATGTGTATAAATGATTTCAATTAATCTGGGAATTAGATGATATGCCTAATTGAATTAAATCACACCTTGTCAATTTTATGCCATGATCTAATTGTCACCCTAGCTAGGATGTGAAATTATAGTTGGTTAATATTAATAATCAACGTGGGACTAGTTAGACCGTCGTAGATTGCTTAGCCATGCCACGTCATCACATGTGTCCGAATGTTGTTACTTAATCTTGACTAATGGAATATGGAACAATGTTTAAGAATTTGTGTGTCATGTGTTGTCACACAGTGATATCAAGTTGTCGTGGTGAGGAGGTCACACAACTAGATTAAAATGTTGGTGGCACGTGGTGCTTGGTAATCAACTGGGGTGGTAATGATTTAGATTGGGGCAAGTGGCAAGGGGCAGTGTGCCAAGGTGGGCCAGGATTGGCAGGGGTATGTGGAAGTCTTGCCTTAATCACCTTAAGGACTTAACCTTGCAAGCCTTTGACCTGAGTCTTTCTTGCAACCACATGTCCGGAATGGGACAGCCTAGCTGAATAATTTGTGAAACCTAGATTTCGTTACTGTCGTGGTGAATAGTGAGTCCCGGGTTTACGGCTTAACTCACATGGCGCAAGAGGGGGGCCCTGTTGTGGTGGTTTAACCTTTCAGTGTTGAAACCTTAGCGAACAGTACTGGGTCTAGGTGTAGCATTGTAAAGGCTTTGTTATGATCACTCGCCTTGGTGGTGTTTGGTTGTATCATGTGGGTAAAGTGCATAACCTCTGCAGAGTGTACAATCTATTCGAATAGCCGTGCTCACGGTATTGGGCAATGCTCGGGAATTACAGTTAAGGGTTAGACTTTTGTTAAACAAAAACCTGTTGGGATGGCAAGGTGCCATGGGAGGTGGAATTGATTTAGGATTGGAAACTTACTTCAGAAATGCTGAATCTATTAATTACTGTATTTGTTTTACTGCTTTTCAATCTATTTATTGTATTCTTGTTAAACGCCGCTTTATTGCAAAATATCCATCTTAGCCATTCCTCTGGATTAAGCCAAGCATATAGAATATTAGACTTGCATTGCTGTGTACAACTTGTTGAGTGCTTTATGTACTCACCCCAACAACAACAACTTTGAAGAGGAAGAATCTCGCCTTTCGTGGAGGAGGATTATATGGATGCGAATGCTTAGGGTCCGAGCCTCGTCGGTTACTGCGGTGAATCGGGAGTCGCTACGCTTATTTATTTTTCATTGCTGCTTATTTGTTATTTCTTTTATAAGCCCTGTGTGGCAATAATCATGTAAGACAACAGTTACTATTAATTATGAAAGTTATGCTATATTCCGCTGTGTATGACTGTGATAGCATCTATGTTGAGCCTGTGTGCACTAGCGTGATCCTGGACTAGGGTCCGAATTTGCAAATTCGGGTCCCGACACATCGTTAATGATGTAAGCACACTTGTGGCATGTCATAAGGCTATCAGATAGTAAGAAATCCACAATAGGCTGTTGTGGTTTAAGAATAAGAAAATTTATTTTTGTCTTAAAATTCTATCCCGGAATTTATTATGTAAGAGTGCAATTTTTGCTTCGAGTAACAACATGTAAGGTGATACTGCCAAACACATAACGTTGTGAAAGATGTAATCCAGAATTGAATTATTGATGTTCAGCCTGTAAGAATTAAGTATCATTTTTAATATATAAGTTTATGTATCATGTTTAGTTTAATGATTCCCTGTTAAAGGCTTGTCTCAAAATTAATGCCGGCATAAGACTTATTGATAGCCTATACTTCTGGGACAAATTGAGATCTCAAAACTTCGACTCTGGAAATTACAAAGTTTGTTTTCACTCCTTTCAATGTGCACATGATGACAAATGAAGACAAACTGCACAAAAGGACCATAAGTATAAAACCAATTCCCGTTAAGAATAAGTAATTATCCTATCAAGATAGAATGATGCACTATAGATACTAGGGTTGCAGCGGTGCTTAAATTAATCGTTGTAATACTTTATCTTGGTGTTGTTCTGTTAAGTATGGACTTATGAAATTAGCCTTCGATCAAGTGGGAGAATGTTGGTTATGATCTCGGCTTAACTGCCAGATCTGAAATTTCAGGGGGCTTAACTGCCAGATCCAAAAATTATGGGGCTTAGCCCTCCATTACCGCGCTCTGATCGGGAGTGCACTAACTAATTTTGGAATCGGTCCCGTTAGCCTGCGCCATAATAAAAAGGGAAGAAACCGGCACTTGTTTTTTGAGCGATTTGCTTTCAAGTTGCTTCTCTCCGACACACCCATCCGATCTAGGGTTTTGGCGTGAGGCTACCGAAGATCCGATGACCACCACCGTGAGAATCACGGTGTTGTCTTCATCCGGCTCCCAGTTTTCTTCATCGCGCATTGGTGCTCCTGCCCCGACATCAACATCAACCGACCGAATCCTAATGGCCACATCGTCTTCTCTGGGTCAGCTAACCTAACTTTTAATTTCCGCACCTTTGTGATCATGTTTTAGGCTAGTCATTCATGATGATAATATTTAAGTTTAGCCCTTAGTTTCTAACAGTACCTGGCTGCGTGGTCCATTGTGTACTCCCAAATCTCGGCTGCAGCGCCGCCAGAGGGCCTCCGCATAGCTCATTTGTCCATCGACCACGACGATGAGTCGGCAGCGCTCGTAGATGCCGAGGTGGGTGCTCTGTGGTCGCGGTCGAGATTGAAAAGAACGACCCTGGAACTGTGACCTAGGAAATAAGGGTGAGGTACCTCGAGAGTGTCGAGGTCGGCAAGGGCGCTGGGGGACATGGCGTAGAGCTCGTCGGAGACAAGACGGCCGGACGATGAAGATGGTGTGCTAATGGTAGGTAGGTGGAAGGGGACGGAGTAGGGGCCGACAACGACGGAGGCTGCCGCGGCGGTGGAGGCGGCGTCAGGGTTAACACTATTGTTTCGACGAGCAACGGTATCGAAATTCACAAAAAATAAAATATTTTTTTAAAGTAAACGAATTTAAAATCTGGTTAAACAGTAGAGCGAAATTCGAACCAAAAGTTCGAAAACCACTAGAAAAGCGGTGAATTTCGAGAGTTTTTCTCGAAAATCGGTGACAAGTTGAAAAATTGGAAAAAAATGAAAAAAATTTACAATTTTTTTTGTAAAAAGCCATTAAAGGCCCAAAAATATGAAAAATGTTAGAAATATATAAAAAATAGAAACCTTTTCTCCTTTATATGCATTACACATTAAAGGTGGTTGGCGCCGGTTCAATTACCAAGAGAAGTGCAAAGATTTCCTTATTTATTGGCACTTAAAACGGTCAAATAATTGGCACATAACCCCAAAAGGTCATAGAAGATGAAAATCCTTGAGTAATAAATTTGTATTACTCAAGCCTTGGGGCTAGTTGACAGGGATTAAAAGTCTGTTGTTTATTTGGGCCCTCAATTGTTTGTGTCCATACTCTATTAATGGGTTTACAATACATAAAGCCTATAATATAGAATAAAGTCCACCCTTATCTGAATGGTTAAGTCTTCGACCAGTTCAGTCAAGGTGATCAATAACTTTGCTTCACACTGGTCATCCCCAACCAATGAAATAGTCGAGGATAAGCGGTTATCCCCGCACATGTCTTCGTGCAAACAATTGTGAGGCAAGTACGCACAACTACCTAAAAGTTATATTTGGAAAAGGCACCCTTTGACGAGAAGACACCTATTTGGCGGGAAGACACCTCTTGATTACATGGTGCCTCTTCAAAGAACAACTATCACCTCTACTTTCGATATAAATAGGGAGCCCCTTCGCATTATCAAGAGATGAGCAATCTGTTATAAATAGAAACTCTGTAATCTTTGTACTCTGTTAAGCCGCTTGGCTAATAAAGAAGCAATTTCCATATTTGTTTTCCATCACCTTTGAAACAATAAATTAACCAGTTGAAGAGGAGTCCATACCTGCTTTAGAGGAGGAGTTCCACAAGGAAGCGAGCTACTAGGAGTCGAGCCTTATTGATTGCCTATGGCATATCGATGGGTTGTTTGCCAAGTTTTTTGTTCTGCTACTGTTTTCTTAGTGAATAAGCCATGTGAGGCCTAATAAGTGTAAAGTCGACCATAAAGTCATCACACTATTTTTTATCTAATAAATTTAGTCTTTTATTATGTTTTCGTTGTGTATGATTTTGATATTACATCTATAACCCCCGCTGACAAAGTCATTGTTGCCGCCATGCAGCACCATCACCGGTGACCATTGGTCTCAGAGTGCCACCGACAACATGGCAGCTACATCAATGCCATGCAAGCACCACATGCACTGAGTTAGCACCAAGTCAACCTACACATCCTTGCCACATTAGCTGCTACGTGTGTGCCACTTCTACTACCACATGTGTGCCATGTCAGCACCGAGTCATACCACGTATCAGCCATGTCACTGCCATGTAAGCCTAACCTAGACCGGTTGGTGGACTTGGTCTATTGTGGACCGTATCTATAGTGGACTGGGACCTCCACTGGTGACCTCCTCTAGGCTGCCTCAACCTCCTTGTCGTGTTGCGCAGCCAACACTTACATGCTCACGTGATGAACTCCCCATCACTAGGATTATATGATGATGATTGCATACCCACTACATATATACAAATCCATGGTTCAAAGATTGCAAACAACAAAGAATTGTTATTACTCTTTTGGTTCAATTGATTGTTTTGAAGTTTTGTACTATTAATTCTCAAGCAAAATTACATCAAAATGTTTTAAAACAGTGCTATTTTGCACCGAATTCATTCTTGTACATTGATTTTTTTAAAAAGTGGGCACCTAAGTCATTAGAATCATGGGTATTTCAGACAATTCAACAATAAGCCATAGCTCAAAAGCCAAAAAAGACCAGGTTACCAAACACGCTAAGTTAGCTTAAAAGCTAGGTGCTTATAAGCTGCTTAAGCCAAAAAGTTGGCTTTTACGATGGAAATAACCCTTTGCTACTAAAAGTCTCTGAAATTACCCAAAAAATATCATCGTATGTAAACACCAAAATCCCTCTCCCTCTCTTCATTTCTCCTCCTACCTCTCTATAAGTTCAAGCACCATTAAATTGGTTTAGGTCGTTAATGACAAATCTAAATGTGAGACTAACTTATTTATTGAGTATAATATTGATTAGTCCCATTTGGATGGAAAGATGGAAATATTGAAGGTATGCATCCGATGTCATACTATTATATGTTTTTGCATTCTTTGGGTTCAAAATGCAAGGTGAACTCAATAAAAGTTTCAACTTGGATATGTGCATACTATTTCCAATTCATATACACATACACACATATACATATGTATGCACACATTTAGGGGGAATTCATTCTATATCTTGAGGTTTCACTAGTATTGATCGCTTTCTTTCTTCCACATATATCAAAGATATTTACTTTGAAACACATACTTTGAGTATATGAAGCTTTTGTAGTTGTAATATACTTATGTTGATTTAAATTCAATTATTTGTAATTGGGTTATCGTCAATCACCAACGAGGTAGATTAAACGATCTAGGCCCTCCATTATGTGTTAATAGTGTGCTTTGGTGATTAGTGATAACCGGATGTGTTGTACTAATATTTTCTATGAGTTGATGAAATAGGTTAAGTCCAATGATGATGAAGACTTTGGATATTATCATGTGTTGATGGTCATTAAGTCAAGATTCGGGATGAAGGATATCATCATATGTTGATGAGCGCCAGGATCTCGAAGTGAAAGTATTTCATCATGTGTTGATGAGTAAGACAAGGACCCGAACTTGGAGAGAAGATGATCACTATCAAGCGAAAGCTCCAAGTGGATGCGCAAAGCAAAGGTATAACTATCATAGGCTAAGGATGTGTTCCTAGTCTTTTACCGGTCTCGGTGTTTAGTTGAAAGATTGGATTACTAGTGTAGGTTTCCATACTATTAAGAGGGGTCTTGTTTAGTAGTTTGAGTCTTATCATGTGTTGATACCTCACTCTCGCTTGCTCTAGCTCTCCATTGCATGATGCTATTATTTGTGAATGTGTTTTGCAAATAGTTGAAGCTCATGTGCATACTCTTCTTAGCATGTGACAAAAGTTTGCAAGTGTGTTTCACAAATTGTTGAAGTTCATGCATTGATCATTTCTAGACTCTGCTAACTTGTAGCCATGCTCTTGATCAAGTCTATGTTAGAGATTTCGAGAAATTGAATTTAGACCTATGTGGCTACATTAGAGTTTTAGTGTTCTATGAAAATATCTATGGTTTCTTAGATTTTGAAAATGAATGGAAGTTGTAGCCCTCTAGATAAGCATTCCATAGAGTCCAAGATACCTAAATCGGACTTCAAAGTAAAAAAGTTATGATAATTTTTAGATTGTACTATGAGTTTCTCCGAATTTGGTGTTAGAAATGCCAGAATTTGATTTTAGGATATTTTGGCAGAACATGTGTTTTGGAGCTGATTTGGAAGGTCTAAATTTTGGAAATTCAGAATGTCCAAATTAGTGAATTAAGAATGTCTGATTTAGTGAAGTCAGAATGTCCTAATTTTCCTTCTACAATGATTGGATGACATGTGGGTTTGTGACCATTGAGAATGTCTGATTTTCCAATTAGGAATGTTCGAATTTGCATTTTTATATGATTTTGTTCCAAACAGCTAGTTTCTTTAAGAGGCTATAAAAGAGGCCAAGTATGGAGATGTATACTACTGCTCCTACACTCCTTTGTGGCGTACATTTGAGAGTAAAGACTTGAGAGCTTATAGATCTATGTTTGAGAGTTTTAAGAGGATTTGAGTTAGAGTTTCTTGTGTAAAATATTTTAGCATTTCGTTTCATTCTCTTGAGCTAGTGTAAGCTTCTCCTCTCAATTGTACATATGTTGCACCTTGTGAGTAAGGAGAAAGGTCTCAAGTTGCATGTGTTGCTTCTAGAGGTGGATTGAGTATCCCCTTGTGTATATGTTGAACTTGGTGAGGGTCAAGCAAGAGGTTTGACTTGTTACTCTTAGTGTTTGCTGACATCTAGATGACGTGGAGACGTCGTAGTCCAGTGATCTTCTCAATAAGCTTGTGAAAAGGCCCGATGTGTTGTGAAGGTTGGAACTCATCTACTTGGAGGGGGAAAGAGCTACCACTAGTGGATTTGAGGTGTTTGGCTTAATTCATGGAACCGGTCTAAATTGTTTGGGCTTACCTCAATATGAATTAGGGGAGACCGGCAAGTCTTCGAACACTAGTAAAAAGATCGTGTATCACCTTTTGGTTTGCTTCTTATTGCTCATTTACATTCTTACAAATTAGATTCCTAGAATTGAATTGCTTGCTTGTCACCCTAGGATTGCAAATCTTGACATAGACTTAGGTTGTTGGTGCACATAGTTGAGACTAGACGATTTAGACCTTAATTGGATAAAACCATTTTGATTTACGCATCTGCAGACAAAACACGGTTTTGGCCAAAGAGGATTTTAAAACCGCCTATTCACCCCCTGAAAGACCATGTGGAGGTCTACCCATGTTTGTGATGAGTATTTGACTAAATTTGAGCATGGTATGCTCTGGTTTGAGTTTAATTTGAATTGAATTTTCAATTGAAGAAATTTGAGCTCTGTCTGGAATTTGCGGTGCTACCGGGCGAGCAGTAGCACCAACCCCAGAGCGGTGTGTAAAAACCCGAGAGGGTGTTTTCGGGGGTTATGGCAGTCCGGTGCTACCGGCCATGGCATCCTGGTGCTACCGATCGAGCGGTAGCATCGGCCTCGAAGAGCGGTGTGAAAATTCCAGAAGGGTACATTTTTGGGCATTGTGATGGTCCAGTGCTACCGCCAATGGTAGTCCGGTGCTACCGGATCAGTGGTATTACCGGCCCAAATGCTCGGTGTGGAAATTCCAGAGAGGGTCTTTTCTGGTTTAAGATGAAGGGCGATGCTACCGGCCAGGGGGCTGTAGCACCGGCCCTTATGATTGGAAATGATCCAAAAATTATGATTTTGGGAGTTTAATTGCAAATCTTTTTAGACATTGCTATGTGATGTGTTTCCTTGTTTTTGATGGCTGTAGGACGTCGGGTTTTGATCATGGTGAGACAGAGGATGACTGGGACTAGGCGAGGAGCGTCGGATGTCCAAACAGTCGAGGATCGCCGGAAGATGATCGGAGACGGAGTCGGTGCAAGCCAAGAAGACAAGGAACGAATGAGATGCTAGTTAGAAGCTGCTTGGATCAATGAGAGCCATCAGATCGCGGTCTAGTTGATAGGATAGCGGGTCTAGTTAGTGTGCCTTAAAAGCCGTGCAAGAAAACCCTATTTGTTTGGTGGGTTTTGGGTTAGCCCTTGCATGACTGTGTGAGTGGCTCAATCCTAGCCTTTGATGGAGTGCCCTAGGGTTGAGGGACTCACCAAGGGTGGTAGGTGGCCCAAGAGTAGTATAAATAGAGGGGGAGGGATAGCCTTCCTCCTCTTGAAGGTTTTAGAGGTTTTGTGCTCTTTTGAGCTTTGCCCACTTTGTTGTGAGGTTTTGTAAACCTCCCTTCCAGAAATGCAAATTATTTTATCTTATGCTTGAATTACTTTAGCATTTCCGTACTAGAGTCTTTCATTTGCATACTAGAGTCCTTCATCCATACTAGAGTCCTTCATTTGCAACTCCGCAATTTAATTCCGCATTTCAATTCAGCATTTAAATTCCACACTTAAATTCTTGCAATTTACATTCATGTAATTTGGACTTGCCTCCCCTCCTACATGCTTTTATATTTGCCTCCTCCACTTCTAAATGCTTTTGCTTCTTGTGCCGAGGATGTTGATTGATGGATGAATCTTCCCCAGATCATATCTCAATCATCTAGGATTCATGCTTCTTTTCTTGCAAGAAACCGGTCTTATGTTCTTGAGTGAATCATTCTTCTAGATCGTGTTTGAGGGGGTTTTTGATTTCGTTCTTGCTTGCTGTGACATGTGGGAGGTTATCCAAGATCATCTTGATCATCAAAACCCCACAAGCAGGTCCAAGATCAAAGTTTTTGAGTTTTGCTATTACTTGGTGTGTTCTTCCTTCAAAGTGAAAAAGGTCAGAACTTTGACATCAATCCTTGCGATTGAAGGTTGGAATAAGTTTCTGACATCCTTAGGATCACATCTACCTAGTTTCATGAGTTTTTGTCTGGCAAATCAAAAGATTCCTCGAAATTTGCTTTTGAGTCATCTTGTTTTTGATCGTTCTTCTTCTTTGTTCTTGAGGCGGTGCTCACGCCCACGGTCTTGGTGCTACTGCCACCCAGCGGTAGCACCGGCCATTCAGGGCAGCTAGTTCATTTCACTTACTTACTTTGAGTGTTTCTCTTTGAGGCCTTGTTTGGAGTATTTTGAATGAGAAAAAAAATTTATTTGGGATCATTCACCCTCCTCTGATCTCCATCTTGGTCCTTCACCCTCTCCAGTTGGCCTTCTTAACCTTACACTCTCTCCCTCTCCTGTGTGACGACATCCGCCGCCCCTCCCTTCCCTCCCATCCCTTCTCCACCCTCCCTCCTCCACCGACGACAGCATTCGACCAGCCCCTTCCTCCTCCGTCAGTGAAGGCATCCGTAGGCGGTGGATCTTCTTACCCTTCTCCTTTCGCCGCCACCAACAGCATCCACTAACAGCCCTATCATCCATGCAAACAACACGGCGGCCTCAACGTCCCCATGCATGATGCCAGCAACCACGACCTCCGTCTGCCCACCCGGTTGACTCTGCTTCCATGAGCTTGTCGACGTTTGTAAGTTCAAGCTCCATTAGTTTTGGTGACTGGTTTAATATTAATGTTTAATCATTGTTTAATGACAAATCTAATCATTATGAGAATAATATGTTTAATTGAGCCTTATTCTCATATTTGGATGGAAAATGAAAAACCTAAGGTATGCACTTGTATTCACTCTATTGTCTTAATTCATACTTAGGATTCAAGTTAAAGTATGAACTCTTCCATTGCTTTAGTCCAAACATGTGTATTATGTTTCTAATTCATATATTACATGAATGCACACATCTAGGGGGAGTTTATAATTTAACTTGTTGTTTCAATAGTATTGATCCATGTCTTATTGCTAAATAACATACAAAGGATCAAGACTTTGAAACAATCATTTGAGTATATATAACTTGTGTAGTTGTAACATACTCATGCAAATATAGAATAAACTCATATGCAATCTAAGATTGATTATGTGCATATTGATTCTATGATCAATTTGTTATATGCACATACTTAATGAAGTTTATTCTATAGTTGATGGTTTAAATATATTGATCCCATTTCCATCACTGAAACATATATAGATCATTACTAACCATCACATTGAGTATATGAAACTTGGGTAGTTATATATACTCATGTCAATTTAAATGAGTTTAAATTGAGTTCGACTGTCTTTCAATCAATCAAAGAACATTTCATCATGTGTTGATGGTCTCCTTGTTGATTAAAGACAAGCGAAAAGTTCTTGAGTATAATGAAGCATTAGTTGCATCAAAGTACTCAAGACAACAATTAATCATTCAAATTAATTTGGGTTGTACTCAATCGATCTTAGAGGCATCCATTATGTGTTAATGGAGTGCGGTGATGATTGAGACAGCTGTATTTGTTGGACTAACAATCTTCTATGAGTTGTGAAGTAGGTTGAGTCCAAGATAATGAAGAATTGGGAAGAAGAAGAAGTCATCATGTGTTGATGAGCTTCAAGAGGTGATCCCGAAGTAAAGAGAAGAGCTAGAAGGTTCATCATGTGTTGATGACCAAGAAGAAGAAGAGATGATCCTGGAGAGAAGATGATTGGAAATCATAGAAGCTCCAAGTGGATCGTATGCGGCAAAGGTGTAACTAGATAGGCTAGAGTGTCTAGTTTAGATTGTCGTACTGTTAAGAGGGGTTGGGTCTTTTAGCTTGAGCTTCATCATGTGTTGATGAACTCGATTCAGTTCACTCTAGCTTACTCTCTTGGTTTGGTTTTTGCATGGAGCTAACCATTTGGCATGTGTTGCAAATGAGTGAAGCTCGTGCGTTGGATTTTACATGAACTAAGTATTTGCATGTGTTGCAAATAAGAGTGCTCATGCTTACATCTTATTTGAATCTTATCGATTTGGTTTTTGCATGAAGCTATGGATTTGCATGTGTTGCAAAAAGGGAGACAACTCATGCAATGTTGTTTATGTGGTTATTGCTTGGAGCTAAGTTTTGCATGTGTTGCAAAAGGAGAGAGCTCAAGCAATTTTGGTTTAAAGTGGTTGCATGAAGCTAGAGACTTGCATGTGTTGCAAATAGAGAGCTCATGCATTTAAGTTTGAATTGTGGTTTGCATGGAGCTAGAGATTTGCATGTGTTGCAAATAGAGAGCTCATGCTTTGGTGTTTTAGCTTGTGATGGGATCATGTGTTGATCATCACAAGGCTAAGCTTGGTTTGTGTTTTGAGTTTGCAAAATGTGTTTTTGCAAAATGATTGAATGGATTTGTTATTTGCAAATAAGCTCGAAGTTATGAGTTTCAATCCTAGAGCAAGTGTTGGTATTTGCAAATGTGTTTTGCAAAGTGCCGGGATCATGTGTTGATCCTTACATGGCTAAGAGGATTGATCTTATGGCTTCGTGGTTTATTTGCGAATGTGTTTTGCAAATAAGTTGGAGTTGTTATTTGCGAATGTGTTTTGCATATGAACTTGAGATTATGGGTTTCAATAGCATGTGAATAGGGTTTGCAAATGTGTTTTGCAAATTGACTTGAACATGTGTTGATCATCACATGGCTAAGAGGATTGATCTCATAAGTTCTTGGTTTATTTGCGAATGTGTTTTGCAAATAAGTTGAGTTTAATGTAATTCTTTGGAGCGTGTGAATAGGGTTTGCAAATGTGTTTTGCAAATTGACTTGATCATGTGTTGATCATCACATGGCTCAAATAATCAATCATTATTGATGTTTGATTTGAAGAGAAAAGATTTCTGTGAAAAATCTAGTCCTGTCTGGAAATCCGGCACTACCAACATGTTAAGGCGGTAGTAGTGCTGGCCGGCGATCACCGCTTATAGGAGCCGATCTTCTTTGCTCGGTCGGTACTACCGCCATTGTGTGGCCGGTAATACCGGAGGTCCGGTACTACCGAGTGATGACCGGTATTCTTTTTCCAGAAGAGCGGTTTTTGTGTTCAGTTGAAGGCCGGAGCTACCGCGGTAGATGGGCGGTACTACCGGAGGTGCGGTAGTACCGGGCCCAAGACACCGGTATCTATTTTCCAGATAAACGTGTTTACGAGTTTGCTTGTTGAAGTCGGTAGTACCGCTTTGTGTGGTCGGTACTACCGCTAAGCGAATATCTGGGTTTCTGCATAGCGGCTAGTTTTCCTAGCCGTTGGTGGAGGCGACCTCACCGGCCCTAGAAAGCGGTAATCTGGGACATCTTGAGTTTTGCCCACTTTGCCTCCTAACGGCTAGATTTCGTGTGAGGGGCTATAAAAGGATGCCAAGGGCTGGCATATGGGTGTTGCTGATTTTTGGGAGAGTTTGTGGGAGTTGGTTGCTTGTGTTGAACTCTCCAATTTGGTATTTGAGCTAAGAGTGAGCCCTAGTTGCATGTGTTGCAATTAGGAAGTGGATTAAGGTCCTCTTGTGCATGTGTTGCACTTGAGGAGGATTCTAGTGCATGTGTTGCACTTAGGAGATCACCATTGTGCATGTGTTATACTTGGTGAGGTTCAAGCGGAAGGCTTGACTTGTTACTCTTGGAGGTTGCCGCCTCCTAGACGAAGTAGAGCGTCGTGAGCAGTGAACTTCTCAACGGAGGTTGTGAGAAGTCCCGACAAAGTTTGTGAAGGTTGGAGCTCGCCTACCCGGGAGGGAAAAGGAGCTACCACTAGTGGATTCGAGGTGGGTGCTCAATTCGTGGAGCCGGTCCAATGTGTTTGGGCTAACCTCAACGTGGACTAGGGGAGACCGGCAAGTCTCCGAACACCACGGTAAAAAGTATCGTGTCTCTTGTGCTTGCATTGTGTTTGTTATTTATGTTCAAGCAATTTATATTCATAGAATTAAATTGATTGATTGCTTATCTTTAGAATTGCATATTCTTGTTAGAGACATAATTAGTTAGTGCACATAGTGAGCCTAGTTGTTTTAGATTTTAATTGTCAAACCTTAGTTTATAGCTTCCGCATTAATAATTGTTAAGGTTTTGGTATAAGGATAATTATGGGTGAATTGCTTTGTAGAAATTAGTGAGAGAATTTTAAAAAACCGCCTATTCACCTCTCTCTAGTCGGCATCCTCGATCTTACAATGTTGTGCTCCCTCTTCGACCAGATCTAAAGGTTAGGCGGTGGCGATGAAGACAATGGAGGCAAGTGTAGTCAGCTGATGAGGGTAACAGCAACTTGGCGAAGGGGTAGCCCGTTGGTGAGGGCGACGACTGGCTTGGTGTAGATGAGGATTTAGTCCTCTCTTTTTTTTCCATTTTTCTCCCTTTTTTTTATTTATAGTGGACTTGCCTTGTTCTGATTTTTTTAGTTCATTGGTATCAGTAATGATGTTAGATCTGGACTAGTAATTATGTTTGCATTAGATTTTCATATTATAGATACACTACTTGTGTGCAGATCCATGATTTAATGTATGTAAATTTGGTGGGCTTGAAATCATTGTGTTCATGCGTGATTTGTCGCATATTCAAATTGATGCATGAAAGTGATCACTCCATTCGCTCATTAGTAAAGGGGTATTTCAGACATTCATTATCGAAGACAATAAGAACACAAGAAAAAGCCATAGTACGAAAGAGGTTGCTTTTAAGCTATTATTTGTCCCCTCAAATAAATAGGGCTAAGTTTGTATTATTTGTCCCCTCAACACACACAGGTATGTGTTGTGGGCTTTTGCTCAAGCCAAACCAACCATATGGGCCTGCGCGGCCAGCATGGACGCTGCTCCGTGCTGGTCTGGACGTTGCTATTCCTTCGTACTTTTGTAATTTCTGGCTCACCTTTTCTTTTCTTTTTTTTAATTTTGGAATTATTAATTATTACTAATAAAAAAATCGATTTCTTTTCTTTTCTTTTCTTTTCTTTTTTATTTTGGAATTATTAATTATTACTAATAAAAAATTCGATTTCTATCCTTTTGGTGTGCAATCTGTATCTGGCGATTGGGGATTGTAACATTAGCCCGCTCCACTTATCCTGTGGAAAAAGGCAGAACCGCGTATAGAGCACGGATCTTAGAGCGCATGGCCATGGCTGCCGCCGCCGGCGACAAGCCGGAGACGGTAGAGGTGACGCTGCGCGCCGTTGGCCCGTCCCGGCCGACCACCCTCCGCCTCCCTCAGCTTCTCTCGGTAACACGCCCAAACTCAAACCCTTCTTCTCGCCACGCTCTAGCCTAATGTCTACTTTTGTTCCGCCTAGGTTGCCGATCTGCGCCGCAGCATCGCCCATGATCGACTTCTCCCAGAAGACCGCCTCCGCCTGGTCCTGCGAGGGAGGACTCTCCCGTGCCAAGACGATGCCCACGTCAACCTACGCGATGGGGGTAAACTATACCATTCTCGCCTCCCATTGCCCCGCTTCCCCCTCTTGATTGGCATGTTAGATGCATAAGTTGCAGCTTTCTTCGTTATCTGAGCTGTACAAGGTCACTTCTGCGGCCTCTCTTTTTTCTTTTTCCGTTCATACTTTCCACAATTGTTGGTTACGGTCCTCAACTTATGCAATGCAATCACCAAATACGTACACCTTGTGTGAATAAATTTGGTGGCAGTGCTATCCTAGGATGGTTAATTGGCTGTTTCATCTAGTTCCTACTTGTTTATGCACTCGACATATCTTACGGGGTACTTTTAATTTTTCTTTTTGTGATTTCTGTAGATAATCTAATAGTGGCCGTGGCACCTAAGCCACCTGCTAACCATCTCCGCGATGATGACGATGATGAAGAGGAAGAACTGGTAAAGTTCTCACAATATTTTAAAGAATTTTGTTTTTTGAGGATGGGTTGGTGTTCCTCATAACTGTTCTCTCTCCACACTGTAGAAGTTCAAAATACCACAAACAACAACCTGGTGGAAGAGAAGGATTTTTATATTTCTTCAGGACAAATTGAGATTACCTGGTAATGAACATGATGCACCTCTATTTTCTGATGAAATGACAATGTGATGAATGTGGCATGCATTTCACTTCTCCAGATATCTTGTTGATGGTGCTATTTTCTGTCAGCCTGAAAGCATGGGTTATTATCGCAATGTGGTTCCTATTGGCACCTCTTGCTCAAAAGTATGATGCTGGACCTTTATATGTAAGTAACTCCTTAAATAATGTGTCTAAAAAAATAGTTATTAGCAGTACACTGAGGTACATATAAGTATTTGAAACACATTTGGGAACCGGACTAACCAGTTACCGAAGAATTGAACTTACTAATTTCTGGCTAGCTCCGGCCAGGGGCTGGCCCTCACTGGGAAGCCCAGGAACCAGTGCCTATATATAAACCTATAATAATGACTGAGCCATACCAAGCATGTACCCATATCCTTCCATCATTTATTTTGTCCAGTGTCTAAGTTTTGTATGGCACTATGATGCTACAATCTCTGTAATACAATTTGGGGGCTTGCAATGACCAATCTTATTAAGTTTGTTGCTAGATTTCACTTTTTTGACAAATGCTATTGTTTGCTGGCTACCAGATACTCGGTACAGGTTTCTTGATCATACTTCTTAATCTTGGAAGAAGACAACAAGGTGATGTTAGGTATGTTCTCTCATCCCTTCAGTCTTTTTTTTAGTGGAAAATAGAAATTCCATTAACTAGATGAACTAGCAAAATCGCTAGCCATCAATTCTGATATAAACTCAGGAAATCCTTCAAACCAAACCTGATGGCTTGGCCTTTCATTCCGAGAGAATAAACATTAGCAACATTGTGTTCTTCTATGCCATGGAATAGTTTATTACAACTCTAGTTGTTTAGCATCTACATATGATATGTTATGATGCAGTGCATATTGATTAGTTGTCTTTGGTTTCATTGATTTGATAAAAGTTCTACAGCTAGAATGTGCTCCATTCCTTGGAAAAGATATACTAACCTACATAAGCTGTGATGAATAAGCAAACGTTTCTCAACAAAAATAGTACCTTAAAAATTGCCTGGGCTACCGCATGAAAACCTTTTTTTTTTGCCAGAAGCTGCAGATAAAGCAGTGATACTGTCATTTATAAAATTCTGGGTGTGTTGTGGGTAGAATAGCCGTAATTCCCTTCTGATATGTCGGGGATTGTCATGCTGATCAACCAAAGTGATGTTTGTCTGGTAAGACCCTGGAGATAAAACTATTTTATTTTTCTCACCAGTGCTACTATTTGCATTTTAAAAATTCAAAAAGAAAAGGACGAGAATGTTCCAAAGATATTGCAGGACCAAATTTAGTTGTGATATTCATGTTGATAAGCTGATAAACAAAAGGATATTACGTATATGAAGAGTATATTGGGAAGTTACAGTTCATTCATTCCCCTTCCAACTTTCCATTTTTTTCTACCTTTCACGCAGTGCATACTCCATTTTTAATGAAGACTTCAGCGAGCTGCCAGGAACACTTAACGCAGAGCGCATAGATAGAGATATCCGGGCAGGTCAATTTTGAGCCCTTATCTGTGGATCACCGGGACCATGGTATGATGAGATTTGTACAGAACCATAGTGGGCATTGTCTTTGTTTGTATCTGGAAAAGACTCTTTCAAAAGAGGGCCATTATATCGCTTTCTTGTAGACGATGTCAATTTACCTGTGCACTTTCAGATACTTGGCCATTCTAGGTAGATGAATGAGATGTAATAACCATAATTTAGCTGCTTCAGTGTAACCATTCAGGATTGCCATTTCATGTGCAATGGACTCTCGCTTACATGTTTTAATGTCGATAAGCTGATACCGGTACAAAGCATAAGTTGTGTATATACTCCTTTTACATACAGAAAAGTGTATATAGCAAAAATAAAAGACTTAGATAAATTTTTTAACCATGTCGCATTGGAGTATCTTAAAATTATTATTAAAGTATACTGACTTATATATATATATACAGACACACACGTGTGTCGCTGATTCCTTAACTTCACATTTGTTCGCTTAGGTCTTCAAAGTTTAAAATTGCACTTTCGCGTCCTCAAACTTGTTTAAGTAGTCTCCTTAACTTCACATTGGTTCTTTTAGGTCTTCAAAGTATAAAATTGCAGTTTTGCGCCCTCAAACTTGTTTAAGTGGTTCATCATAGGTTCTAAGGATGATTCGCTAGGTCTAATTGTTGATGTGGAGTGTTGACCGCTGCTATCCTAGCATATGTGTGCCTGTCACTTTGAGGATGAGTTTTTTTACTTAGGTTCTTACTGTATTGTCTAGCATAATTTATGTAAAAAATTCTACAACTACTACATCCTCGTAATTTCTAAACTCCTTTCTTCCCTCACTATTCTGTGAATCCATCTGTCGCTTGCATTATCTATGGTTGAGACGTCGAGTTCATCCATGGCTAGATACTAAAAAGTATACATTTCATTTGAATCGTCATAAATGAGTATATACCCTAAACTAAAAATTTAAAAAAATATACTCGAATATAACTTAAATTCGCGCATTTGAAATTGTGTGTGCACGCGTGTATAAGCGCTGGTACGCGCTTGTGCGTAGAATTGGCTATTCGACTGGCCGTAACCCCCGATATTGACAAACCAAATGCTAGTGTACAGCCCAGAAACACCCCTGCATAACAATCCCGTAATACCTGCAGTAAATCCATCCCGAATCCCGTATTTTCGAAATGACTCTTCTAGACGTGTCAACTTTTAATCGCCAGTAATGCATCGCTGCTTATAAAATAAAATATGAAATAATTTACGTCTAGACTGGTCAAAGTGAGCGCGATGTCAAGTGAAATAAAAACCAGAAAGAAATAAAAACATTCTTTCCTTATTCGACAATAAAATGTAATGTAGTCCATAGTAAAAACAAAAATATTTATTAGTAAAAAACAAAATGTAACACACTAACCCCGTGTATCAACGTGCGCAGGATGTCAGGTGAAAGAAATGCAAACCGCTCCATAATAATCGTATAATGTACTCTCCCATCCTCTCATCCGATGGTAAACTATGTCTGGTAATTTCCTACGTTGAGCAGGGAATGACCAATAGTGCGGCAATCAGATGGATCAAAGTCCTTTGATCAACGAAAACCAATCAGAAGGACCATCGATGCAAATAGCCACAATAGTGGTAAATGCTATATCGCTGGCTGTATGTCCTCCCACAGTCCGAGATGTTTTTTGTGCACGTTGATACTAACAACTAAGCGGTTCCGACGATAAAAATCTTGCATAATATATACTATTTAATAAATGGAATTTTACGATCGAAACAAAGTTTGTTATCTCATGATTTTTTTTCGCATTTACTATTCTGTCCATATAAAATTACTATCTCAACAACTAGTTTTTACTACGTTATAGATAGACTTAAGGAAGCCGAAGCGACGCAACCGAACCTCATAAAAAAAACAACTTCCCAAATCCAACAGGGCTTTTTTAACAAAATATTAATAAATTTAACCATCGACAAAAACGACAATGCATTAAATAATAGGATTATTCACACTTACTATTCCATATGTACAAAATTACTTTCTCAAGAATTTGTTTTTACCACCTTGTGTTGACACTTATCAATACCCGGTCTGGATCATCCATACATCCAAACGTATTTTGTACTGCATTGGTCCTTGTATTTTTAATGTCACGTCTGATCATGTTGCAAAATACAATGCAGTAGGCTATAATAAAAAAAATCTTACTTGATAATGCAACTTACTGTCGAATTTAACCTTGATATATAAAAGATGTTACATTTACTCGAGGAATCAACCGTGGGTGTAGATTGTATCCACGTGCATACCAAATTAGGTATGCACGATAATATAGTACATGGGCTTTTCGAAGGACAGTGTGTTCGTGGCCCATAACTGTCTTTTCAAATTTGGGCAGTTCGGTTGCGGTGAATAGTGGGATATGTGGCTGGTTATTCTCTGATAAATGGCTGAAGCATATAATAAGTTATTTTACACACAGTTGAAGAATAGTATATATATGTGTATGTGTGTATATGTCTGTGTCTATGTGTGTGTATATATATGGGAAGCCGAAATGGGGCACCATGGTGTGTGGACACCATGATTTCAAATGCGTTAATTCAAGCTATATTTGAGTATATTTTTCAAAAATTTCAGTTTTAGGGTATATACCCATCTATAACGATTCAAATGAAACACATACCTTTGAAAAAAAATACTCGAATTCAAAGATTTTGAACAAGTTTGGATCACATGCTTTGCTGATTTATATATATAATCAGCACATACCTACAATCAAACTGTCATCAAAAAGGAAAACTCTAGTTTAAATTTTAGTAAACTGGTTAAACTCAGCATCCTAAAAATTTCAAAAAATATCACATGAAAGTACATAGGGGAAATACCCGTTTTAGATCATGGAGCCCGGGCACCATGGTGCCCTAGGTAATTGTACTATATATATACACACATACACACACACACATATATATATATATGTATATCCAGTGAAAACCTCTCTTACCGTGAAAACTCTATGAAACACACATGCACAAGTTTTCATAAATTTTTTAAAAAATACCAAACTCAATCGCATTTGAATGATATGAAAAAGACAAACAGCGAGATGAATAGTGAAAATCACTATTCAAGCTGAATTTGACTTTTTCATATCTTTCAAATGCGATTGAGTTTGGTTTTAAATTTTACAAGATTATAGAAGCTCGCCTCCCCTACTATGGTAATTTTTTTTATAATTTTAGAAAACTTGTACACGTGGATTTCAAGGAGTTTTCACGGTAAGAGAGATTTTCACTAGATATGTTCCCATGTGTGTGTGTATGCTATTCTACAGCTGCGTGTAGAATAGCATATTCTACACGCCGATCGATTTTGCAATCTAATGACTGAGCCCGTGCGTGGCTTCAATTAGTGCAATGGACATGTTTGAACATGAATGACTAATAAATGCTACTTAGTGTTTGTACATGAATCTGTCTCTTTTTTTATTTAGCCATAACTTTCAATGAGAATGACTTTGGTCTTCAAATTTTTTAGGATTGTAGAATCTCACATCCTCTACGTATGGTAATTTTTTGAGAATTTTTTAAAATATGTACATGTGTTTTTCATGAATTTTAGAAAACACAGGATATATTGCCTTTTTACTATTTAAACAAATGACATGTTACGAGCTATTAAACCAGATGTTACCATACTGAAGCAAAGTGTTAGATAACATCTTTACATAGGATATAGTAACACCTTGAGTAATAGGAAGTAAAATGTTATTTTCTTGACAGTAAAAGATAGTATGTGATGCTGTTTGGCACTTTGTTATTTTCATATCTCTCAAATTCGATTGAGTTTGGTCTTCAAATTTTACAGAGTCGTATAATTTCACCTCCCCTACGCGTGGTAATTTGTTGTGAATTTTTAACAGTAAAATGTTATTTTTTGACAGTAAAAGGTAGTACATGCTGCTGTTTAGCACTTTGTTATTTTCATATCTCTCAAATCCAATTGAGTTTGGTCTTCAAATCCTACGTGTAGTAATTTTTTGAGATTTTTTCACAATAAAATTTTATTTTTTATAGGAAAAGATAGTATACACTACTGTTTGGCACTTTATTATTTTCATATCTCTCAAATCCGATTGATTTTGGTCTTTAAATTTTACAGGATTGTAGAAACTCAATTCCCCTACGTGTGGTAATTTTTTTGATAATTTTTCAAATATTTTATTATAGGTCCCGCAAACATAACTAAATTCTTAGTCATGAAAACCATAATTACATATTTTAAAAAATTATCAAAAAATTACTATAGATAAGGGAGGTGAGATTATACAACTCTATAAAATTTCAAGACCAAAATCAATATCAGTTAAAAGATATGAAAAAGATAAATTCGGCTGACTAGTGATTTTTCACTGTTTAGTGCTTTGTCAATTTCATATTTTTCAAACATGATTGAGTTTGGTCTTCAAATTTTATAAGTTTGTACAAGCTCACCTACTCTACATATGGTAATATTTTAAATTTTTTTGAAAATATGTACGTATGATTTTCATAGATTTTATACTATAAGCCTATTGTATACAACATATAGTAACACATTGAGTAATATGTAGTAAAATATAGTTTTCTTGACAGTAAAAGATAGTATATGTTGTTGTTTAGCACTTTATTTTTTTATATCTCTCAAATCCGATTGAGTTGGCCTTCAAATTTTATAGGGTTATAGAATATCACCTCTCCTACGTGTAGTAATTTTTTGAGAATTTTTTACATTAAAATATTATTTTTTGATAGTAAAATCTATGTACACCGATAATAAAATATATGCATACGAATAGTAAAATCTGATTCATACGGTTTTTATTGTTGAGACTTACATCATTACGTTCCTCTCATCGTCAATAAGCTACTGGTAAAAACCGTTCATGAATCAGAGCTGCTAATAAAAAGTTATAGCTAAAAAACAAAAAACATGTTCATGTACAAACTAGGAACTCATTTACTAGCTGCCCTGACTACATAGGTAATTGGCTTAGCCAACACGCGTCACGCGGGCATACGTGGGATGTTTTTTGGGTTGTACGCTTGTTACGACCGGCGCGTAGAATAAGCATTGCTACGTGCAGGAGTAGAATAGTGCTACCGTGTGTGTATGTATATATATATATATATGTGTGTGTGTGTGTGTATATATATGGAACATATCAGGTGCAAACCATCCTTATCGTGTAAACTCCGTGAAAACCATATGTAAAAGTGTTCAAAAATTCTCGAAAAATTACCATATTAGGAGAGGTTAGCTTCAACAGCCCTATAAAATTCAATTGCATTTGAAAACTTTCACATACATACATATGTACGTACTCCCATCTTGCATATACCGTTTAAACAAAAAAATTATACCTCTATAACCTTTTGAGCATACTCTAATAATGATTACAAGATACTCTAAAGTGACTTCCATGAAAAATATCATCAAAGTCTACTTTTTATAGCATAATTTGTGTATATACTCACTTTACAAATGAAAAAAGATATATAGCAAAAATAAAGAGCTGCAATGAAATTTTTTCCAACCATGTCGCATCGGAGTATCTTATAATTAGTAGCATTGGAGTATCTTGGAATTAGTATTTAAGTATACTGAAAGTGATAAATAAGTATAACACATTTGTTTAATTTAAGTAGTATATTTAAGGTGTGAGTATATATATAGTATAATTACTTGAGGCACCATGATCCAAAACAGGTATATTCTCGTATGTATTGCATGCGAATTTTTTTTAAATTTTTATGATGTTAAGTTTAACTAATTCAAAGAAGTTTAAACTAAAGTTTCCTTTTTTGATGATAGTTTGATTGTAGGTATGTGCTAATTTATATATAAATCAACAAAGTGTCGAGACCCTCTCTTTTGGTGCAGAATACCAATAAGGTCTCATGTGCACGCTGCACTAGTCCCATGATCAGTGGCTAGTACGCACATTTACAACATTGCCATCACATCCACACACAATATCATGAATACATTAACAGAATGCAAGTTATACAAATAAGTCGTAAAGGCAAAATAGAGTGTAGTGGAAGATACAAAAGCTTAACAATATGCCTTGGCCTATAATATTCCACATGCAACTAACAAAGGTTACCCTAGAAAAGTCATCATTGTAATCCTCTGTTGGCGCCAAAAATATGACGAAGGATTGATTGGTCACAACACATTGGACGAACGCCGGGTTCAACGATTCGAAGCGTGCCAACCGATTTGATTCTACAATCGGTAAAATAGACGAAAAATACACACAAAGCCGATAAGTCACGACAAATCGGCTAAGATCTAAACAGCTATGAAACTGATTAAATCTATGGTAACGATAAGTCTAATTAGACGATTAAGACTAATTAGATGATAAGAGATCGATTTCCCCGAAAAAGGCGATGCGCAGCAAGATCGAAGGAAATCAAACCTGATTAGCGTAATCGATGAAGATCAACAATCAGCGATACGCAACTTTATTGATCGATATCAGATTACAAAAATGATTCTAAATTACAAAGCTACTCCTAATCGATAGAAAAATAAAAGAGTAATGCGAGTTGATTGATTTGATTGTGTTGTATCTCTCGCCTGCCCTTGACCACCTTTTATAGTTGTTGACCGATCGTATCCTCCTCCAATACGTTGTCTACCATGATCCATATCGGCCTTAATCCAGACAGTACTCTCCTTGTTTGGAACAACTCTGGTAACAATTCCATTATCTTTTATCTGATATGGGTTGTAATACAATTTTAACCTTTCTTTCCTTATCCGGTATCTACCAAAATAACCAATACTTAGCCTGACGATTTAGGCCACACCTTACCAAATTCTGGTACAAACATATGCCCCATTTTTGGGAGTTACATGTTATCTTCCAAAAATCTTGTCCATCGGCTTGATACAATTTTTCATTAGTAACCACTCCATTTATGGCGCTGTAAAATCTTGAAACACGCATCTCGACCATAAAAATAACCAATACTTAGCCTGAAGGTTTAGGCCACACCTTACCAAATTCTGGTGCAAACATCCTCGTAACCTGCGATGAAGCATGACTCGTTGAGGACTTCGATTTCTTCGCCCACTGAATATTAGCAAGCAAGGGTGAGTACCTTTATACTCAGCAATACTTGTAGTCTATTACAAATTTATAAGTAGATGCTTGGCTATGTCAAAGGAAGATGTCTATTCTACCATATTCTTTTGCATAAAGCGATATTTAGTTATGAATAATAATAGTAGATTGAAAATGGAATTTGTAATGAGCATTTTGACCCATAAGTAAATAGCAAGTGTAAGTAGCATGAAATATAAGCAACTCACAATCCTTCGTAATTGTGTTCATCGACCCATTCTTCGCCATACTCGGCATAAAACCTGAAAAACAAAGTTTTTCCCACCAATTTTTCCAATTCAAACCTATTTATTAAAATGCCAAAACTCTAACTAGTTCAAAGCACCAAGTCCCTCATGACCGTGAACACGGCTTTTTGAAAAGTTTTACACTCTGTAGAGGCGTACATCTTAACCCACAAGACTTGATCAACTCTTTTGCCACTATTTTTACACTTCTTTTGGTGTATGGCCAAGAGATCACGACGAGAGCTGTCACATCTCTTAGACCTAACTTTGCACCAAATGTTTGCCCTTGCTGTGGTGGCGAAAATCCAGACCCATACACTTGGTACTAACGACGGTTATACACCCCATCGCATCCTTTCCTCCCATAGCAAGGCATACACCATTGTATTGGTATGTGTTTACCCCACACCTCTGTGTGGACACCACTGCGAGCAAATCTACATGGAATGCCCGTACTACTCCAGCCTTCCAATATGCAAAGCTAGACCCAAGCAACTTAATAAGCTAAGACTACCTCATAATATCACTTGTGGTTGTACTAAATATCTTGGATTATAGCAACCCTACATTTGGTCCTTAATCCGACCCAGGTGAGAATACTCCCCTACACTACGTGTAAGTCTATGCACTTCAGGCTATTGTAATAACTCGCTCGTTTCAAATCATAGTTTTCAGTTTTGATTTTATAATAAACTACCATAGACCTTTTTATCCTTAAGACCAAAATGTCCATCCTTGAACAAATAGCACTTCTGACCATTTGATCTCTGAAGTCTAGGCATGACTAAGCAAATGAATATATATTCGACTATACTCGAATTTGACATTATTGTCGGGACCGGATTTCCAAATCCGAACCCTCTGTGTATAACCTGTGCTAGTCCAGGAAAAGCTAGCACACACAGTGGAAACGATGATGACAAAGACATCCATATCACGAATCAAATAATATTAATTAGCGAAAGAGCATTAGCCTTATGGCCAATTATTACAAATAAGAAGCATCATAGCTAGAGTTCAATAAGAAACAATGAAGCGAAATAACAAAAGCAAAGTAAGTAAGCCCATCCATTTGCCCAACAGCAATCGGTGGGTTTGCGTCCTAGCATTCGGATCGCCTTCATCATAACCACAAGCGTAGAAATCGTAGTCGACCGACACGCACACTCTTCTGTGGAAGGTTGGGGATGTTGCAAGGGTGAGCACAAAATATACTCCGCAAGTCTTGGAAACATAATGCATGATAACTATATGCAAGGCTAAGCAATTGAAGGCATAATATGGCTCTTTTAGCATAAAGCAAAGTTTAACGGTAAATACCAATATTAATTTCATAAAGCATCATTTGAACAAAAGGTAATAGCATAGTAATTGAATTTGATATAACAATTAAAGCAGGTTCCATCTACCTGACTGGCTCCATCTGCCAAACCATAACCCGAGAGTTCCATCTGCTCACGGATTCCCAAACAACCATCATTTTCCTTTGAAACAAAACCATAAAATCTACAATGTGCAAGCGTACCTCGCCTGCCCTTGACCGTGGGCACGGCTACTTAAGTAGTTTTAACTCTGCAGAGTGTGTACACTTTACCCACAAGACATGATCGACTCTTGTTGCCATGCACTTAACACACTTCCTTTGGTGTGTCGGCAGAGAGATCATGACAAGGCCTTTACAATGCACAACCCCACTATTAACCTCGCCGCTAAGGTTTCACATTGTTAGGGTTCTAGGCGCCCGATCTGAAGCCCCTCTTGCGCCTGCCAACATCTGGCACTCTCCAACTGGCGAAGCTAATGATGAGACGCACAAATTATTTAGCCAGGTCGTACCCATATAGACTTGTGGTTGTATGGTAGTGCTCGGTCCATGGTAACACACGCTTCGGTCCTTAATTGACTAGGGCGGAACATTCACATACCAAGGTCTCGTGCTTTCTGCACCCGCCAAACATCCATCCGCCCCGGTCTAAACCATTTCCACTTTATTTCATTTAAATCACAGCAGCAACACCAATTGCCGCACTTTCACAAATAAGTTTGAACAATATTTGAAATGATTCCTATAATGGCACAATACCGAAACGCTTAAGCTGGACTAAGCAATTCTACCGTTCCATGCTAATCTACTGGTTATCACCAAATAAAATAGCTAGTATATATCATCTAGGGTGTCAAAGGTTCGACATGATCAATACCAATGAGGGTATAACAAACTGGAATTTAACTAAACCTTAAGACTATATTTAAGGTACTTTGCATAAAAGTAAGCATGCATAATTTAAAAACAACATAACATTTTCATAAAATTTGGGATCAACATGTTCAAGGAAGACTTGCCTTCACGCCTCTTCTTTGGTTCTACCTCGATTCTTGATTCGATGATCTTCATTGCGTCGTCTATACGCGAAACGAGGGCAAATAAATAAAACAAATTTAAATAAAATTCAAAAATTGAAAATAATGGTACTGGAAGATAGAGCTTGAATTTAGAAATTTGAATCACTGGAATCGGAGCTCGAGCGAAGGGAGCGGGCTCTGGAAGATTCGGATCGGAAAAATTAGAAAAATAGAGAGGTCGACACGTGGCGAGGCGTGATTGGTGGAATTTTGGGTTTCTGGAAAATCGAGAAAAAGAAAAAAGAAATGCCACGACACGTGGGGCCCACATGTCGATGGTTCGATCCTGAAACAGGAGCACCGAGGAGAGGGATGCCGGCGTGGCGGACCACGCCGAGGTGGCGACCACGCGACGTGCTAGGGTCGGCGTGGCGACCACACGGCGCCCGCGCGTGGCCGACGCGTGGCGGCCGAAAGCGGCGGCGCACGACGGAACAAGGCGGCAGCGAAGCGGGCGACGCGACGAGGCGACTGGTGCTAAGTAAGCGAGGTGGCGCAGAGCGGCAGCGTGGCGTCGCGCGCGCCGACGCAGACGCCAGCCGAGGCACAGCGGCGCAGGACGGAGTGGCTCACCGGGCGGGAGAAGAAAGCGGCGGCCGGGCAAATCGCGACGGATCCGGGCGGGCGTAGGGAAAAGGAGAGAGGAGACGCGGGACCTCGGCGAGACCAATAGAGGCGCGAGGCTCACCGGCGAGGAAGAAAAGTGGCGAGAAGCGCTCGGCGGCGGCGGAACCGGCGGCGAGATCTCCGCGACGGAGGTGACTCGGCGGTGAGGCTTGGGGCGTGGGTGCGCGCGCGAGGCGAACCTCGGGATGGGTGCAGGCGGCTTAAATAGCTGAGGAGGCGTCTGCGCGGCACGGACGCCAGCAGTGCGACGCTTGATTAGGTTTAGGGTTTTCGGCGTCGGCGGCGCATGGGCGACAGCGCGATCACAACCACACGCGTGGCGCGCATCAGACGGCGGATGCGGAACATGCTAGCTGGGCTGAGACGCTGCGGAGCTGGGCCGAGAAGCAGAGACCGGCCGGGCGAGCGGACCGGGCGGAGCGGGCCAGCGGGCAAAAAGGAAACGGGCCGGCGAAGAGGATTCGGCCCGAGAAGGAAACCGGAATATAAATTCATTTTCCGAATTTAAGAAATTCCAGAAATTCAAATAAAAGCAAATAAATTCAGAAAAATCTCCAAAAATACAGAAAAATTCCTTGCAGCGTAATGAAGCCAATAAAAACTGAAAATCTTATGTTTGATGAATAGATTAGTCAAATTAAATCATTTTATAAATAGAAAATTCAAATTAAGCTGAAATTTATTCAAATACATTGCAAATGGTGAATTTTCAAATTCAAACATTCTAAATCCAAATTTTGGAATGTTACAATTATTTAATGCCTAACCCTACCTTAGGGCTATCAAGGTTGACATGTTCACATTTATTAAGGAAGTTCCATGAGTTATGGGGAATATCTACCGGTACCCGCAATATAGCAATCTATTGAAAATACACGTATGCATGAGTAGATTGGATAAAACAATATAAATTAAGTAAAATACTGTGATCAACATGATCAAAGGGGGTGCTTGCCTTGTTTATTGAGTTCTTGAGTAGTGTCGGGGTTGACGAAGTGAGTTTCCGGAGCGTCGGTATCTACACGTAATTCATTGTAAAGCAATAATAAGAAGCGAATTCAAACAAACTAAAAATTTAAATATTTTTGTAGAAACAAAAATTTCATGATTTTATAAAAATTTAGAAACTGATTTTACTCAATTTGGAGTTCATTTTCAAAAGTTATGAGCATTTGAATTTTGAATATGCTGAATATTACCTAAAATAGGAAAATACGTCTTCTAACAGTGAAAGCATATTTCTTATTTTTCCCGATTTTAGTTTAATTACAGAGGCTGACATGTAGGGTCCACATGTCAGCGACTCGCTTTTAAATACCATTTCGGATTAATGAATTAAAATCTTTTAATCCCATTGGGCCCACATGTCATACATCCAAGTTTTATTTTCGAGTTTAATTAGAAATCTCGACAGGTAGGACCACCTTATTAGTGGCTCAGAGCTTTTTGTGAGAGGGGGACTGACAAGAAGGGCCCACTAGTCATAGACAGAGCAGGGTAGAGGCGTCGCGGGCTTGCCAGCGGTGAACGGCGACAAGCGGTGGGAAGTGATTAGTCATGGAAGCTAGAGGGTGGCTAGGGGAACTCCTGGGAAGCTTCAGCGGTGACCGGCGATGACCAGAGCTGGTCAGAGGCTAAGCTATATAGCGATGTTAATGGCGAACAACAAAGAGAGAATCACAGGTGTGATCGTGCTCGAGACAGAGGGGAAAGCACCCAGGGGTCTAAGGACTCCATTTTGGGGGTTGGCGGTGAAAGAGACTTACCGAGGGGCTCTGGCAACGGTGGCCATGGATGGGGAAGACGATGACCGTGGCGGTGGTGGCCTGAGTAATCAAAGCTGAAAACAAGGTGGGCAACAAGTTTAGGGAGTGCTAGAGATGATTCTACTAGAAGGAATTGGAAGATGGCTCACCAAATCGCCCGAATGGGCTTGGCCTGCCCGAAGAGCTTATCGAGGGCAAGAGTTAACGGCGGTGAATCTTGTCGGGCTTGGGGTAGGAGAAGGAGCAAGGGAGGTGCAAGTTGCTAGGGCAACCACCGAGTGGCTTTTATAGGCGTTGGGGAGGTGGCTCAGTGTGTTGCTCATGAGCTCGATGCGGGGGACAATCAAAACAGGACAATGCTGGCGAGATTCGAGGAAAATTTGATGTATTTCAGAGCACACAGGGAGGCCATTGATGGCGAGGTGACGGCTCGGTGATGCTTTGCGCAGGCGGCATGACAGGGCAGGCAGCGAGTGGCAAAGCGGGCAAGGTGGCGCACAAGTCCTCGGGCTTGGCGCAGCGTGGCTTAGCGTCGCAAGGCATGGGCGAGGTCGGCGGCGTGGAGCCGGGACAGGGCAGGGATGTGGTGCCTGCTTCCTGCCCACTCAAGAAGGCTGGCATGCTAGAGCGCGCACGGCACGACATGGGCAAGCGTTTGAGCCTACACGGCGTGGCACAAGCAAGCGTCTGGTAAGTGGGCTGGCCAGGGAGGTTGGCTGACGGGGATAGAGGGATCGAGAGGACAAAATGGGAAAGCGTATTTTGGCTGAGTACGTCTCCTGAGAAAGGTCACTAATTTCGGGAAAGGCGCTTTTCATATTTGGATTTTTGCTGTTTTTCATTGTAAGTCTTATTTTGCAAACAAGGTTTCTTGAATTTGATTAAGTTGCCCAATATGCTTAGAATTTTATGAAATTTTTTGTGAAGGTTCCTGGAATGATACTGATGGTTTGGTAAAATTTTCAGAGCATGATCAACTGTGTGAAATTGTAGAAAATTAATTTAGTGCTTGTCCTATTGAAGAAATCTAGTTTCCGATTTTCTAGAAGTATTAAATAAATTCCAAAAATCTTAAAACTTTTTAAAGAGGTCCTTTGGACTTCTGGGACTTACATAAATATTTCCATACTTTGAAATGTTTTGAGTTTGAAGATTAGAATCAATAACTAGGTTATTGAAAATCATTTTGTTAAAATAAAAAAATTCCAAACAATTCTAAAACTTCACAATAAATCCAAAAAATGACATGAATTGGTATTCCCTTTTTGTGAACTTTGGGATGTTACAAAAAAGCATGTGATCTAAATTCATTCAAAATCTTTGAATTTGAGAATATTTTTCAAAGGTATGTGTTTCATTTGAATTGTTATAGATGAGTATATAACCTAAAACTAAAATTTTCAAAAAATATACCCGAATATGGCTATATATATAGGCATGCTATTCTACAGTTGCGCATAGTCTACACACCGGCCATAGATCGACTGAACCATGCATCCTACTAATCAGCGATCGAACTGCTTAGTTGGACCGAGCCATGCACTACTATCTTATTTACTATATTTTACTATAGAACAACGAACGAAGTAACTACTGAAGCAGTAACGTGGCCGAACCAACTAATAAATGTGTTTCTAAGTTTTTACATGAATCTGTTCTTTCTTTTTTTTAGCCATAACTTTTTATTCGTAGCTCCGATTAATGACAGATTTAGATTTTCACCAGTAGCTTACTGACAGCGAGAGGAACAAAATGATATAAGTCTCGCTAATAAACAATAATTTTCCTGGCTGGTAACAGATTTTACTATCCTTATATATAGATTTACTATCCATATATATATATATATGTTTTACTATCATACAATAGTAAATTGATATTCATTTTAGCAGTAAAATTTGATTTATGCGACGTTTATTAGTGAAACTTATATCATGTTGTTCCCCTTGTTGTCAGTAATCTACTGGTGAAATTCATTCATGAATCGAAGTATCGAATAAAAAGTTATAGCTAAAATAAAGAAAGAACATATTCGTGTACAAACTAGGAAAGTAACTACTGAAGCAGTAACATGGCTGAACCAACTAATAAACACGTTTTTAGTTTGTACATGAATATGTTCTTTCTTTATTTTAGCCATAACTTTTTATTCGTAGCTCCAATTTAAGAACGGTTTTTATCAGTAGTTTACTGACGGTAAGAGGAACAAAATGATATAAGTCTCGCTAATAAACAGTAATTTTCCTGGCTGGTAACAGATTTTACGATGTTTATATATAGTTTTTACTATCCATATATATGTTTTACTATCGTACAATAGTAAATTGATGTTTCTTTTAACAGTAAAATTTGATTCATGTAACGTTTAATAGCGAAACTTATATCATATTGTTCCTCTCGTCGTCAGTAATCTACTGGTGAAATTCATTCGTAAATCGGAGCATCAAATAAAAAGTTATAGCTAAAATAAAGAAAGAAAAGATTTGTGTACTTACTATCGGATTGCACTTCTAGGCTACACGGCTTGTTTTTGGGCCGTACGCTAGGAACATGTGACACCTGTTAGCATACATACATACATACATACATACATACATACATACATACATACATACATACATACATACATACATACATACATACATACATACATACATACATACATACATACATACATACATACATACATACATACATACATACATACATACATACATACATACATACATACATACATACATACATACATACATACATACATACATACATACATACATACATACATACATACATACATACATACATACATACATACATACATACATACATACATACATACATACATACATACATACATACATACATACATACATACATACATACATACATACATACATACATACATACATACATACATACATACATACATACATACATACATACATACATACATACATACATACATACATACATACATACATACATACATACATACATACATACATACATACATACATACATACATACATACATACATACATACATACATACATACATACATACATACATACATACATACATACATACATACATACATACATACATACATACATACATACATACATACATACATACATACATACATACATACATACATACATACATACATACATACATACATACATACATACATACATACATACATACATACATACATACATACATACATACATACATACATACATACATACATACATACATACATACATACATACATACATACATACATACATACATACATACATACATACATACATACATACATACATACATACATACATACATACATACATACATACATACATACATACATACATACATACATACATACATACATACATACATACATACATACATACATACATACATACATACATACATACATACATACATACATACATACATACATACATACATACATACATACATACATACATACATACATACATACATACATACATACATACATACATACATACATACATACATACATACATACATACATACATACATACATACATACATACATACATACATACATACATACATACATACATACATACATACATACATACATACATACATACATACATACATACATACATACATACATACATACATACATACATACATACATACATACATACATACATACATACATACATACATACATACATACATACATACATACATACATACATACATACATATATCACACACATATTTGTATATGTGTGTATATATGTATATATGTATATATATGTGTATGTATATATATGTGTATATATATGTGGGCAACATATCCAGTGAAAACCACCTTTACCGTGAAAACTCCTTGAAATCCACGTGTAAAAATTTTAAAAAATTCTCAAAAACTTACCATACGATAGGGGAGGTGAGTTTCTACAATCTTGCAAAATTCCAAACTCAATCGCATTTGAAAGATATGAAAAAGACAAACAGCGAAATAAATAGTGCTAAATAGTGAAAAATCACTATTTAAGCTGAATTTGTCTTTTTCATATCATTCAAATGCCATTGAGTTTGGTCTGCAAATTTTTTAGTATTGTAGAAGCTCACCTCCCCTACGTATGGTAATTTTTTGAGAATTTTTCAAAACTTGTACACATGAGTTTCACGAAGTTTTCACGGTACGGGTGGTTTTCACTACATATGTTGCCATATATGTGTATTGTCGGTGATCGGGACCGCCGACCGCGAGTAGGATGGGAAGGATCGTGTGAGGGGGTGGAGCTCGAGGACGTTTTCATCCGGGAAAATGCTTTTGCGTCGCACGGGGGTATGTCAGGAGAGAACCGGGAGGAGAGACAGGGAGCAGTGGTCATGAGGATTATACTGGTTCGAGTCCCCGAGTCCGGATAACAGCTCTACTCCAGTCTTGCCCTAGGGCGAAAATGGGTGTAATGCTCTGCAGGAGAGTACAATGGGAGCTCGAGCGTAGCTCTGCTCTAGCGTGAGTATGCGAGGATGAGAGCGTCGTGCTTGAAAGTGGGATGTCGCCGGAGTGTTAGAATGAGGGTCCTCTGCTTGTCCTGTGTTCTTGGAGATCTTTTTGAGAGCCCCATGGGCGCTCCCGCCGCTTGGTCCCGAGGCCGACGTCAGGCAGTCGTGGTGAGTTGATGGGAGTCGCTGAGAGTTGTTGGCCCTAGTTCCTGTGCAGGGGTAGGTTCGATCCTGATTCCCACGAAGGGGAAGGTTTCTACGTCTCTAAATTGGACAGTTACAGTGAAACAACTTGGCCCGAAGGGTACAAAAGCCGTGGCCTCAAGCTCGGGCCTAGAGCGTGGTGATGTTGGTGGTATTGCCCTGAGAATGTGACCTCCTCGTTTAGCTCGAGCTGGGTCCTCAACCTCATGCCCGAGCCCGAGCTCGAGCTTGGAGACACCCCCTCGAACTCGTGGGACATAGCCACGAGTTCGGGGGGGGGGGCTTTCGTGTACAGAAGATATCGATCCTCGACATGTATGTATATATATGTGTGTGTATATATATGTGTGTGAATATGTATGTATATATATGTGTGTTTGTATGTATGTATATATATGTATGTATATATAGTATGTATGTATATGGCAACATATCCAATGTACTTTTTCAAATAAAGGGCTTCGATGAAAATTTTTCAACCATGTCATATTGAAGTATCTTAGAATTAGTATTTAAGTATACCGAAAGTAATAAAAAAGTATAACACGTTGGTTTAAGTAGTCTATTGAAAGTGGGAGTATGTACTCCTAGGAGTAAGAAAAAGGCTTCCTATATATGCAGGGTTCCAAAATTCAGCGAATTTCACCGAAATTTCGGATTTCGGATCACCCCGAATTCTAAAGTACCGGCCGATTTTTTTTTTGAATTTGCTACAGTAACCCGAAATTTCATGTTTTTGGCCGGTTTTGAAACCTTTAGGGCTGGATTTGGTCCAATAACCCTTAGGAAAGTCATCTCCTATGAAAATTTGTTTAAAAACCGAATTTTTTAAATATTTAAAAAATTTGGCAGAAACACTGTCAGATTTTTATAAAATTGTACAAGCTTGATAATAATCTGAAAATTTTATGGTACTATCCTTAGTATATTAGGATCATACATAAAAAATTTCAAAATAATTTAACTTCATTTGTTATCTTTAAAAAATCAAAAACAGAATGAACATAATTGGGACAGTTATATTGTCAGAATTTTATAGATTTTCTTGAGTGTGATTATGATCTAAATTTTTTTTGAGAGATTAATAATTTACTCAGTACCATTATTTAAATTTTTTAAAAAAATTAAACTTTGTTTGTTTGGTCAATCAAATCTATGTAAGCATTAAACTTCGCTTGTTATATTATATTTCAAAAATCAAAAAGAAAAGAACATAAATGGTACTGTGCCTTGTAAGAATTTTATAAATTCACTGGAGTGTTATCATGAATCACAATTGTTATGGGATATTAAGAACTTCCTTATCACCATTCTGTAAAATTTTCAAATTTTTTATGGTTTACATAATTTTTCATTTTGTTCAAGTTTGCCGGTAAGCCTTTTAACAGGGCAGTAGTACTGTTCAAATTTTTAAAACTTCATACAGTTTGATCATCATCTGAAAATTTTATGAGAGTATTATAGATACATAATAACCATGCTCAAAAAATTTCAACAGTTTATAACTTGATTTGTACCATTTTCCATTCGGATCAAACTTGTCTGTCAGTGTTTTATCAGGACAGTACCACTCTCCGAATTTTTAAAACTTCCTCACATGTGATAATCAGCTGAAATTTTTGTGAGAACATCAGCAATGTTTTAGGAACCTCCAAAACAAATTTCAAAATTTTTCGATAACGTTTAGACCACTTTTTAGCCAGTGCAAAAAAAACCCAAAATTTCGGGGTTTTTTCGCCGAATTTCGGATTTTTATTTCCGGAATGGACCGGATTTGAATTTTCAAATTCAAATTTCGTCCGAAACATTTCTAAAATTTCAAAATTTCGCCGAACTTTCATGATCCGGCCAGGGACGAAATTTATTCTGAAACCGAAATTTGAAACCTTGTATATATGTATATATATGTATGCTCTTGATCATGAACACACATACATGAATACAAGGAAGAACACAATAGCGCAAAGAGAGAGAAGTATCTGTACTACGACACAACTTGCACTTTTTCGTATTTTCTTGCTCTTGGTTTTCTCATAGCTTACAAGCAACCAGTGACTTAATTATATAGTAGTACCACTAACTAACTGTAAGGATTCAGTTGTCCTAGAGGGGGGGTGAATAGGCAACTTTAACACTTTTTACAGTTATTAAAAAAAACTTTTCTCAATAAAAGGTAGAAGCGGAAGCACTTTGTATAAAAGTTCAGCACAACACTTGTTAAAACAAACTCTGTATGAAAAGGAATTTCGAATGAGAAATAATAAAAGAATAGTAAGCTAAAAAAACAGAAACAAGGGAACTCAGGAATTTCTTCACCGAGGTTCAGAGATCACTCCTACGTCCCCGTTAGAGCACTTCCTTAGAAGTATTGCTCCACCAAACAGCCAATCTCAATAACTTTTGGTTTTCCACTATCTTGACTGTTTCACCACTCCAGTGAGGTGAGTCTCAACCTTTAATAGCAATGGTGGTCTTCCACAATCACTGTTGGACAGATCGTACCAACAACTCCTCCAACCGTCTAGGAACAGCTAGTTCCAAGAGTAATAGACTATCCACAAGTCATGTCTCTTGGTTCAGTAGCTAGACTCAACTAGATTTGGCTTGGAGCAAGTACTTTAAAAATTCAGAATGATTGTTTGTGATTTCCTGAAATGAAGCTCAAAACTCTTTGATGTAGTGAGGCTCAGAAATTCTAAAGATCAAAGAGTTGTATATGATTTGAATGATTTCAAGGATGTTCAGGATATCAAAAGATGTGAATGTGCAAAGCTCTCTATATTATTTGTGAACACATGCATTCTATATATAGACCCTGAACAGAAATAACCGTTACACCTGCCATTTGCCCGTTGGGGGTTGGTAGGGTAGATGGGGTAGGTCAACTGCTACCTTTGAGTAAGATTTTCGATTGTGTATGAACCATAAGTCAAACTACACACACGCCGGACCGAAAATCTTGGTCCGGGGTACATAGTTTGAGAGGCATTTGTTGAACTCAGAAAGACCTGTTCACGCCGGACCGAAAAAATCGGTCCGTCGTAAGAGTGAAGAGAGCAGAGGTTTATACTGGCAAGAAGAAGATTTGCGTAGGATCAATAAAGTTGGTCCGTTGTGCATATGTTTTGATTTAGCCAGGCAAGCTATGTTGGCGCCGGACCGAAAAAGTTGGTCCAGCGTACACATGGTTTGATCTAACTTAGTACCAGTGAACAACGTTTGCGCCGGACCGAAAAAGATGGTCCGGCGTACAAGAGAAAACGACTGGTTTTATCAGAGTGAAGCAAGTTTGCGCAAGACCGAAAAAGTCGGTCCGGCGAACATGGAATTTTAGTCTGTAACAGACTTCATATTTCTAGTTAAAAATAAATTTTAACACAGACTAGAATTTTATTTAGAGTGAAAATATAACATTATGTCGGACTATATTTAAAAAGAATTCAGATTGGTCCGACGAATAATAGTTATACTTGGTTAAAAAAAATCAAAGAAGAACTCTTAACGCCGGACTGAAAAAGTCGGTCCGGTGTACATGGAGTACGCTTAGTAAAGTTAATTCTCAGCGCCGGACTGAAAATATTGGTCCGGCGTACATGGTGTATGCTCGGTTGGAATTTTATCAAAGAAGACTCTTAGCGCTGGACTGAAACAGTTGGTCCGGCGTACATGGTGTGCGCTCGGTTAGAAAAAGAACCTTGATTTTTAGCGTCAGATTTCAAAGAAGTTTGGTTCAGAAAGAATTGTTTTGGCTAACAAGATAAAACTCTGGATTTTTAAGAGAGAGAAAGTCCTATGCTCCAAGTAATCTTAGTGATTTTGCATATGAACCAAGATCATGTCTTATGAAAAATCCCTCTTAATAGTACGATTATTCTAGCTATGTGACTCGAATCAACTCCCAAGTCAAAGCTACAAATAAAAGCCTTAGCCTTGTTCTTCAGGAATAGCATTTGTAAGCTCGTACTAAGTATGCTTCTTGATCATCAACACCAAAACCTACAAAATAAGTATAATAACAAGAATAGAGGGCCTAGATGCTCTCACTAACCTACAAGGAAACGAATTCGGAAACAAATTTATTTCCTACTCGTAGAAGATTAATTCTAACATTCACCTCTTTAATCTTGTAATATCATTTCTGACACAATTCTAACTTGTTGAGGTTGTCGATCTCAACTACAACTTACCCAATATTTACTCGACACAGGATATCGAACACATCTCTTCAACATCTTGGATGCAACTTCAACTTGCACTGCACACACAACAATCTGCAAGATGGCGTTCACGATTCATCAACATCCTAGACAACTCCTGCAGGAACTCTTCTGAGGCACGATATCCCTGAACGAATTCACACATGTTTATCTTATGCACACAACTCGTACAAGAACTCACGTGACCACACATAGTATCTCATAAACACAACTCGCATAAGAACATGTAGCTTTGGTCATCTTCTCAACGAGGCATGCTAATGGCCGCCAATACCATCTTGCCACACAGGTTGTCGACGAAGCTCGTCAATAGCAGGTACTAGGGAGACACGCTTCCTCTACCCTTACACCGCCATATCTTCTTACCAACTCTTCTTACTCGTGACGCAACTTTAATGACACAAAGACTCGAACCAGTGCTTTACACACTTAAGCACTTGGATACACACTCACAAGTACTCACGCACACAGGGACACTAACACAACGACCCGAATGCTCACGAATGTACACCACACATTGTGTAACGTGTGTACCTCGACAACGGCTCGCTACCTTTGTAAGCATCTAGACCCCAAGTTGGTTTGGTTTTGATAATTAATGACAATCTTGGTTAAAGGACTAATATTTTCCTTGAGAATGTTGAAAATAGGTTAGTCCTAGGTTTGGTGATCATGGAAGCATAAAGAATGGTGCAAATAAATCAATACGTCAAGAAAGTGAAAAGGTATAAATATAAGGACCTTTCTCTAACTTTTTGCCGATCTCGGAGTTTAGAGAAAAGATCGGGTTACTAGAATTAGGGCCGTACTATAAAGAGGGGTCTTAACGATTGTCTTGATGTCATCTAGGGTTTAAAGGCTCAAATCTATTCTTAAGATCATGCATCATGTCATACAAAAGTTCAGATTGAAAATTCATTTCTGTTGAAAAAAAAGAATCTGTAAGTCCGGTGCTACTGCCCATGGTAGGGCGGTGTGACAAGGCAAGCGGTAGCACCGGCCTTAATGCCCAGTGTGAAAATTCCAAAGGAATTGTTTTTTTGGGCATTTTGGGCCATCCGGTGCTACCGCCCATAGTAGCCCGGTGCTACCGCTTCCCCGAAGCGGTGTGTAAAAACCCGAGAAGGGCATTTTTGGGGACCAGACAAGGCGATGCTACCACCCATGGTAGCGCGGTGCTACCGGTCTAGCGGTAGCACCGGCCATATGGGCGGTGTAAAAATTCCAGAGAGCACAAATAGTAGTGCAGTGCTATTGGGCAAGCGGTAGCACCGGCCCTCAGCTCGGTGCTATAATTCAAGAGGATCAGTTTTTGAGCAGTTGGGCGGTCCGATGCTACCGCCCATGGTAGTGCGGTGCTACCGGACGAGCGATAGCACCGGCTTTTTAGCCCGGTGTAAAAATTACAAAGAAGCTCCTTTTTCAGAGCAAAAATCTAAAGGAGTCTGGTGCTACCGGTCCCAGTTGGGCGATAGCACCGGACCACCTGTACAACGGTCTCTGGCAGTGCATTTAATGCACTGTTCCAACTGTTGAGTTGGAGTCCGGTGCTACGGTCCTACATGGGCGGTAGCACCGAAAAAACTGATTTCAGCTCATTTCGAGCTCCAACGGTTGTAAAATTGGTGGAGGCTATAAATACACCCCCACCTACATTCTAGAGTCTCTCTTCGTCCTCATTGTTGATATTTGAGCTAAGTCTTCTTCTCTCCATAAGTGCATTTAATTCTCATTTGAGAGAGTGAAGAGCAAAATTTGAGTGTTGCATTTAGTTTGAGCCTTTAGACACTCAAATTTGATCTCAAGCAAGGGTCAAGGCTTATTACTCTTGGAGGTTGCCGTCTCCTAAACGGCTTAGAGGCGGTCGTGCACGGTGAGCTTCTCAACGGAAATTGTAAGAAGCCCCGGCAAGTTGTGAAAGTCGGAGTTCGCCTACCCGAAGTGGGGAAGAACTACCTTAGTGATCAAGGAAGGCTCAAACGGGTGAAGCCTGCTTGAAGTGGTTCAAATCATCTCAACGTGGAGTAAGGGAGACCGACAAGTCTTCAAGACCACGGGTCAAAAATCTTGTCTCTCGCTCTCTTGTGATTTGTTTTACTCTTCCAGTGCTTAGTTAAATCCTCTAGCATTTCAAGTATATTATTTGTGCTTAGTTTTCTACTTCACTCATACTTGAATTGTTAGATTGCTTGTTGTTACTAGAGGACTTAGTTGAATAGTCAAAGAAGATCACGAATATTGCCTGTTTTAAATTGGTTGTTTTAGAATTGAAAATTTAGAAACCTCCTATTCACCCCAGTCTAGTTAGTTATCCTTGATCCTACAACCTTGCCATCTTTTCATTATGGAGCCATATGCACCACCGTAGCTGCGCTTGATGAACTATCGGATCTCGCTCAACACTGTATCACTCAGCGACGGTAGCCTACCCCGAGGTGCAACAGTGGTGGCCTCCCCTAGGGTAAACACAACACCAAGATAAAATTCTCGCTATGATACCAATTATTGGTTTTAGCTCACGCACACAAAACACAAGGAAGAGCACAATAGCATATAGAGAGAAATATCTGTAGTGCGAAACAACTAGCACTTTTTCGTTATTTCTTGCTCTTATTTTTCTCATAGCTTACAAGCAACCAATAACTTAATTATATGGTAGTACTACTAACTAACCTACGAGGAAACGAATTCTACTCGAAAACGAATAAGTTTCCTACGTACGAGATTAATTCTAACAAATATCAGGAATATACGCAAGCACAATCTAATAAGCAGTACTTTAATTGCGTATTACTCATGCGCCAACATATATCAAAACCATAACCCGACCATATGTGTATGTACCTTTCCCTAGCACACATGACAAGACTTGATCAAACAGAAGAACCTGCTGCCCGGCTAAGCACTAGTGACCGAAATTCAGGGACCAACCATCATGTAACATTTTCCAGTTGGGAGTGAATCCAACATTGAAGTTCAAAACCCGTTCAAGATTTCTCTGATTGAACACCTCGACTTCAACCAAGAAGATGGAGCTGACTGGTCTGTGATCCGAGAGGCTCAAACCAGAACTCCAGTACAATAGTTGCTTGGTACCCTTCCCCAGCCATAGTATGCGATCACACCTGATTAATTTGCATGACAATGAACAGGTGAGAATCTTGAAAAGGTAGTTGTTCCATTTAAAGTTTAGAAAGAAACAGATTAATCACTCAAACACAAATATATGAGGTATTTATTCTTGAAGTAACATGGTTGTGGTTCGAATGTGCTTATCTATTTGGAACTGTTAAGACACGACACACAGTTGTGCCTTAAATAGAGTACGATCAGAAAAAGACTTAACCATGCCGGAGATCTTTTTCTCTCCCCTTCGTTAGGAATCTCCCCAACATATCTACTTGAATTTCTTTCATACTTGTAAGTTGGTGGAAAGTTAATCAAGCCTTCCTTCCAACCGACAAAAGTACTCCCACTTATTAGCTCCTTAGTTAGCTGAAATATGTACAAACGGATGTGAATTAATTCTCACAAAGCATAAAATATTACCCTATTTGCATAGTAGATGTAGTATCGTCCAATCATGAAAGTTCGTTGTCAAACCTGGTCAGACTTCAACAGATCATCCCACCTCTTCATAGCTACTAAATCTCGTACTTCACCATCCGGCATGTCAATACGATAATTAAGATCCCCAAACCAGAAAATTTGACTGCTCCAAAATGAAATTCTGACATCTGATTAATCACTCAAAATTAAAACATTCATCTGATAAAAGCATGCTAGATGCAATGCAACATTTTCAATTTGTTATTCCTATTGCTGAGCAATACCCTTCAATGGGAAATAAACTATGTCGTTCGCAAAACTTACATGTAGCATAAAGTAAGCAAAATTAAACAACAAACTCGTTTGGGAGGCAGTGTGCGTGACCTGAATTAGTTAGTTATTGCAAAACTGCAGTCTATACTTACACATTTTGACAAGAGAAAAACAATAACTTAACCAAAAAAGAAAAGAAACATACAGTCTATATTACTTTAATATAGATAAAAAAGAATGTGAAACATGGTAGGTTTAAAAGGCAGCTATATTAGGGGAAACAAACTCGATATGCATTATTTCTTTCACTGGACGGTCGTTTTGCCACGTGCAGGAATTCTGTTCACATCTGAACAGTACCCACGCGCCACGTGTGACTGTAGCATCCTGCAGCAGATTATCCTTGGATGGATTAGTTTCCTTGTCTCTAGAATTTGCACTGTTCCCCTAGGCGGTCGCCTAGCTTGCCTAGGCGCTAGGCCCCGCCTAGCCGCCTGGGCCGATTTATCTCGCCTAGGCGGCGATTAGGTGCTTGGCACTGGTCTAGCCGATTTATCTCGCCTAGGCGGCGATTAGGTGCTTGGCACTGGTCTAGCCGATTTATCTCGCCTAGGCGGCGATTAGGTGCTTGGCACTGGTCTACAGCCTGACTAGCGCCTAGGGGAACACTGCGAATTTGTTATGAATTGGTTGCTTTCCTTATCTCTTAGGATTTGATTATTAGGCATCTTCTAGAAAAGAGCAAAACATTGTATCCGGGATTAACCAAGAATGCATTTGTCTCAAGTTCCTCTCCTTAGTCTAGTTTCTCTTTACCCCAGCAGGCACCCTCTCCTGCATTGTTCTTCCTTCAAACTGTCGCTGTTGATCTCTTTTCTACGGTGTTTACCCCCGATGTACTGGTGTACATCACACGTTTCCATATACATTACTTGTTGGCTGGGAAACTAGGTGATAACTGATAACCAGGACTGGAATCATCTATTACAGTGGATATTTAATGGAAGTTCAAATTTGTTCCCATAATAAACATTAAAATAGTTTCAGTTTCATGCACAATATAATTTTAACAATCGATTAGCTTGTCTGGGCTATTCAGTTTGCTGAAAAGAAAATTCATGACCTCAGGAGTAAACTAATTTTTAGGGAAGACAGCGTAATAAGGACAAAAGTGGTATATACATACTCATGTGAGGGAATCTTTTGTGGCTGACCAACAGCAAACAAGGAGGAAAATCTCCTTCTTTGTAAAATCTCGTCCACATCAGAGTTCCTTTTCTGTTGATCCCCAGACTTATGGCCGGATGCAAGATGGGAGCAGACAAAACACAATCGAGTTTGGAAAAGAGACATGCTAATGGAAATTGATCCCTGCAATAGAAAAAATGAGACGACTAAATAAATTCAGCATCTTGATTTTGCACTATACATCAACAAATAGTAGAGATGTACATTCTACAGAGCTAAGACCTTGTTGCCCATGTAGCCCAGGAGTCCAACCCCAACAGAAGCTACCTCCAAATTGTTAACATGTCGCCTCAGCTTTCGGGAAACCCATACAGAGACATATATACCAACCATTTGTTTACTAACAATGCGCACATAATTTGCACGATGCTTTGAAGATTCTCTTTTCACAAGAGTAGTGCAATCCTCAACAGAACCAACAGAAGGTGAGTCATCTTCTGACGTCCAATCAGATATGTAATCAAGCGAATTTAAAACATCAAATTTCTCCTGCTGTTCTGACCATAACAAGCCAAGATTCCCCGAGCTATGATATGCCCGTCTTATCCCAACTTGTAATGCTACATCCTGTAGCTCAAAACCTCGAGGGTTTTCCACAAAGTCAGTGTTAGATAGCCCCAAGCTCATGACTCTCCTCAACCCTGCACCTGATACCAAAACTTCCGATGGAATGTCTAGTGGGCGTTCTGGCCAATCCAACGAGCTAGTCCCATCTGGCCAGTTGCAATTGAGCTTACTTATACTAATTTTCTTGTCTCTAAGTTGACATGCCAATCAGATGTCAGCAGTCAAGCATACAAGAAACATGGCAACATTAGCTTGGGAAGGTACGCACCCTAAAACATACATGTCTGCTGGCTCTTGGGTACAAAGCCACTGCTCAAGGTCAAGATCTTCACTAGGGGTTCTTCCAGCAACATTCCATGTTCCTGTCATCACCCTGGTGATAGCCACATATCTAAGGCATCAGATGCATGACACAGAATGCATTGAAGATTATATATGAACTCATGTAAGCCAAACCTCACATCTTTGTAACTTTTGTAGTTAACACATGTGATAACCCGGGGGGTTATCAGTTTAATTAAAGAATTTATTAAACATTAAAAGCAATTAGGCAAGATAACAAATTGTAAGGATCATAGAAGTGTCGTCAGTCACGCAGTGAAAGGTATCGCTCATCGAGATACCCGACCTGTCCGGGACCCAGGCGGCCCCTCTCGCTAGCTTTCGGGTTCATCATTCGGCGCTTTAGAGCTTACTTGGTACGGTATGCGGGTACCGTTAGCAAATGCGTAGAGAATTACTGTAGTGCCCTTAGGAGCAATAGAGGGCAGTAAGAGCCCAAGGGCAAAATGGTCATTAGCCAGCACTGCCAAGGCATAAAGCCAGCCGAGAGCCAACCAGAAGCCAGCCAAAGCTTTGCTGTCTCCCAAACCCCGGCACACAAACCGAGCATCACAAGCAGCACAGCCAAGAGCACAAGCCCAAAGCAACCAATGCTGGTGTTCATCCAAGAACACCAGGCACAGCGACAAGAACAAGCCAGCCGAAGCAAGGCAAGGAGGAGAAAGAGCCATCTAGGAGAAGGTCAGGAGGAAGATCATCCAGGAGAGGTGGCGACCACATCCAGAAGCCAAGAGGACTTCCAGAAGTGAAGGGGAGGCATCCAGGAGCAAGAAGGCTGGCTTCTCCTTCACCATTTTCAACCCAACCCCGTTGCTTAGCCCTCAATCATCCCAGGTGCATTTTACCCTCATCCCCACCAGTAGCTACAGTATCAATTCTTATATGCAGAGGGTAGATCAAGGGCGTAGCTAGCCAATGGGGTAGTGTAGGAGGTAGATCGGGTCATCCCCGTGTGGTTCTCAGTAGGTTGGGGTAACCCTAGGGGTTAGTGTAGTATCGGTTCTTTTCATGTTTAGATCAAAGCCCCCAACATCCATCCATCGTAGAACCCCATCATCCAAAAGCATCAGCAGCAAATCATTCAAAGCAAAAATGCAAGAAAATAAAATATAGGTAGAACCCTAGAACCAGTGCCAGTGGAGGTAGAGAGGAGTGGCTGCGCGCAAGCTGCGGGCCATCTTAGAAGCCGCCGTCGACGAGAGGAAGGAGGCGGTCGCGGCCGGCGGGTTCGGCCGCCGTCTTGAGCTCGGTCGGCCCGGCCAGTCTGTGAGCGGTCTGAGAGAGAAGGCCGTGAGGTAGGGAGGAAGCGCGCGGCGTAGCTAGGGCGCGCCAAGCCATCTTGGCCGGGGCAGCGCGTGGTGGTGGGTCAAGTTGGCGCTGAGTCGGAGTAGGGCGCAGGCGGGCCAATGCGTCGGCCGGAGGAGGAGCCGAAGGCCGAGTGGCCGCGTGAGCTTTGGGCCGGCGTCGAGCCGTAGAGGAGGAGCAGCAGCAGAGATCGGGCCGGTGGGGAGGAGGCGCAAGAGAGTAAGGGAGGAGAGGCGGCGCCGTGGAGAGCCAGGCGATAAGGCCGAATGGCCTTCGGCCAGAGAGGAAAAGGGAAAGAACAGAGAGGAAAGAAAAGAAAGAAAAAGAGAAGAGAAAAATAAAAGGAAAGAAGAGAGAAAAAATGGAGAGGTAGAAAAAGAATCTGCACCGTGAGCCGCGTCGGTTTTGTAATCGGTTTGCGAATCACGTAAAAATCACAAACTGATATTAACTAATCGGTACCTAATTAAAATCTGAACGGGAGATCATTAAATCAGTTGGACACCAAAATAAATAAGTGAATCTTAAACGGCCTAGTTAAAATATTCTATTGTTTTAGGTCTCAACCTGAACTGCCCCGCCAATCAGAACCCACCATCGAGCGAGGTCGGACCGACAGATTTTATTCCAGGCAAGATTCCTTGAACATCATTGCTAAATGTTTTAATGCTTTTTATATACTGAATCATATCATCACTTCATGAAAAACTTAATTTCAAAATGGGATTGTGAATTGGAGTTGGGTGGATGAGCTGTTGTGGTATGTTGATGGAACTGGTATTGTGATATGGGAATTGGTATTGTGAAGTTGGAAATTGGTAATGTGATGTTGGTAATTTGGAAATGTGGTTTGGAAATGGTGGTATGTGTTAAGGTTGTCCACGAATGGAGTTGTGGATGTGTTAATAGAAATTATAATGGTGGGTAGAGGGCACGTGGGAAAGGGTGGGGGTGTACCCACGTCGGTGGTGCTCTTTACATAAGTTATAACATAAGGCCAAACACCTACACTTAGGCAATGAGCCGTATCTCAGTACCAACCATAGCGAAACGAATCGCTATCAGAAAAGGTAATCCTATGAAAGTATTATGATCTCCACATTGGGTAAGTTTATTAATGCCTGACTGGGAAATGCCGAATATCCAGTTAGACGGTGTATTGAATGTTGGGAATGTAAAGTTGTGAATGGAAGGGTTAAGGGCGGTATATTTGAAGCCCAGAGGAGTACTGCCAGGAGTACCGGAGTGCAACTGTATTTTTGCGAGTGGCGGGAGGGTATCCCCCTCGTACGAGTGGCAGGAGGAAATCCCCCTCGAATACAGGGTTGGAGATCTAGTACTGGATTAGCGATAAACATTCTGAAACCTCAGAAATGGGGCCGTTATGGGTAAAGTGATACGAACGTGCACAGGGTCTAAAAAATCTTGAATTCAAGCCTGTCTCCTGGATTGGAGGCTACGGAAGCGCCTGCCTCATATACGGGTACTAGTAGTTGATTTTCAATAATTAAAACTTCCAACTTTTAAAGAAAATCAAAAACTTACATTAATTGGAGCAAAGGATTGGATGGATGGAGAGAAAATCATCATGATGCATCTGTTATATAATGCTTGCTGAGTACGTTGTACTCACTCTTGTATTCCCCCTTTTCTAGAAGGAGATCCTGATGGATCCAAGTATGTGGATGAGGATGAAGCCTACTCCCAAGATCAGTACCAAGATTATCAGGAGGATGGCTCGAAGGGCTATTACTATCCAGGCTACTACCAGGAGTACTAGGAGTCTCTATGATATGGGCAAGGCGCTGGATCGGGTGTACCTTAGACGCCGCCGCCGCGGCAGATCAGCAACGGCAACACCAGCAGCGTCTCCGCCTCGCACGGAAGTGGTTGCAACGAACGGGACACGAAGTGCGCTAGCAGCCAGAGAATCCATGCAGCAATAGTGCCATGCAGATGGTTAGCAGAGCGCGTACGTTAAGATAGGGTGCGGGCGTATCGGGAGTTGTTAGCCGTGTGCGGCTGCATGTGTTGGCGTGAGTTGTATCCTGGGTATAAGAGAGGAATAGAAGAAAGAAAATGGCATGCTTTTGATGCCGCAAAACTAATCTCAGGCGGTGGCTCCGAAAACAGCCAAACCACAGTCGCGTGCTGCCGTGACGAGTTCGTCGAGCAGCTTGCGATCCGGTCTCCGATCGGGCACTCGTGCATACGAACAAGCGCATTCTGCGCCGGTTCGTATCAATTTGGTATCAGAGCCAGACGACGCTGGTACCATGGCGAATCCGCTAGAGGACCGTGTCACGGGCCTTGAAACAGAGATGAAAAGGAGATGAAGTCGATGATGGCGGAGATGATGAAGCTCGTGAAGGCAAAGGGACCGGCCGGGGAGCCTGAGCATGCGGGCGACGGCGCCGTGCTCAACTCGTTTCCTGAGACGAGCGTTGCGGCTGCCGGTGACCACGGAGGAACACCGTGCCAGTCCGCACACGTCCGGGTCGCGAGCACGATGAGCAGACGTACGGACGACGTCGAGGACTCGGCCGGGAGGAGGAGGACATCCGTCGGTGGACACCTTGTTCCCCACGTTTCGATCTTCCTGAGTATGATGGCCAAAATAATCCGCTCGGATGGCTGTGTCGTTGCGAGCGTTTCTTCCGAGTCCACCGCATTCCTGAGGAGGATTACGTCGAGATCGCCGGTCTCCATCTTTCGGGAGAGGCGCAAGAGGTCCTGGACAATTGGCAAAGGGAGAAGTTGTGGATCGCGTGGGACGATTTTTCTGAGGCGTTCATCCAGCGTTTCACTCGACACTCGAGTGTGGGACCGTTGGGCGATCTGGTGAACCTCAAGCAAGGAAACAGGGAGGTGGATGAGTATGCACGGGAGTACCAGCGGCTGTTGGCACGTACGCTGGGAATGAAGAGAGCAGATCAGATTGAAACTTTTATGGCAGGTTTATCGGTGGCAATCAGTGCAGACGTACGCCGCGAGCGACCACGAGACCTCGCTGAGGCGATCGGATTCGCACGAGAGGCGGAAGCGCGGAAGGCCGCGTGGATTACCGAAGCAATCCAAGGCATGGCGGGCACTGGACGTGGGCGTGGCGCGTTTGTCTGCGGGCCGGCTATTAACACGCCTTTCATTCCGCATGCATCAGCATCAACGACCGCGTTGGCATCTAGGGAGGAGTCGCGGCTGTTGGACGCACATACAGTGTAGCTGTGCCTTTCCACAGTGGTGCAACACCACGAAATGGGAGCAGCCACACTCCGAATCAACGAGCAGCAGCCCCAGCGACCAGCACGCAAAGCAACGCCGTGTCGGTGCCAAGTCGGCTGCGCTTGATGGCTGACCAGCTGGCGGAACGACGCGCGAAAGGCCTCTGCTACAACTGTGACGAAGTCTATTCCAGGGGGCATCGGTGCAGGCGCTTGTTCCATCTAGAGGTGGAGGAGGAAGGAGAAGACGACGTTCTCGACGAAGAGCAGGAGGGAGACATCTCGCTATTAATGATCGCAGCACTGGGACCAAAGCATGGAAACACTATGCAGGTCACGGTGCACATGCACGACAAGCGTTGGCTCGGCCTCATCGACAGTGGGAGCACTCACAACTTTGTGAGTACGTATGCTGCTCGCCAAGGCGCTTGGGAATCAGAGAACAAATCGGCGGCGAACGGCATGCTGCAGCACGGTCTTCCAGAGTTCATTATATTCGATCGTGACCCGGTCTTTCTCAGCGCCTTTTGGCAGGATCTGTTTAAGCGGAGTGGCACAACATTACTGATGTCCACGGCATATCACCCACAGACGGACGGCCAAATGGAGGTGGTCAACCGCACCATTGAGATGTACTTAGGCTGCCTAGCCAGGGATAACCCAGCTACATGGACGCAATGGGTACCGTGGGCTGAGTTCTGTTATAATACTTCCTTCCACACAGCTCTTCGCATGACGCCGTTCGAGCTGGTTTATGGCAGGACCCCTCCACCGCTGACGTCGTACCAACAAGGGGCTACCGTCATTGACTCTGTGGACTGTGCCTTGGTTGACCGCGATGCTTTACTACTGCAAGCCAAGGACCATCTTCTCCAGGCGCAGAATCGGATGAAACAACGATATGACAAGCACCATCGAGAGGTGGAGTTCGCCGTGGGTTCATGGGTTTGGCTCAAGCTTCGGAAACATTGTCAAGTCTCGGTTCACGCAATCCGTCACTCCAAGTTGGCGCCAAAGTTCTACGGTCCCTATCAAGTGGTTGCGCGCATCTACCCTGTAGCTTACCGGTTGCGTCTGCCTGCTGCAGCCTGCCTTCACAACATGTTTCATGTTTCGCTGCTCAAGGTGTTTCAGGGGGAGCCGCCGGTACATCCGGTAGATCTTCCTAGCGTGGTTATGACCCCTACGGGGGAGCCTGAACAGCCGGAACCTTTTGGTATTTTGGCTCACCATTTCGCAAACGGGCAACGTCAGCTCTTGATTCATTGGGCAGGCGAGTCGGCTGCGGAAGCAACATGGATGGATGCCATCACTTTCAGACGTTCTTTCCCGGATTGCAAGCTTGAGGACAAGCTTGTTCTTGAGGGGGGAAGTGATGATATGGGCAAGGCGCTGGATCGGGTGTACTTCAGACGCCGCCGCCGCGGCAGATCAGCAACGGCAACACCAGCAGCGTCTCCGCCTCGCACGGAAGTGGTTGCAACGGACGGGACACGAAGTGCGCTAGCAGCCAGAGAATCCATGCAGCAATAGTGCCATGCAGATGGTTAGCAGCGCGCGTACGTTAAGATAGGGTGCGTGTGTATCGGGAGTTGTTAGCCATGTGCGGCTGCATGTGTTGGCGTGAGTTGCATCCTGGGTATAAGAGAGGAATAGAAGAAAGAAAATGGCATGCTTTTGATGCCGCAAAACTAATCTCAGGCGGTGGCTTCGAAAACAGCCAAACCACAGTCGCATGCTGCCGCGACGAGTTCGTCGAGCAGCTTGCGATCCGGCCTTCGGCCGGGCACTCGTGCATACGAACAAGCGCATTCTGCGCCGACTCGTATCACTCTATAGGCCTTATTATGTCCTAGGAGGTATTTAGTGTGTGCAGGCAGTAGCCGCACCATTTTGCTGTATAAGGAAGTGATGTAATATTATGTAATGGACATATAGCCCTGCTGGCTGGTAATGAATATATTTTCATTCAATCTCTAATTATTGTTCTGCTGCAACATTCTGAACATGGCATAGTAGCCGGTAAAGCATCGGATTCTCCGATATTTTGCTGGCAGCTGTGCCGAGATTCGTATAATTATCTCAGGGTGATGACAGTTTTACTGTCCCTGGGCTAATTATGCGGGTCGCCACAACACGTGAGCTTTCTGATTTCCTTCTCAAAGCTTTCGCAAAGGAGGCATTGTTTTATCTCCTAGCAATAGGGGTATACAACTTGAAATCAAACATGCAAAGAAGTTAAACAAATTTAAACAGCACAAGGATTTACAAGATAATAGGCATGGATTTGCACTGCACATAAAATTATATAGCTATCAACTGTACCCTGAATGGTCAGGATTATCTGATTTAGTTTGATACTTTTGTCCGTAAAGGCTACAACAAATAAACCAAACAAGAAATAAACAGGAGAAATTCATATCAACTAACCTAGGCGATTGATAGACGAGTTCCATTATTTGCTACATGTTCCATTGTTTTGTAAGCTATAGGAAATACTCAGACTATTTCTATGACCTTACTACAGGACAAAAAAAAATCAGGTATGAAGTATCGAGAAGTAGCAAGTGACTAACTGCCTATGGTTATTTATTACTCCCTGCATTCTGTTTTAGGAAGTTTGAAGCCAAAACTTTTTCAAATTTGCTACTACAAATTATTGTGGTGTCTAAATTGGCCATATGAAAACTATATTAATAGATTTCTAGTTAAAAGTGCCAACGTTAATGTTATATTAAAGTTTTGCTAATCTATACTAGCATATAATTATAAAAATAATGGTCAATAGTCTGTCTCAGATATTGTGAAAAAAAATCAAATTATTGTGGCGTCTAGATTGGCCATATGAAAACTATATTGATAGATTTCTAGTTAAAAGCGCCGATGTTAACGTTATATTATAATTTTGCTAATCCATAGTACTAGTAGTATATAATTATAAAAATAATGGTCAATAGTCTATCTCAGATATTGCGAAAAAAAATCAAATTATTGTGGTGTCTAGATTGGCCATATGAAAACTATATTGATAGATTTCTAGTTAAAAGCGCCAATGTTAACGTTATATTATAATTTTGCTAATCCATAGTACTAGTAGTATATAATTATAAAAATAATGGTCAATAGTCTATCTCAGATATCGCCAAAACTCAAAAAAAGAACATCACATATAGAAGAACATAGGGATTCCATGCAGAGTTGATCGTGCATGGTAAGCTTTTCAATTTTTCAATTCTTGTTTCCAGATTCTATTTATGGAGTATCAGTGTGATTGTAAACTTGTAGCTTGAAATTTTGATATTATCTTCCAAATCTAAAATCAGTAACAGAACTGTTTCTCTGCTACCATTAGGAACAGTGGTAATGATTTATTCATTAGGAACAGTTGTAATGATTTATTCAAAGTAGATAGCAAGCAAGATGAAAAGTTGTTGCTCCATAAGAACTACATTTCGACTAAAGATAAAGAATGCGACTTCAAAATCACAATACATGCCATAGCAAAGGTTATGTGAAATTGAAAAGGCACAATACCTGACTGCAAACCATTATGATAATAATTTCACAATACCTGATGATTCGCTAATCATGTACTTGTTTTCATGTCTCTCAAAGAAGCTGTCCTCTGCACAGTCACTAACATCTGAGAAAAGATTTGAAAATTCTGGTTCCAAACAAAGATATCAAGAGATAAGAGTGCAGGCAAAGAAATTTCAAAAACAATGCTCCCGCAGTTTGCATACCATTATATTCGCTCTCTGTATCAAACTCATCTTCACTGAAATCATTTAATTTTGGCTTAACGTTCAGCCATTTTCTCATCACAATTGAAGGCCAAAATGGCTGTAATGTACATCAGGTTAGATACCTTCGCGATATCAAGAACTAGAAGCTTCTGATTTCTGCAAATTACCTTTGATCGCTTTCCTCTTTGGGCTCTCATAATCTGCATACAATGAGGCAGGCAACGAGCAGAGCTCAAACTTCCCTCAACTTCATGAGAGAGCAGACTTGTTGCAACCAGCTACTAGGAGGGAAACACCAAAGGAGGAAGGTAAGTAAACATAGGAAAGATGCAAGTAGTCAAGGTGGAAGTCGGCAACCATGACAAACAAAAACGTCCATCCTTCCTGTCTCACAGCATCGCATTGCAGAATCAGAAAAGACAACAGAAGCCAAAATTTCTATAAGTTCACTGTTACCTGCTGTCCTTCAACTTGCAGAATAACTTTTATATTGTAAAATCCATATTGAATACTTCCAATGCTGTCCATTTGGTCATGTAGAATATGTGGAGTACACATCAATACAAGAACCTGTCCTTTTCCAGAAGAAGAAAAAAAAGGTACATGCGAAAATTTGATCACAACTGGTGGACAAGATCCAACGCTTGTCCTGCGTGAACTTTTACCAAGTGCGCATGGTCCAATAAAACATTACCTAAGTGACAAGGACCAGCACTAGCATCAGCACACTGTCGGAAAGAGATGGACAGGTGCACATATGGATGGATCATACTGGATTAGATGGGTGAAATACAGCCATATCACTCATTGTTGCAGGCACATTGCTTCTTCAGGACAAAAGCTAAAATTACATAGAAGCAAAGTATTGGTGGAGATGGGCACTGCATGTGGTCCTTGGGTAGGTCCACTTTACTCCTCTGGTGAACAAAAAGATGCTAAACTTTTGGTTCTGAAGCAAACAATAGAAGAACCTCAAAGAACCATCCAGGACAGTGAGAATAGTATCGAAAGTGAAAAGTAGTGGGACACCTGAGAGATGAGGGGTTGAGGAAGAGCTAAATCAGACGAAAACATTTAATGTGATAGAATAGAGAGGAAGGGGCGATGAAACATATAGAAAGCAAATGTTTTCGGAATGGGAGCTTGACTACCTTCAACTGGGTGGTAAGATCCATTTGATGAACACAGGACACATCAGGAGTGACAAGTAAACCTCTAATATTTTTCTTACAAAAATTATGCTTTCAGATTGCTGACTATGACTTAGCACCTACTGTTTTCCTCTTTTCCACAAGGTCAAATAGAAGGTAATTATCAAAACCAAGCATGCAATCCTAACAAGAAGATGACACCCAAAGCAGACAAAAGTATAGGGATCAAGATCATCAAAACTAGCGAATTTATCATTAAAAAATGAAAGATTAAAGATGAAGTACAAATAAGAAGAGGAATTTTGTTATCCATAATATCATAATTCCTATATGGATGACCAAACATCCTTTGGAAAAGATAACCCACTATATGCAGGAGAAAAGTTTCTTGAGCCTACAAGTTGGGAGATATTGTACTGAGCATCATTTGAAATATACAGCATCACTTTCTAAGCTTTCCTATGTTGTCAAGCATATTCATGATACTTTAACTATTGTAGTAACCCAAGATCAAAATGAAACCTTTTCCCTCAACAGGAAAAACATTACAATAAAACTGCCACTGTACTTTCTATGACTGGCCTAAATAGTTTAACATATTTCAAGAAAGATTCATTGCCTTCAGAAGTGGAAAATCGAGCACTACATGGGAAATTCTAACTAAAATACTGAGGATTGTTGCAAAGAAGTATGTTGAGAGGCAGATGTACGTTTGGTGAAAAGTTCATGCCAGTGGGATCAGAATCTTAGCCAGTTTCTCGGTTTCTTCTATGATTGGTATCATCACCAATCAGTCAACACTGTCACATAATAATCGTGTCAATCAGCCAAATAGCACATGAGTAGCTGAGACATTCCATGCAGGCCCACTGCTTTGAAGTAGATGATCATGCCACCTACTTTTCATGTACTGTCAATTCTTAATTGCAAGCAAAGGATCTTACGATCATGAATAGGATAAATTTTACTTCTACGTTCCTATTATGCGTTGTATACAACTAGTGGATCTTAACAGAAGAAGCCAGTGCCATTTCCACTTTTGGCCTACCAGTAGTCCAAGCAAGAACAAGAACCGTTCTTGAAGTGGTGGAAACGGTTACGATCTCTAACAACTATGACTCGATCATAGACCTCGGAGACTACCTTCATGACAGAGTGGCAATCCTCACAGATTCTCAGGTTCTTCACTATTCGGATAACAGCCCCTCTCCTCGTGTTTATCAGTCCCAAAGCAACTGCCAGCTTCTCGCTGTGCTGCGAGATGCAAACTTCTTTGTCCTCCTCGTCAATGTCAAAGGTAACTCCTTTAGTTGCAGGCTTGTGCCCTTTGAGGCTCAAGGTCTTGCTTATCTCATCAAGCATTGCATATATCCGATCAGACTGAAGATGTGAATGGTCGCCTGACAAGAACTCGTAAACGACACCATCAAGTTCGACGATGCTCGATCCTGGAGGCTTGTATATCCTGTGTTCTTTCATCGAGCTCCTGACCTCTTGTACAAGGTCCCATTTCCCAGCAGCGGCGTAGACATTAGATAAGAACACACAGGCCCCGGCATGCTGAGGATCTAACCTGAGAATCTCCATCGCGACCATCTGGCCCATCTCGACATTCTTGTGGACCCTACAAGCCACCAAGAGAGCACCCCATAGGGCAACATCGGCCTTCAACGGGACAGTCCTAATGAGAGCCAACGCCTCCTCCAGCTGACCTGCTCGACCGAGCAGATCAACGACGCAACCGTAGTGCTCTATGGTGGGTTGTACATGGCACTCGATAGGCATACGGTCCAGGATTGTCTTGCCTTCGTCCACCATGCCAGCATGGGCACAAGCGCTCAGCACGGCGGTCAGGGTGACGGAATCTGGGTCCACCCCGCTGTTCTTCATCTCTGCAAACAAGTCCAGTGCATCTCTGGGGAGCCCATTAACAGCCAGCCCAGCGATCATGACGCTCCAGGTCCGAACATCCTTGTCGGGCGTTGCGTGGAATACAGACCAAGCGCTTTGGACATCGCCGCACCTCATGTACATGTTGAGGAGCGCGGTGCCTAGATTTCTTGTGATGGTAATGGCCATGGTGTTCCGGCGGGTCCTTGCAAGGTAGGCGTGCGCCCAGCGGCCGGTGTCGAGTGCCCCGAGGTGTGCGCAGGCGGAGACGAGTGCGAGCAGCGTGACGTCGTCGGCAGCGGGCATCCGGCGGAAGAGGCGGAGCACCTGCAGGTAGAAGCCGCGGGACAGGTAGGCGTGGAGGAGTGAGTTCCAGAGGGGCAGGTCCCTTTGGCTAGGGGGGCTGAGGTCGAACAGCTGGCGTGCGGCGGGCAGGTCCCCAGCGGCGGCGTAGAAAGAAAGGAGGGAGGCTGTGATGAAGCGGTCGGGGGAATCGAAGCCGCGGCGGAAGATGGAGGCGTGGACGGCGGAGCCGGATGTTGTTTCTTTTTCTACTGAAAGGAGTGAATCGGGATCGGAATGGGAATGGGAATGGGAGGAGGGAGCGAGGAGGCGGGCGCAGGCGGCGAGGAGTGGTGGATAGGTGTAGTTGTTGGGGCGGGCGGTGGAGCTGGCGCTGGAAAGCATGTAGCGGTAGAGTGAGATGGCGAGGTGGGGGCGGGGCCCCCGGGCGAGGGCGCGGATGGTGGTGTTGTAGGAGAAGGTGGAGGGGTAGGCGCGGAGGAGGGAGAGGGCGTAGGGGAGGGAGGAGTTGGCGGCGGCTGCAGCGAGGGGGCGGCGGCGGAGGGGTCGGCGGTGAGGGCGCCGGTGCGGAGGAGACGGGCGTGGAGGGGCTTGCTGTTTGAATATGAAGAACACCAAGATGAGTGGCGGGAAGGGGAAAGAGGAGGAGAGGTGTCCGTGGTGGTGGTGGGCATTGGCTTTCCTCTCCTCCTATGGCTGCTTTGCTTCGTCGGAGACTCGGAGGGCTACCCAAAGGTTGCTGCTTAATCATGCCTTCGTCTTCGTCGTCGGCCACCTATACGGCTATACCCGTGAGAGAGTGTAGGCCTTGGCCGCGACCGCGACCGCGAAAGAAGTGCAGATGGGCTGGCTGAGGCCTGCTCAAGAACACGCACACGCACTAGTCGTCTGTGTTGGGCCGGGTCCAACACTCCAACCTACCGGCGGCCAGCATCCGACCCGAGCCGACTCCGCGTCTCTCCTCCTTTCTTGCTTGGTGGTTTTCTTCCTTCTCCTCGCTGGGTTTTCTCCTCCAAACGCAACAATTTATTTCTCTCCTCCTCCTCCTCGACGGGAAGGCAAGAGAATCGAAGAGCAGTTGATCACGATATGGCGACTATAGAGGATTTGATCGGTCTGATAAGTGGCATCCAGCACACTTGCACCGCCCTCAGAGACCACGGAGGCGAAGGAGGGAATTTTTTTTAAATAATACTATTTTTATTCTATTTTACAAAAATAATATGCTGAAAAAAAAATACAAAACTACCCAGTTGTCGCTATTTCAAAAAGCGACAGAGAGTCTGTCGTCATTTGAAATGGCGACAGACAGCCTGTCGTCGTTTCAGATAGGGACAGACTCTCTGTCGCCATTTCAAATGGCGACAGAGAGCAATCGTTACCTCTGTCGCCTATTTAAATAGTGACGACACTGTCTGCATCGCCATTTCAAGCGGCGATAGAGAGTCTGTCGCCATTTGAAATGGCGACGAGCGAGCGTCTATATATATAAAGCGCGGCGTCCACGCCTCACTCGAGCGATAGCGCGAGAGAAAAAAAGCAGAAAAGAGAGGAGAAGGAGAAGAAGGGGGAGGGAGAGGGAGAGGGAGAAGGAGAAGGAGAAGGAGGAGGAGGAGGAGGAGAAAGGGAGAGGAGAAGGAGAGGGACTTGAAGATCGCATTTAAATCAGTACTAATTTTTTAAGTATTTAAATGTTGAATATGTAATATAGTAATCAGATTAAATAGAGTAATAATAGTTATTTAGGTAGATGACTTAGTTAGGAATGAGAACTGATGCAAGTTGTTTAGCTAGTTGACTTAGTTAGAAATTTATATTTATTTGGTAAGAATAGATGTTTAGTTAGATGAATTAGTCAGAATTTATAGTTATGTCGGTATAGACGGATGTTTAGTTATGCGACTTAGTTAGTAATTAATTTTCGATGTAGGGATGACCTAGAGGTAGGGATTAAAATTTTGATTGTAATAATAGTTTTTGATTAGAGATCATGGATAAATTTTAAATGATGGAAAATGTAGAATCCAAATTCGGTTATTTGTGTATCGAGAATTCGGAGATGTCATGTAGAGTTGGGTGGCTAAAATTGTCGGGACGAAATATAACTCAACTGTAGAGGTTCTGACACATTAGTTTAGTTATGTTCTCATAGAAATTTAAAAATGATCACGGAATCTGAAGAATTTGTAAGAATTGAAATATTGCAACTGTACTGATTAAACGTTGGCCGGCAAGTATGGACCGAAAGCAGAATGAATTAAACTACGTTCTTAGAATTAAAATTTGTGATCATTATTAGTCGTACAATGTAGAGTTAAATTGTGCAAATGTTAAGAATTGATGAATTTGCATGACGGTATGGATGATAGAGTGCAATTTAAAATATATTATGGAGAAGGAGTTCGCACATGGGTGTTGAAGGGTAGATCTAAGTCATTTCGCAAGTGTAGAGGCTAGCTGTCACTTGTGAGGGAGCGTTCATGGGCTACGGTTATGAGATGGTTGTACCACATGTTCTCTTTGGACCGTGAATTGCATGATGCGAAGTTACATGGAGTAGTTTTAGAAGAATAGATTGCACGTCTTGGGAGTTAATGGAAATGAGAGGGCGAAATCTTGGAGTTAAATGCGTAAAATTGCAATTGAGAAAGGATGGCCATTAGTGTTATTGGCACAAGCATTTGAGAAAGTCAATACAGGGCATGCGGACGACAAGAGGTTGTTGATGAAGAACCGGAGGAAGTTGGGGAGAGCGTTAGAAGTAGAGAAGGCTTAGTAGAGCGGGATGTAGGTTGGTCGATCTGAAGTGCAAGGTGGGAGGCGATGTTGCAACGGGAGAGGTTCAAGAAGCAATGGGCATGGCGACGAGGCGAAAACATTGAGTCGATGGTCGAGCGATGGACACAGTGAATGAGGACTATGAGGCTTTAAGTAATGATGAAGCCGCTGAAGATGTATTCCCTGCAGAGTGGGATGAGTATCCGTTCGACAGGTTGGTGGTGAACGATGACGAACAGTTCCCTTCGCAGTATGATCAGAATGAGGTGAGACAAGATGCAATTTACAAGAATAAGAGTGAGGTTCAAGAAGCGATAATAGCATGGTCGATTGTCGTTGCAGAGCCTTCAAGGTTGTAAAGTCCGATCGGCGGGTGTATGATGTAAGATACGGACGGAGGGTTGCCCGTGTGCGTCCATGCGTACCAGCCTAAATGGGACACCATTTGGAAGTGTTCTATAGTCGTTCCACATACATGTGTACTAACGGAGTCTGCGCAGTCACATCGGAACATATCATCAGGCTTTATTGCCAATGCAATGTACGGAGAGATTGTAGGCAACCTAGATTTAGAGCCACGGGCCATCGTACTCGCAATACAACAGAGGTTCCAGTATACAATAAGCTACGCGAAGGCATGGAGAGCAAAGCAGAAGGCATTGGAAACACGGTTCGACACGTACGAAGACTCCTACCAGAACTTGCTAGGTTTGCTTCAGGTGATAAAGGACCGAAATCCTGGAACTTATGTGGACATTTGTGAGCATCCTTGCGGCGCTTCTCGAGAAGATGGTTTTGAAGCGAGCATTCTTTGCTTTAGGTCCATGCATCAATGCGTTCGAGCATTGTCATCCTTTGTTATGTGTCGATGGGACATTTTTGGTAGTAAATACAAAGGCGGATATTAAGCGCCATAGGAGTGGATGGCAATAATCAAGTTCTCCCGTGGCGCTCGCATTTGTGGAGGTGAAAACACAGATAGGCGGCATTGGTTCCTACGGAATGTCAAAGCGATTGTCGTTCATCGTGACTTTGAGTGTGTATCATACGATCGGCATTCGGGCTTTGAGGTAATTATTGATTGCGACAAGGTGTGGATGAGACTCGTCCATGGCACGATTTGCGTAGTAGGTGGTGCAAGCTGTCATATGGGTGCCAACTTCTACAAGCGATTCAGAACAAGGAGCTAACAAAGCTTTTCAAGAGGCTCTGCGACGAACCAGCGAGAGAAAGTTTGATGTACTCTGGAAGAAATTGGATGAGTGACATTGAGGCACTGGTGAGGCAACGAAGAGGGCAGCCCGACCTTAGGGAGGCCCGATCGCGATGGAGGAGTTACACCGACCCTCCCCACTGGTTGAAGGAATGGAAGGGCTCAAATGCTTCTTGAATGGATAGAGCATGAGCCTATGGAGAAATGGGCTCGCTTTACGACACCGATGGTGCGAGGTATGGTGTCATAACAACAAACCTTGCGGAGGTTTACAACGGGTGATGCGAGGGTTGAGACCCCTTCCTTGGTTGGTATTGTTGAGGTGTTCTTCGTGGCATCACAAAGTACCGTTGATCGCCATGCAAGGGCGATCATGCGCATGAACGATCTGCTATGAAGTACTCGGAGATGATTTACGCATACATGGAGGACAAAGGCAAGAAGGGGAGATGCGAGCAACGAAGATGGAGTGCGAGGAGCTCCGTTTGAGGTGATGTGCAAGGAGAAAGCGGTCGTGGGACGAACAAGCGGAAAGTTGCTCACGAATGCATCATACGAGCAAACTTGTGTTTGCACTGCAATAAGCCTTGTCTATTACAGGCCATGCTCCCATGTTATGGCTGCTGCTCGATGATTCATATGGATCGGTATATTCATGTCTCAATTCTTTAGTAAGGAAGCCGTGGTTGCAACTCGAGCGAAAATGTACGGTTTCAGTGGTGGGTTTATTCACGAGCACAAAAGCTGGGAGGATACACGTTGGGTCCCAGACATGAGCGGTGAAGGAGTGGGAAGAAGGCAATCCAGCGTATAAGGAATGATATGGGCGCCGCCGAAAGTGGCCGCCAGCGTAAAGAAATGTTACGCTTGCAAGCGAGCAGGGCACTCTTTCAAGAGTTGCCCAAAGATTGAAAGTCGTGAAGTGTTATATGTTCTTTTAAATCTTGAACTATGGTTTACTTGATGCACTAGAATTTCATTTTGCTTGTATCGAATTAAATGCGTGTGGTCAAAATATGTATCTGAATGTTATTGTACTTGATTAAATGAGAGTGTAGTATGTTGTATTCATTTTGTATCTTTTAACGCTTTGCACATAGATGAACATTTTACTTCCATGTATTACGTGTGCTCTAAATTATGACGATACTCGTTCCATTCATATTCTATTTGTATTTGTTGTATTTATTTTGCACCTTTTTACACCTTATGTAACATAAACATTTTTATTTGCGAGGCATGGCGTGAGACGGTTATGCGAGTTGCTTGACCCGTCGGTCGGCGCGACTCACCGGGCCGTTTAGCGGCGTTGCCCCGCGAGGATGGGAGGCGGCCTTGGAGCTTGGGGCCTACGCTTGCCCCACCCCATGAGGCGTGGCGTCTCGATCGCGATGGATCCCGAGGTTAGTTCAATTTCGTCGCGATGTTGTACTCATGTCCCCCGACACCACAATAATACTTCTCACATTCTTTTGCGGGTTGAGGCGGTGGCCTACTACATTGCCCGTATGGTCGGCGACCGCCGCGGATGCGAGGACCGACGGAGTGCCTCTAGGCGGTTCCCTTACGACAGAGCTTGCCGATCGCTCTAGTGGACCGGTGGCGGCACGAGACCCACACCTTTCACTGCCGTGTGGTGAGATGGCGCCGACACTAGAGGGCGTCGATTACCTCTGGGCACGCCCTGCTCGGGAGATGCGATGGTTCTGAGCGTCCACCCAGTGGCGGCGGATATCCTCCGTCGGTTCGGGGTGCTACCCGACCACGATACACGACTTTCGCGATTGCGCGCGGTCAAACGCGGCGATGGCTTGTGCGATTCTACGTAAGCACGATTTTTCCTTGTCGTATCGATTTAACTCACCGTGTGTGATTTTCATTGCATTTACAACCTAACCATTACTTTCTGCGGCCGAGAGGATGGTAGCGGAGGGGAGAAGCGGCCGTCGCCCGACTTGGAGGCGTACCTTCTATGGCTCTTGGTGTGTCTTGTTACGCTTTCGTTGCGGGGACCTTGTCGGCCGGCACATGATCCGATTTGCGAGGGCGATCGCCGCGCCGACTTGGAGGAGATCCGCGGTGGCAGGGACTGCGGTACTTGCCGCGACGTCATCGTGCTTTGTGCGACGGGTGTCGTCGCGTGTCCGACTCGTCCCTCTCGTGGCTGCCCTTTGCTCTGCGGTGTGGTCGTTCGAGAGGTTCAGTTGGACGACCAGCGATAGAGACTGTCGACTTACGCGCAGACTTCTACGAGGTTCCCGGGGCGAGGTTGATCGTCCGACGATGGGGACATTGTGGTGTCGCCGACAGTCGAGATTACTTATCGTAGCCGTATGTTGTTTTTAATTCTCCACGTGTTGTACTAACGTTCATCGCTGGTGTTTTTATTGCGTACCGCGGTTCACCCGGAAGATGACGCACGCGCCGTACCCTCGATGCGTAGCGATGTTGGACCACTCACGGACGACCGCGTCATATGGCGCCCCTCGCCCCGAGCTTGTGCGAGCACGTCGCGCGCTTGGCTGTCATTGCGAGCTGCTGCATCGCCGACGCGGCGTCTTGGTTGACCCGGCGTCACTTGGTGTTCTACGTGTTCGTCGGTATCGCACGCCCACCACGTCTTGAGGCGGTTTGGTCTACGGCAGCGCTCGGTACCTGCGCCGTCGTTCCAAAGGCCGTGCACTCGTTCGTATTTCTACATTTTTCCCTTCTGCTAGTACTTACGATCTCGGTGGCTTGCGAATTAATGTTGCGCTTTCGTTTTTGTAGGTACACACGCAAAGGCTTCATCGGCACGCAGAGCTGGGCAGCACGCATGGTACATCATGCGCAGCAGTGGGCACTGGCTCTTGCGGATGTGATCGACGAGATTGCCCCCTACGACCACGGCACGTACGACGCATATATCGAGTGGTACAGCACGTGCACCCGCGTTCGAGTTGTGCGTGTCGTGGAGTCACCTCCCGCACGATCGACCGCCGACACGTACCCACCCGGCTAGACTACGCTTTCCACCGCGCGGTTCGTACTCCCTCCATTTGTCATTCAACGTAACGTCTTGAAAATTATGCCAACTAACTAGCCTCTTTTCGTTTTCGCGGAGCGACCTTGCTAGGGAGGCACACGAGGCGACGTCGGCGTTGATACAGGCGGTCGGTGCCACCCATACGATAGGGGTCACAGCGGACGGCCTTCGAGGGGCGCTGCGCCATATTCAGGACTTGACTTACCGTGCCGTACACCTGACGTCGTGTAGGCGGCCCAGGGCGGACGACGTGGTACAGATCCCCCCTCGTTCGTCTGCTGTACGAGGTCGACACAGGCAGACCCCGACCGCCCCTCGTCCAGACCTGCCTGGGGGCTCCAGCTGGTACCGGACCCCGGCGTCTGTCCCGATGACCGCAGGTACATCAGGTGGTCTCTTTTTTCATATATTTTGTTGTTCACATAACGTGTCGTTCTAACTTGAAAAGTTTGTCAACAGCGGCCGATCCTGCCCCTGACCAGAGTGCGAGCACCTCGGGGGACTACGGTACTTTCCAGGACGAGGACTTCGACTTTCTCGTCGATCCTTATCAGCAGTCCGCGGGTGTGGTACTTGGTTCGTCGCAGCTCGCATCGGCCCCGATCCATCGGCCCCGGCCCATCTCGGTAAACACAGGGCGCCCGCTACTCGCTTGACCCGGTCCGGCCTCCTAGGAGTACTCGTGGGCGGGCCCGACCGGCTCACATATCCGTGCGGACATGTGCGGCGTCGTGAGGAGGCACAGGACCACACGAGTGTTACACCATGTGAGGGCCCTAGCTAGTTTGTTTCTTTTACACATGATGTACCGTAAACAATCTCGTCTTTTACTTCCTTAGCTCATGTAATATCACATATGTTAGTTTTATTTATGAAGTTTTGTGCTATATATAATCTTTTACTTCCGTGGCGCTATTTGTAAATATGCTACGATACCTTTGTCACGTCGATAGGACATGACACACACGTAGCTACTTTGTCGGTGCGATCGACGAAGACGTCTCTTGGCGACTATCGACTAATTTGTTTCCTTTCATATATTTTGTACTGAACACAAAATGATGCTTTATTTCCTCATATTACGTCAAATTCAGCTATAGAATTTTGTTTACATAAGTTATGTTATATTACGGTATGATCACTATAGCTTTTCGTGGATTAGTAAAATAACGAGTTTACATGATAAATTATGGAGTAATAGCCCGAAACACCATTCGACATATATACGACCTTGTAGCGACTTTCCACGCGATTAGACAACTCACAGGCGCAATGCTTTCAACCTTTTCAGCCGATTTGACCACACGTTGCGGACCTCTGTTGTTTCGCACACGAGGCTTTGTCACACATGCGAGCCACAGTTCAAAGTGACCACTCACTGCCTACTTTTGTTCGTGATGACAGGTCGTGTGGCTTTTCTCGATGGTGACAAATCGTGCGACCTTTCGTAGAAGGTGACGGCGGTGCGGCTTTGATGATGGGTGATATGTCGTGCGACTTTTCACGAGAGGATGCGGGATGTCAAACTGGACAAGTGCTGTAGTCGTGCGGAGTAATCACTCACCACCACTATAAAACCGGCCTAGGGTTACACATCCAACACCGCCAAACAAGCAATACACGCCATCCGAATCTACACAAATTAGGGCACGATGTCGTTCTATCGTCGCCTCTTGACAGCGAAGTCATCCGCCCGAATACCGGATACGATGGCGTGCATGCCCGATTCTGCCGGAGTGGCCCGGACCAAATCATCGCAACCTTCCGCGAAGATGATGCAATCTACCCACGGAGAGCGGCGCCCGCGCTCACTCTTGTTGTGTTCGCCCTACAGGTAAACCTACTTGTATCCATAAAATACAAGGCTAACGATACCATTTCGCGATCGTTCTTTCCTTTCGGCAAGGACCGGTGTTGCTTCTTCCAATGGATCGATGGCGGAATGGCGTGACTACGAATTTGTCTACAAGCGCCACGACGCAGAACCCGCTTCGCCCGAGAACTTCAACCGGTGGGAGAGGCCGCGGGATCGTCCCGTTCTAGAGCGACGAGTTGGGGCGGTGGGCAAGAGGCCAACCAATCGGTGAGTTTCATACGACGAACCCATGCTTCACTCACAAAGTAGTAATTCTAAACCAGTTCATCCCATACGGGAGTTCAAAAGAAAATTGCGAAATTGCTCGAGTCAAAGGAGAAACCTCCCGGGGCCACCGAAAGCCCGACTTTTGCGAACACGGCCTTGAGTGATGGTTGATACCGCCACGATGAACTAGCGGACCGGAGATTCTACGGTGCCCCTTGGCCGAGGATGAATGGTGCGGCTACTTCAATCGGGTGAACGGAGGCGTACCACCCACATCTCAAACTTCCGTATGGGATAAGCGGGGAGCAACCCTCCCGTGGTGCTACTACCGCCCGAAAAGCGACCCGAGTGCGCCTATGGTGTTATTCAGCGCCAGCGGGCATCTTGCATTGACTACGAGGCGCGCTTAGGTTGTACAGCGATAAGCCCAACACACACCTCCTGCACCATACGGTGGAGTGCAAGCGAAAGCAGAGCGGCGTCTCGGCAAGTGTCCGCCGCCAACACACAGAGGTGCAAGAGGGTACCTCCTCTCGAAGAGGAAGGAACAAGGGAAGCGGCGGCCGAGGTCCGCACCACGCAACAAATCCTTGATGCGTTACGCGGACCATCAGGAACCGGTGGTAATAACATAAGGGACGCGGGAATTGGGATGATATGCCCATGTGGGAGGCGAAATCCACATCAAAAGACCAAAATTTGGTCTTACACACGAGACGCGTCGGCATAGGCCACCCATTCGGCTACACACAGGAGCACCTGCGGATCCCCATGGAGTTCTTTCATAGTGGGGATTGAGCGGTGTCCGAGAACAAATCTCCAAATTTACACGGATCAGGTAATATGCAGAAAATGTGGGACATCATTCTAGCTGTACCCAGATAGGCGGAACGATCATTTGTTCCACCATGACAACCAGTGCTTTCGTTAGTTAGTTCGGCAAGCAATTTCCTCACTGTTGTAATGCCCTTGCAATATAATCTATCTATTGCTTATTTTATCATCTGAACTTTCGATGTATGTGCCCTTATATATATGTTCAACAAATAATTTAAGTGCTTCGTGGGAACTATTTATAACATGCGTTGTTGTCGACTATAATACTTAGGGTTGTTGCACTAGTGGAAATTAGATGCAAAGCAAAGTGTAAATTAAATATTTTCCCAGAATATGGTAGTGCACATATCAAAGAGCAAATCTGGTCTACTCTTCCTAAAAATTACATTTAAACATTAAATTTTACGGGCTGCCGAAAAGGCTAAAAAATCATTCTCCCGGATCTCGATTCGCACTCTTTTAATCTCCTCTCGTAAAACATCACAACAACTAATCGACTTTTTATTAACTACACTACAGCTCATAATTTACATACATTGCAATTCGAATAAAAAAATGGGCTAAACCTCTCTGTCGCCGTTTCAAACGGCGACAGAGAGTCCTTCGCTATTTCAAATGGCGACACAAAGTCTGTCGGTTTTTCAATCGGCGACAGACTCTCTGTCGCCATTTGAAATGGCGACAGAGAGCCTGTCCCTAGTCGCCGTTTCAGATAGGGACAGACTCTCTGTCGGTTTTTGAAATGGCGATAACTGGATAGTTTTGTAATTTTTTTTTCGGCATATTATTTTTGTAAAATAGAATAAAAATAATATTATTTAAAAAAAAATTCGCGAAGGAGGAGCCGATCGACCTCTGGGAATCCTCCCCACCATCGCTGTCATCGGAGACCAGGTCTCTTCTCTTCTCTCCCTGATCATCCATCAATTCCCGACTAGTGTATATTATTATTATTCATCTGTATGATTAAGTTCTAGGCTAGTACTCCTATTTGCTTCATCCCTTGGAACATCGCAACGCCTTAATTGTCTTTGCCTTGCGTTTGCATAAAAATTTGGAAATATGTGACCGATAAGGTAAATTTGGATATCTAACCGATATCAGATCAAATAAAGAATTTTATCTTTGAGAGATGGAGACCGATACAGTTCATAGTTTATGATAGATCGGAGAGGGATACGATCGGTCTACACGCTATAAAAAGAGACCTGAGGTGAACCGAGAAAAAGAACAACAATCAATCAAATAACTCGCATCTACTTTTATTTACTTTCTGTCGACTAGAAGTAGTTTCTTAGACTTAGAATCTTTCCTCTGTAACTCGTTTTGATCAATAAAGTTACGCATCACTGATTTTGATAATTGCTGATTTACACAATTTATCCAGGTTTGCTTTTATCTGATCTTGTTGCGCATTGCCTTTTTCGAAAAAAACTGTCTTTATTAAACCATCTAATCAGCCATAACAAGCTATTTAGATTTATCATTATGTGCGATCTAATCGTCTAAATAGCTGTTTGGATCAATCTTTATTGAAAACCTAATCGACTAAAATAGCTGTTTAGATTATAATTTTCTAGCCAATTGCAGGATCAAATCAGCTGGCACGTCCGTACCCAAATTGAACCCGTGTTCACGTATGTTTGAACCGATCAATCATTCGTCATATTTTTTAGCGCCAACACACTTTTGGTATGCCCGGTGGGACAAGATGAGTTCTTTAGAGAAGTCGATTCCCCCTTCCGATGTAAGTACTTAAGCTATAATCTTCTCGACAATGGACGATTTAACTTTAGAACAACGCAAAGACATGGAGGATCAAAAAGCCGCGCTTAAGGAGATGATGTTAAACTACTATCAGAAGACTCGATGTGGTGTTATGTAACATCCAAAATTTTTAATAAAGTAAAAATGTATATTTTGAATTTGAATATGATTATTTCTGAGCTTTCTTGGCATTATTGGGTTTTATTTGGGTTTTTCTTGGATTTGTGTATTGTGAGAAAAATCAAATAAAAGAGGATTAGTGAATGAATAATGGTAACAAGATGAAAAAGTAAAAGAAAATTCTGTAAAGCTGATAATAAAAATCCTGAGCATGCAGGTAGATCATTTCAACCAGTAAATAAATTTTAATGCACAGAAATATGAGAAGATAATTGAAAAGACATCTCTTTTGACTGTAAACAGTGCATAATCAGAATTAATATAAAATTTTAGTGACTTATCTGAAGCTCTAAAAATTACCATAATATCCCCAATACATTAGTTACTCCTGGTAAAAATATCAAAAATTAATAATGTCATTTAAATCCTTTTAAAATTCAAAAACTTAAACTCTAAAAATATGAAAAATGGAATATCAGAATTTTTATAAAATAATTAAACAATATATTAAGTTTATATTTTTATGGGAGCACCACCAACCCAAATAAAACCTTGGTAAAAAGTTAAAAAAATAAATCGTATCATTTACACCATTAAATAAATCAAAACCCGAAAAGACAATTTTGGACAGTATCTAATGTCAGAATTTATATAAATTATATATAGGATATTTTGATCTAGGATTTTTACTAGGAAGTAAAAACTACCAGAAGACCATGGTCAAAAAGATTGAGAAAGATTTGGCTGTGATTGATGGCCAAATTAATGCGAGTACTAACCTGTCCCGCCCGGCCTCATCATCTTATCCCGTCTCCTCTCACTGCCATGTGGGCCCTGGTCACTGTGCCATAACCACTCGCTGGAAGCATTGGAGAGATCAGCAGCTTCAATGACCGGTGGACCTGGTCCCATCCATCAGTCGCCAACTCCATTCCTCTCTCTTCTACCCGAAGTCGAGCTCACTGTTCGCTCTTTCTCTGTTTCTCGCGGCCTTCCTCACCAAATCTCTAAGCCTCCGCGCCGCCCGCACAATTGTCCACTGCCACGTTAAATCTCGGGAGCTCTGCGCCATACCTGGTCAATCCCCCGTCATTCTATGCCGACTAATCCCTGCGCCACCCCACCGCATAAGCACAGAACAACCACTCTTTTCTCCGCGAGTTCAAACCCTGTCGATCACCGCCCTAGCCGGCTATAAATATTGGTCCCACGTTGCATTGAGCCCTCTTCCCATTTTCTTAGCTATCCACTGAACCAAGCACAAGAAGGCTGAAGCCGCCTCTCCATTTTGCCGTAAGGAACCCAAAAGGGGAAAACAGTGAAGCAGGTTAAATTGGTACCAATCCTTGAAATTTATTTGCCCTAAAGCTTCCAAATACCTCATAGGACACTGATTGATCCTTGTCTTCAATTATTCTCAGCCGCAACACAGCTCTTGCACTGCCATTCTTCTTCCCAACTGGCGTCAGGTCGCAGCTTGATTCGGTTCATCTCCGACCCCACTTTTAGGTGAAATGAGACCCCTAGGACTCACTAGAGCTCATCCCATGCTTCCCGGTGAAAATATGGCCGTCGGAGAGCTTTTGCCCATTCTTCCATGGCGGTCACCGCACCTCCGCGGTGGCGGCCACCTCCAGATAAATGGGTAACACCCCAAAGTGCGCACTGTCGTGATGATGCTTGTGGTGCTGTCCTGTTCGCTCCACCAAAGTTAGTTCGTCGTCAGCGAGCCAAAAATCGAGCACCTCTATTTTGTGCCGCTAAGTTGGGTCTGACGGTTGACCACTCGTCTTTGTAGCACTCACACTCGCCACGATCCATCGACAATGGGACCCGATCGTCGATCCATCGTGACCAACACACATGCAGTCGCTGCCAAAAGGACCCGGTTATCAGTGAAAGCACCCATTTCAAGCATGCTCAGGTGCCAAGAACGGAAAGACGCTTTCAAAACAGCAAAAGCGTATTTCTGATTTTAATTCAATTTTGCAAAACCGAATTAATTCAAAATGCTATAACTTTTGCATTATAACTCCAAATTGAATAAAAAATTATAAAATCATCTAAAATCTTATAGTTTCAGAATATACAAAAAATATTTTGAAAATGAACATTGTGTAAATTTAAAATTTAAAGTATAGGTCTAAAATATGTTGTATATGCAATATTTGCAAATAACCTCAAAATGGAATGAAACAAATTTTAATGGAATCCTTATGCTTCCAGAAACCCAAATGTGTAAAAACATTTTAATTTCATTGATTTTAAATCACTTTCTATTAAAGGTTACATTCAATACACTAAAAACTCAAAAATGCATAATTGGTATAAAAGGAATCTAAAATAAATAAAATTTATTTCTAAACACTAGTATGACAGTAGGCTACCTAAATTTGCCAAAAAAATTAAGAAATAAACTTGGTTTGAATTAGCTTTAAAATTAGAATATGACCCAAGTATGAAAAATGTATATATATGCATAGAAAATCAAGTAGTTAGAATATAGATTAAATGAACTCAAATCTTGGCAAACTTAGTTTTGTTATACTCCTGAGGTCACAAGGATCCCATATGTATAAAAATATTTAAGGTTTACCATAGTTAGCAATAAATGTTCAATAGTCGAAGTTTCAATACTTTTATAATCTGAATAGTCATATCTTTTACAAACAAGCTTCAAATTTGACGAAACCAAATTCTGGAACCTTGAAAAGGGATACCCATTCTGGTTATTCAAAAATATTTCATAATTATGCAATGTTAAAGTAAGTCTACGTTAAGCCCTAATGATCACTTATATGTAAAACATCTCGAATAAAGGCCAAATATCGCGGAACCAACTTTAAAACATTCTTAGAGGCATTTCTTGCTAATTTCAGAAAAATGGATGAATAATCTTAAGGTGTAGTCGCAAACTTAAATCGAAAACTGAATCCCTTATCACATAGATTTTAGAAACACTTAAGCCTTTTCGGCAGCCTGCAAAATATCTTATCTTAATGCAAACATTAGGAAGATCAGCCTAGAAATGCTTCTTAGGATATGGACTACCATAATCTAGAAAAAAAAAATTCTTATAACAACTTCCTTTCATCCGAATCCTATTAGTGCAATAACCCTAAGTGTTATGATCGCTAAAAACGCATTATATGAATATCATTATGTAATTTCGTATATGCAGCTAGTAGCCTTATTTTGTAGATCCCAATATGTATAAACCATTTTGCATGCAAAACACATAGGAGTAAGTACTAATCGTACACTTCACCTTACTAATCTGATTCCTTATAACGTAAACCTTATAATACCATATAAGCTATTTCAGCAATGAATATAATGTCTCGTCCAAATCTTAAAATTTATAAAATTAGCTTGGGATCCTCCCCAAAGTTAAGACTATCCTATTCTGAAGAAAGAATCTTATTTCGTCATGCTTTGCATATAAATCCTGATAGCAAAATAACCTTAAGTATTATGATTTCTGAACTTTACAATATGAATAAACGAACTCAGTAATAATGAAGAAATTTGTAGTTAAAATATTTGTATCACCAGAACCTTCTTAAAACCCATGAATATATAACCAGTAGCCTAATCCTGTAGACCTAACTTGTATAAATCGCTTTTTATACAAAAATGCTTAAGGCTAATTACTATTCATACATAGCATTCAACAAATTGACTAATATCTTACTTCTATTAATCCAAATAATTTTAGCATCTAGAATTTGAAATTATAAATACAAGAATACATAATTTTAACCTCTTGAATTCGTAACACAAGAATAGATAATCTATAAGGGAAACCATGCATCGCTCAGCCTAAAAGCCGTTAACAATATGAATGTATAATCACCTAAAACATGAGAATGTGAAATCATTCTATCCAAACCCTAAAATATTCTTGTTTTCTATAGTGAATCTTTATTTGGTTATCTATCTGTCTTCTTTTTGCCCTTATTGAAGTTTATTATTTGCTATATTTACGTTAAACGACGTGTAGAACCCGACGTCGTTGATTCCATCGTCGAAACTGTCAGCTGCGACTACGACTTTGTAATAAACAACAAATAAGCAAGGCAAGCACCCCCTTTGATTATATTGATCCCAGTATTTAATTTTTATTTTCTTTATCAAATTGTTTTATGCATGCGCTTATTTACTGTAAATTTCGCTATTTTGTCGTACTGGTAGATATACTTGTTGTCTCATGAAACTTCCTTGATAAGTATGTACATGTGAACCTTGACAACCATAGAATAGGGTTAGACAATACATAATGTCAACTTGGGTATATGCGATTATATATTGATCAAGCTTAGCCATGCTTTAGAACCAACAAGGTAGTTGATTAGATAAAAATTGTTTCCTGAAGAGTTGGATATGACACTATTGGTTACTGGTATTTTGATTAAAATCCAAAATAAAACTACGGTTTTGATGCGGGCAATTATTGGCAATAGCCGGATGTGCAGAGGGATTTGCACGTAGTGTAGGGAGAAATATCACCCGTGTTGGATTAAGGACCGTACATGGTGTTGTATGATCCAAGAAAAATCCGTACAACCACAAGTGCTGGTATTGGACAACCTTAAATCAATTAAGTTATTTAGTTTAACTTTGCACTCTAGAAGGCGGGAGATAGCACAGGCATTCCTTTCAAGGTCTATTTGTAGGGGTTTCTATTTACCAATGCAACGGTGTACGCCTTGTTATGAGCAGAAATGGTGTGTGGGTATGGCGTGAATGGATCCATGTCTTGGGTGTGTGTTTCTTCTTCCATAGCGAGGGCTTAACATCTCGGGCTGGTACAAAGTTAACCTTCTAGCCACATCGCCAAAGGTGCGTGAAACATGCGGCAAAAAGAAAAGGTCATGACTTGTGGGTAAAGTTGTACACCTCTGCAGAGTGTAAATTTAATCGATTAGCCGTGCCCGCGGTTATGGAAAACTTGGTGAACTGACACTAGTTAGATGTTTAATTATTTTTAAAATGCTTGATTTGCCACGTGTTGGCGGGAACTGTGCTATGTCATGTTATGGCAGAATCTTGGATGATTTCGTTGCTCGTGAAGGACTGTGAGTATTACTTATGCTTTACTTATTTCTTATCAGTCAAACTTGCTCTTACAAATTTCGTTTGCAAATGACAACTTGATTTACAAATTCAATATCGCTTTATGCAAGCTAACCATAAAAGCCTTTCCTTTGAAATGGCATGCGTATATTATAGGTTTTGCTTAAGTCTTGCGGAGTACGTAAAGTACTCACCCTTGCTTATTATGTTGTTTTAGGTGGAAAAGTTAGCGAAGCTGTGATGACCCCCATTTTCGTATACCTGCAAAAATGGAAATCTAATGTGCATTCCGTACTAGTCCCATGATCGGTAGCTAGTACGCACATACACGACAATTGGGATCACAACCATACAACAAAATTAATAAGCAGGAGCAATTATACAAATAAAACTTACAACTCAGAGATTACAGCAGCAAAAGAAGCAGTCCTGCAGTGTGCCCAACCAACCCACAGGCAACTGACCAGGCATAAAATCTAGAAAGAACATGATGAAGATAATCCCGCAACCTGCGACGAAAGAGCTAACTTCGAAGCTTCGCTAACTTATCCACCTAAAAACAACATATAAGCAAGGGTGAGTACTTTCGTACTCCGCAAGACTTGAGCAAAGCCTATAATATATGCAGGCCATTTCAAAGGAGGCTACTACAGTTAATTTGCATAAAGCAGAATTGATATTGTAAAATCAAGTTATTTGCAAACGGAATTTATAAGAGCAAGTTGACTGATATGAAATAAGTAGAGCATAAGTAATACTCACAACTCTTCGTGAGCATCGAATAATCCAGAAATGGAATCCAACAATGTCGATCCTTTGACATAAAGCAAAAGCTGCTAAACAGGTTCCAAACCATAACCATTTTAGAAAATACAAAATATTTAACTAGTGCAAGTTCACCAAGTTTCTCATGACCAAGGGGACAACTAATCGATTAGATTTACACTCTGCAGAGGTGTAAAACTTTACCCACAAGTCATGACCTTTTCTTTTCGCCGCATGATTCACGCACCTTTGGCGTGTGGCCAGAATGTTCATGACGAAAACCTTTACATTATTTAAGTTAACTTTGCACTAGCACCGGGACGATAAAACCCATGCTATGATGGAAGAACTCAGAGCATAGAAATATTGGAACTTCCCATAGACATGGCGTACACCGTTATATTGGTAAGTGTTGTTCCCAACACCTCGGTGTGGGCACCCCGTAGAGCAAACCTCGAAAGGAGAGCCCGTACTACTTCAGCATACCAATGTGCAAAGTTAAACTAGATAACTTAATTGATTTAAGGATGTCCCATACCAACACTTGTGGTTGTACGGATTATCTTGGATCATACAACACAAAGTTCGGTCCTTAATCCGACACGGGCGATACTCCACCCTACACTACGTGCAAATCCCTCTGCACATCCGGCTATTGCCAATAATCGCCCGCATCAAAACCATACTTTTATTTTGGGTTTTTAACGAAAATACCCATAACCAACAGCTTCATTTCCAACACTTTTCATTTCTCAAGAAACAAGTTTTGATCTGATCATCATCCTCATTTGTTCTAAAAGCATGGCTAAGCATGGATAAAAGTAATCGCATATACCCATGATAACATTAAATAATGTCTAAACTTAATCTATGGTTATCAAGGTTCACATATTCATACTTATCAAGGAAGTTTAATGAGACAACAGGTATAAATACCAGTACCACAAAATAGCGAATTTACAGAAAGTAGACGCATGCAGGAAACGTTTTAATAAACACAATGCAAATTAAATTCTGGGATCAAGATGGTCAAAGGGGGTGCTTGACTTGCTTATTTATTGCTTACGACGAAGATGAGGCCACGGTTGACGGAGGCATTGACGGATGAAGGGGTGTCGAATTCTACACGTCGATCAACCGAAAATATAGCAAATAACCAACTTTAATAAGGGCAAAAAGAAAATAGACAGTAAACCAAATAAAGATTCATTGCAGAAAACAAGAATACTTTAGGGTTTGAATTATGAGATTTCAAGACCTCATGATTTAGGTAAATACACATTCAAATACTTAATGGTTTTTATGATGAGCAAAACATGGTTTCTTCTATAGGTTATCAAATCTTGACTTACGAATTCAAGAGGCTAAAACTATGAATTCTTGTATTTATAACTTCGAATTATAGATGCTAAAATTATTTAGATTAATAGAATTAAAACATTAGCAAAAGGGGTTATGTGAATAGTACCTAATCTGAAGTGATATTACACAAGGAATGATTTTGAATAAGGTACATTTGTTAAGTTAGGTTACTGGACTTATTTATGGTTTTTAAAAAGGTTCTGGTGAAACAAATACATTAACTATGGATTTCATCATTATTGTCAAGTTGCTTATTCACATTATGAAATTCATGAACCATAAAACTTAGGGTTATTTGGCTACTAGGATTTATATGCAAAACATAGTGAAATAAGATTATTTCTTCATAACAGGGTATTCTATACTTTGGATAGCAATCCTAAGCTGATTTCATACATCTTAGTGTTTAGACGCGACATTATATTCATTGTTGAAAAAGCTTATATGATAATAAGGTTTATGTTATAAGGAATTGGATTAGGAGTGTAGTGAACAGTTATCACTTAGGTTTATAGCACTAGCTGAATTCAGATGAATATTAAGCTATAAACAAAATATTTTTCCAGAATATGATAGTCCATATTCCAAACATCATTTCTAAACTGATCTTCATAATATTTGCATTTAGACGAGATATTCTACGGGGTGTTGAAAATGCTTAAGTGTTTTTATAAACTACACGATAAAGGTTCAGTTTTTTATTTAGGTTTACGACTATGCCTTATAGGATAATCTACCCATTCTTCAGGCACAAACAGAGGATGACCCTAGAATTGTTTAAAAACTAATTCCGCGATATTTGGCTGTTATCCGAGATGTTTTCCATATAAGTAAACATTTGGGTCTAATATGGACTTAGTTCAAATTTGCACAAACATAAGATATTTTTATACAATCAGCAAGGGCATTATTTCTTCAAGGTTATAGGATTTGGTTTTGTCAAATTTGAAGTTAGTTTGAGGAAGTTATGACTATTCGGATTATACAAGCATTGAAACTTCAACTACTAAACATTTACTGTTTTCCATGGTAAACCTTAAATATTTTTACACATTTGGGATCCTTGTGATGACAGGAGTATAGCAAAACTAATTTGGTGATTAATCGAACTCATTAGATCCATATTTTAACTATTTGATTCTCTATGCATATATATACATTTTGCACTTGGGTTATTTTCTATTTTTTTAAAGATAGTTCTGTGAGACCCCGTTCTGATGAACAGGAACCTCCATGTGATTACTGTGCTATTCCCTGGATAAGTAGCTAGCACTCACATATTTACAATATTCATATCATAACCATACACGTAGACAACAGAAGACATACATAACAATATTAATTATACAGAGTTCAGTACAAATTTAAAACATTTAACAGCGGAAACAAAAGAGAGCTGAACAACTACAAATAGCCTTGCGGTTGCCCACTAAACCCTCAGGCAACTGACTAGGCACCCTAGAAGAGACTATCGTCGAAACCCCCGAGACCTGCTTGGAAAAGAACGTCGTCTGGCATATCGCAGTCTTCGTCCTCTGAGACAGCAGATGCAAGATTGAGTACATTGGTACTCAGCAAGTCTTATAGTGGTTCACAGATGCAAATAAGTAATTATGCAGGCTGAACAATAGACAGGCTATGGTTATTTTGCAGTTGCATAAAAGCATTAAAAAATGTATAAGCATATTAGATTGCAACATCGCATTTTAATAAAAGCAATTTAAAGATAAAATGATAAGCAATTATTCCAGATTTTCAACCCAGTCTACCCGACTGCATAGGTCCCCGGTGTCGATCCTTGGACACAAAAGTTGGTTACAAACGGTTTCCAAAACCACAGCCTATTTTAAAAAGCACCAAAAGACTCTAGCATGGAATAACGTCACCAAGTACTCTTGACCGCGGGTACGGCTAATCGATTAGATTTACACTCTGCAGAGGTGTACACTTTACCCACAAGGAATGATCAACCTGTTTTGCCAGGCCAGCTAACACACTTCCTTTAGTGTGTCGGCAAGGAGATCATACATAGCTGTTACATTATCTAGACTTGGCTTTACACCAGCCCGGGACGTTAACCCTCGCCCTGAAGACAGAGACACTCACCCAAGCCGTGGATCCACATTTATCACACACAACACCACGTCTCTGTCCAGGGCAAGGCATACACCGTTGCATTGGTATGTAGAAACCCCTACAGACAGACCTGACCGGAATGTCTGTGCAATCTCCCGCCTTCCATAGATGCAAAGCCACACCTAAACAACTTAATAGGCTAAGACCCGCCCATACAAGCCCTCGTGGTTGTTCGAAAAACATGGATTCACCGTCCCATCGCTCGGTCCTTAATCCGACACGGGCGATACTCCACCCTAGCTACGTGCATGTCCGTTTGCACAATCGGCTAGTGACAATAATCACCCGCGTCAAACCATATTTTTGTTTGAGGGTTTTTAGCAAATTATCACCAACCAATTCCCAAAAAGATCATATACTGGTTGAAAAGACTGAAAATACCAACGAGAAGCTTAAGCAGGAATATTATGCTAACGATTATACCCAACCATGACATTAAGTATGTCTAGTTCAAACTAGGGTTTACAAGGTTCACATGTCCATACAGATTGAGACAAACCATAATTTACAGGATTAACTACAGTTCCAACCCCAAATTAGCACTTCTAGGGAGAATTATCCGGATGCATCATACATAAGCAAAAACAACATAAGGTAGGTGAATTATCGGGCTCAATATGTTCAAGGGGTTGCTTGCCTTGCAGCTCACTGTCAGGAATATAATCTGGATCTGCGGAACAGTTGTCTTCTTTTTCTTCGAGGACGTCGGCGTCTACTTGTTGAGAAAACGAAGAACAAAAGAACATTAGTAACTCCAAATGGCAAAAAGAAAACAGACAGACAAACGAATAAATACAAGTTCGAACCAAACAGGGGGTTGCTTTTTACGAACTATTTGAATTCATACATCGAATTATAGATGCTAAAATTATTTAGATTAAGAAGGTTGATCATTAGCTTCTTTGGAAGAAGGCAAGGATGAACAACACTTAAAAGAACAGAGCTCTCTGCCTTCTCATTTCTTTCAAGGAGACAACACTCAAAAACATGGCTTTTAGGGTTATTCATCTAATGAGATTTATGCACAACATCTTATGAAATTAGGGTTTTAAACTTAAACAAGCTAGAGCATACTTTCGATAACAATTCTAATGGCTTCCCTTAAATTTTAGGGTTTAGACAAGGCTTGGAAACTACTGATAAAAAGGCTTAGTTGAAATCTGGACTTAGGCTGCAAAATTGGCTAAGGAAACAGACTAAGCAATATCACTTAAGGTTGTTACCCTTATGAAAATTAAGTGAATCACAGCTCTTAAATATAATATTTTTCTGGAATCTAGTAGTACAAACTTCATTGATCATTTCTACATTATTATTTCTAAAATTCTCACTTGGATGAGCTACTTTACAAGCTGTTGAAAATGCTAAGTATTTTAATTATTCTGAAACTTATATCAGTTAGGCTTATTTCACTAACTTGTTTTGTATACAAACCTTAGCAAAATGTCAATATTTTTCCAGAACCTATTAGTATATACTATGTAGAGTGCTCCTATACTATTTTTACATTCTTTCTCATTTATATCCTCTATTTTATCAAATGATGAAAAGGGCTATATGAATATAAAAACTGCCTTACAATATTTCAATCTTTCACTTTCATTTGCCACTAAACCACTCATCATCTTTTATTCATTTTCTTCCTGACATCAGGGCATGATCTTAAAAACATTTCAAAACTGAATTTGAACTATTTTGAATCTGTTCATAGTGAGTTACATCTATTTTTGCCATTACAAGTGTTGTTTTTCTTTATTGAACAACTATTACTTATACTTTTCCCTAAGTATTTCCACATGTGCCAGCTCCTATTGGTCTATGCCCCTCCAGGATGAACTTTTAAACACTTAAACTTTAACCCTTTCTTTTATTTACATAACTTCATCTTTATGCTTAGTATTCATTTTTGTGTAAACATGATATACAACAAGGTATCATGCAAACATTTTTGTTTACTTGGAATACTTATAACCCAGAGGCTCTATAAAAACTCATCTTATATTAACTGGACCATCCTAAAAATATTTTATTCACATGGCCTTATTTACACCTAAGCATCTCTTTGAATTTCCTAAAATCACACATTACTCATCTTCAATAAATTTTTGCATATTCTGAAACTACAGAATTTTATACGAATTTAGAAACTAGTTTCACTAATTTTGGCCAGATGATTCAAAAGTTACAAGCATTTGAATTCTGGTCGGTTTAGGAAATCCAACTAAAATCCAAAATACGCTTTCGCAACTGAGAAAACGCCTTCTCCCGCGCGCGCGAAAACGCGTTCAAACGCGGGGGCTCACTGACACCCGAGGCCCACCGGCAATGACTCAAAACAGAGCGCCACGGTTTCTTACTCGCCGCCGGCGAAGCAGCCCCGCCGCCGGCGAATGGGTTCCACTAACACCTACAGCACGTCAAGGCGAACCTAGGGGTAGCACTACTTCGGCTAGCGGCGGTCGGAAAAGGGGTCGCCCCCGTGAGGATGCGGCGGCACCATGGCCGAGCTGGCGAGAGCTCGCCTAGAGGCCAAGGTTCCAGCGAACTAGGGTTCAGCAAGCAACAGTGAAGCAAGGGGGTTCGGACTTACCAGTCGGCTGGGTCGGGGATGGCTTGGAACGAGCGGTCACCGTGCACCGGCCGGGAAGAAGAAGGGCGGCGGTGCGGCGCCGCTACGGGCAAAAACAACCCAACCCAGTGGTTGATCAGTAACCTAGTGGCGCTAAGGAAGCTTCGGATGGAACCGATTCAACGAAATGGGGACGAATTGACTCAGCTTACCGATGCTCCCCCCTTTCGGGTTCTTGCGGCAAGGCGAGGAAGAAGACCCCGTGCGAGGCTCCCAGCTCAGTGAAAAGCGAATGGGAGGAGGGGAAATGAACCTGCGATGCGAAGGGGAAGCTTAAGGCTTAAGGTTCGCGATCATACTTGCGTTTGGACTTGGGTTTAGGGCATTGCTCGGTCGACTTCTTACGTGTCGGCGCAAGCAATGGCGCAACCTCGCCTCTCGAGCGGCTCGACCAGGATCAAGCAAGCACAGGCGAGAGGGGGCTTCGCATGACGTGGAGGGCGATGAGCGCGGCCGGACGGGAGTGGTTGGGCCGGACGGCGAAGCGCAGGTAGTGTCGGCGACTCGCCTCGGCTGGAAGAGGAGGAAGGGGAGAAGAATGCCAAGCACTGAGGCTGACATGCGGGACCAGGGCCCACTGGCAGTGAGACAAGGCTTCACCTCAGCCTCGCCAGCGCGTCAAGGATCAACAGGAGCCGGGCCCACACGTCAGTGACACTGAACGATTAATGTGATGGGACTGGAAGGGATTTCTCTAGAATTTGGATTTTTTTAGGCTTCATCCTCAGTTAAAATTTTACCAAAATTTTTGAACGAAACTTCCTAGGAGTCTTACATCTTCTGTAAAAATTTGAGATAAAAAATATTTTTATATAATTTACTAAAATTCTGACACTGTACTGCGCCCTAAACCTTAATTTCGGTTCTTGATTTAATTAAAGGTTCATATTCTAGGATTTATTTTTTTGAAACTTTTTGGAGAGGTTCAGATCCTTATAAAGAGATCACCCTAAAATTTAAAGTCAAAACTGTGAGCAATTATTTTATAAAAATTCTGACACTCATTTTCCATACTTTCGAGACTCTCTGTAATTGAATTTTTATAAAAAAATTCTGACACTCATTTTCCAGACTTTCCATGGAAGAGCTGAAATCGATAGGTGATACGGGTTCAGGGATGCTCAAGGATGCTACGGCTGCGAGCAATTTAAGAACGGCTCACCGATTTGCTTGATCTTCCACCTCTTCGCTCTTCTTGCTTGCGGCGGCAATGGCAGGGAAGAGTCAAGTCAGCAAAGGCTCGAGGAGATGATCAGTGTGAGGTTCTGGCGCGCAAGGAGATCAGTGACCAAGCTCTTCACTTGCTCCACCGAAGAAATTTGGCCTGAGGATCGCCTGACTTCCTTGCTCTCCTCTGGTTTTGCGCTCACTGGAATGAAGATTGAATGAATAGGAGAGGTGAATGCCTGAGCTTTGGTGAGGATGAATCAAATGGCTGGCTTTGCTTTGGCTTGTGCGAATGATTCAACGACTGGCTTTGGCATGGAAGTGTCTGACTTGTGGCTGGTTTGGTTGCCTTAAAGACGAAGTCTCTGGAATGAGGCGAGGTGTCCCCAAAGAATAGGAAATAGAATGGCTTCAGTACTGGACGTCAAAATGGCTATCCACTAAGTTGAAAAATTGCGAAACTTTTTTAACATGTTCTACTGCAAGTATTTAGCTTCCAGTAAAATTTTGGGACGAACATACCGCATGGTTAATTAATTAAAATACGATGATCATCGTAATCGCATGAATTTTGATTTCGGATTTTGATTTAATTAAAGGTGAAAACATTATTATTTATTTTTAAAACTTTTTTTGGTCATTTTTATTGCGTTAATTATGTCTCTATAAAAATTTCAAGTCAAAATACGGCATAATAATTTTACAAAAATTCTGACATGAAAATTTTCAGATTTTTGAATCCTGTGTTTTTGAATTTTTAGAAGGTCTAAATGACATGAAAAATTCCTGAAATTTTTACTAGAGATATATTATTCTCTGAGGGTGTTATTTTTATAGCTCCAGATAAGTTTCTAATATTTTACATTAATTCTGACTTACACTGTTTTTAGTCAAAGGAGATGTCCTTCATTTCATTTATTTACTTTTCTTTGCATAAAAATTTTAATAGATTTATTTAATGACTTACCAGTGTGGATAGGGTTCCATGGTAAATTTTTCTAACTTTTTATGTTTACCATTTTACCATTCTACCATTTCCCTTTTCTTATTCTCTTTTGATTGATTTTCATTCAATACAAAAATCCAGGAAATTCCAATAAAAACAAATAATGCCAATAAAATTCAGAAATAAACATTTTATAATTTAAAATATTCATTTTTATTTTATTGCATTTTTTTTGATGTTACAGAAGCTCCGAAGATATCTTTTCGTCGCAGGTTGCAGGAATTTCGATAAAACGATCTTTCTAGGGATTATGCCTTGTCAGTTGCCTGCGGGTCGGATAAGCACACTACAAGACTTTGCTTCTTCTGTCGCTATATAAATGCTCTAAGTTGTAAGATTACTTTGTACAATAGTTTCCACTTTAATAATTTTGTGTATGGTTGTGGTTCCAATTGTTGAATATGTGCGTAATAGCTACTGATCATAGGACTAGTACTGTTTGCACATTAGATTTCTATTTTTTTTGCATTTTATACGAAAATAGGGGTCATTACATGTTACTCAAAAACCCATGCTGCCGACGATCAATTTCTTTGACAACACCTAGGCTGTTGTTAGTCAGACAACAGGCCAGTAATTCGATACATGCCTGCACAAGCTGAATTATCTGATATGATTAATCAATCTATGTACCAAGCTTTAATTAACCAGTCATCAGCTCTAGTCACAACTCTTAAGCCAATGATAGTGTGGGCACCCGGAAATACGAATCGATCTTCGCTCGTGCGTTGGACTCAGAGGTGACACCCATACTCCACTTAAGTGTATGGTCACTGTCACCCAAAAGTCCTGTGCACGGAGTATTAACTAGATGGCCCTCACTCAAGCAAATATGAGCCTCCTAGTTGCACCGTACACACTTACGCAACCAAGAGAGTTTCGATTCCATTCCGAACAACCACACCGGGATTGAAACCAACTCATCCAAGCATAGCACTCGCCGTCCGTCTCAGAACCTTGATATCACCCACACTCACCAAGGGGAGCGCGAGCAATAGCCAAAGAACGACGACTGCTTGAGTTTATGCATTAGATGGTTGAAAACAATTCCAGGTACCCGAATATGTGTTTAGTGCTAGTTCCCAAGATCAACGCCTAGCACTCACATATCCCGCATTTGAGATGTATCACAACGCATACACACAAGTAGTGTATCATTACAAGTATCGCATAAACATAAACTAGAAACTATTACAACTACTTAATATTACAAGTAGTGGCCGACCGGCCAACTTAGCCCCTTAGCCAAAATATGCATTCATATGATATATGTAAATACGAAGATTCAAAATATATAAGTAAAATGTCATAAATTGAATGTTAGAATCATGTAGAGCTAATCCCAAAACATTCCTAAGGTCAAAACCATATTAATCGAAAAAAGACCTAATTTGAATTAAGATCATAAAAGACTTCATTCATCATGTGCACATAAACTATCTCAAATAAAAGCAAAAAGGGTGCAAAACTAGTTTTAAAACACTTTTAAGGTCATAACCTACTAATCCCAGAAAAATGGTTGCATAATCATGTAAAGCATAGTCGCAAACCTAAAACGAAAACTAATCTCTTATAACGTAAATTTTAAGACCATATATGCTATTTCGGCAACGAATAAAACATCTTGTCTAAACATTAATATTAATAAAACTAGCCTAGAAATGCTCTCTAAAGGCAAGACTATCCTATTCTGAAGAAATAATCTCATTGCAACATGCTTGGCATCTAAATCCTGTTAAAACTATAATCCGAAGTGTTATAAACCTTAAAATCAATAATAAGCGAACTTAAATAATAAGAAGTCAGTAATTAAGATATTTGTATCACCAGAACCTTCTTAAAACCCTAAACATATAACCAGTAGCAAAAGCCTAACAGACCTAACATGTACAAATTGTTTCCCATGTAAAATCGTTTAAGGTCGAGTACTATTCATACATAACATACAACATAATAACTAATGTCTTAATTCTATTAATCCAATTAATTTTAGCCTCTTGAATTCATAAAAATAGATAATCTATATATGGAACCATTTCATCGCTTAACCTAAAAGCTGCTAACGATATATATATATATGTATATATAAATAATCGACTAAAACACAAGTACATGAAATCATACAACCTTAACCCTAAACCACACCAGCTTTCTGTTACAAGTCATTGAATGGTTTTCTATCTGATTTCTTTTTGCCTTTATTAAAGTTTGTTATTTGCTATATTTCCGTTGAACGACATATAGAACCCGACGCCACTGATTTTGTTGTCGATACCGTTAGCTATAACCACAACTTCGTCATAAACAACAATTAAGCAAGGCAAGCACCCCCTTTGATCATACTGATCCCAGTATTTAATTTTCATTTTATTTTATCAAATCTATTTATGCATGCATGTATATGTAAATTTGCTATATTGTGGTACTGGTAGGTATACTTATTGTCTTGTGGAACTTCCTTGATAAGTATGGATATGTGAACCTTGATAACCCTAGAATTAAAGTTAGAAAATACATAATATCGTCATGGGTATATGCGATTACATAATAATCCTGCTTAGCCATGCTTTAGTAGCAAAAATTGAAATAATCAAATTAAACAGCTTCTTGAGAATTTAAAAAAGGTTGGATATGACATTGATGATTGTGGGTATTTTGGTATAAAAACTCAAAATAAAACTATAGTTTTGACGCAGGCGATTATTGGCAATAGCTGGAGGTGCAGTTGTTGCACGTAGTGTAGGGGAGATTATCGCCCATGTCGGATTAAGGGACGAACTATGAGACGCTATCGATACAAGAAACACATACAACCACAGGTGCTAGAATAGGACGGCCTTAACCTATCAAGTCACTTAGATGTGGCTTTGCATTTTGGAAGGCTGAAGTAGCACAGGCATTCCGGCTAGGTCTGCTTGTAGGGGTTTCTACATATCAATGCAACATTGTACGCATAATTGTGGGGAGAAACGTGTGTGGAACTGCCTGTGTTAATGTGTGAATAATATTATGTCTTGGGTGAGTGTTTCTATCACCATAGCAAGGGTTATCGTCACCGGGTTAGTGCAAAGTCATGTCTAGGTAATGTAACGGTTATGTTATAATTTCCTTGCCGACACACCAAAGAAAGTGTGTTATTGGCCTGACAAAAGAGGTTGATCATTTCTTGTGGGTAAAGCTGTACACCTTTGCAGATTATAAATCTAATCGATTAGCCGCGCCCGCGGTCATGGGCACTTGGTGAAGTCATCACATGGTTAGATATTTTATTATTTTCAAAATAGCTTGGTTTCATCTGTTTTGACTCATGTTGGCAAAGATTGGTGTTAGTAGGAATTGGATGTCTCGATGCTCACGTCGTGGAGGACTGTGAGTTATTACTTATACTTTATTTACTTTCATATCAGTCAAACTTGGTTTTACAATTCTGTTTATAAATTACAACTTGATTTACAAATTCAATGTCGTTTTATGCAAATTAACCATAGAAACCTCCTTTGACATAACATGCATTACTGCATTTTACAAATACCATCTTAAGTCTTGCTGAGTACGAAAGTACTCAACCTTGCTTAATATGTTGTTTTAGGTGGAAGAGAAAACGAGGCTTCGAAGATTTCTTTTCGTCGCAGGATACAGGAACTTTAATGAAGCGATCTTTCTAGGGATTATGCCTTGTCAGTTGCCTAAGGGTCGGATGGGTATACTACAAGACTTTTGTTCTTCTTGCTACTATATACTCTAAATTGTAAGAATACATTGTATAAATAGCTTCGGCTTTAATAATATGATGTTATATGGTTGTGATTTCAATTGTTGTAAATGTGCGTAGCCATTGATCATGGGACTAGTGCTCTCATTTTCGCATTTTATGCAAAAAATATGGGTCGTTACATATATCCAGTAATTTAGACAATCGCGCTAGCAAAACCGTATGTAATTAGCTTTAATAGAGATGGTTTTTGAAAACCGTATGTGACTAGGTGTCTAATACAGGCATTTCTATAGTAGTGTACGTAACTAGACACATGCAATAATATAGGAGTCAAATAGATATTTTTTCTTAATTTGAACCATCACAATCAGCTATATATTTTGTCCACCCTAATTTCTATCATTTTCGTAATATAACAGAGATACTCCGATATATGCTTTGATGAGTACTCCGTTAATTTGGCAAAGCTAGCTTGTGCGTACGTGCGTGTGTTAATCGCCAGGTCAGTAGATGTATACATGCATTTCCTTCAGCATTATTTGGTTAACTGATACGACAGATGCACTTTAATTTGTTGTATACTTGTATATCGATCGATAGCTTGCTCCGGCCCTCGTGAAGAATTTGGCTGGTCCTATGCCTCCATCTGCATGCATGTCGTTAGTTATCCCGCGTGTTCATCATCCTCAGCATACGGTGTGATCTGTCTGCGGCAGCTGCTGCTGGTGCTGATCGGGAGCAGGTGGATCTCCTGTGAGGTACTCGAGTGCGGTGACGACGTCGCTGATGGCGGGGCGCATGGTGGCGTCCTCCTGGAGGCACATGGCGGCGATGGCGAGCGCCTGGTAGAGGGCCTTGGTGGGGCAGGCTTGTCGGAGCTGGGGGTCGGCCATCTCGGCGATGCGCTTCTTGTCCTTGAAGCGCGGGCCCGCCCACTGGACGAGGTTCTGCTCGTCGGGCGGCTTGGCCGTGTCGATGGCCCTGCGGCCGGTGACGATCTCGAGGAAGACGACGCCGAAGCTGTAGACGTCGGACATGGTGGTGAGCTTGCCGGTGAGCGCGTACTCCGGGGCGCAGTAGCCGTAGGTGCCCATGACGCGGGTGGAGACGTGGGTCTTGTCGCCGACGGGGCCGACCTTGGCGAGGCCGAAGTCGGAGAGGCGGGCCTGGAAGCCGCGGTCGAGGAGGATGTTGGAGGCCTTGAAGTCGCGGTAGATCACGGGGGGCCGCGCGGTGTCGTGCAGGTACTCGAGGCCACGGGCGGCGCCCTGCGCAATGCGCATGCGCGTGGGCCAGTCGAGAGGCCGAGCCTCCGGCGGCAGGTCGAGCAGGTGCTCCTCGAGCGAGCCGAGCGGCATGTACTCGTAGACGAGCATGCGGTGGTCGGCTTCGGAGCAGTAGCCGAGCAGGGTGACGAGGTGCGGGTGCTTGAGCAGGCTCAGCATCAGCACCTCCACCAGGAATTCGCGCGTGCCCTGCATCCCGTTCCGGTCCAGCTGCTTCACCGCCACCTCCATCCCGCACAACCGCCCCCGGTACACCGGCCCAAACCCTCCCCCCCCCCCAGCACTGACTCCGCCCGGAAGCCGCCCGTCGCCTCCGACAGCTCGCCGTACGTGAAGGCCCGCGCCGTCACCTTCCCCTGGCCGATCTTCATGATCTCGTCCGCCACCCGCTTGTGGCGGTAGGTCACTGCATCAATGCATGCATGTGGATCCATCGCATTGATATTGGCATGCATGCGATCCATTCCTAATTGAATTGCAACTTTATTCAAGGCAGGATCCTAGCGCCCTGTTAAATTAAATTATACCGGACTCCGCGACGATCTCGTTGACGAGGGTGACGAGGTTGCTGTTGTTGGCCTTGCTGCTCCCGCCGCCGTGGTTCCTCTCCTCTCCTTGACGAGCAGCAGCAGCAGCATTGATAATGTTGTGGTTATTGGAGGAGGAAGAAGCATGTTGCTGCAGCGCCGGAGGAGGCACTGCTCCTGCAGCAACGACGACAGCGGGTGCAGGATCATTGTCGCTGGCACCGTCGTGCTTCCCGCCGCCGCCGCCGCCGGATTGGAAGCAGCAGAAGATGCCCATATCGATCGATCGTCGTGTAGCTAGGCCGGATATGAATGAAATGATCACGTATCGAATCGAATGCTTGAGCAAATTCTGATCGAATTTGCTCAAGCATTTCGATTCAATCCAATCCAAGTCGATGGCAAGCTAGGCGCGGTGGTGGCCGGGCGGCGAGGTGATTGGCCGGACTGGAGGGCAGGGAAGGCTAGCAACAGGCCAACAGCAATACCAGTTACTTACTATATCCATGGATGCATGCATGGTGATGAGCCTTACCTGCTACTCAGCTCTTCTGTTCTTGGCAAAAGCTAGCTAAGCCAGACACGGACCAATGGCTGCAAATGAAACCATGCAGGTATGTCACGTAGCCTCTGCCTGCCTGCCTTTGGTTTGGGCACAGCACATCATGTTTTGTTTGACGAGGCTATTTTGGGTCCCACTAGTTTGAGCTTGTTGAATAACGATATCGATTCGAATAGATCAATTATAATGCACCGATCGAATAAATAGAATAATCACAAAGAACATATAGAACATTAGAAGTCAAACTCTTTTCTCTTTATTGATATTTGTTTCTCTTGTATAATGAGGTGTTGTATTTATAGCGAAAACCCTACAGGGAAAGTTTGGAATTCGCCCCCAAAAACTCTAGTGTTCGATTATACCTCAAGAGAGGTTATCCTCAGGCTAAAACAAATTATGGACACTCTCTTAGAATGCTACTCCCTCCGTCCTGGAAATAAGGGACATAAGAAATTTTAGGACAAATTATGGTTTCTGCCAAAAGACTCTAATGCCCCTATTTAATACTGTGTCTCTATTAATTGGCAACATGCATGCATTGATTAATCACGATTATAGGGAATGACTTGCCTCATTTTTGTTTTGGAATATTGTAACAGCCTCAAAAATCAAAAAAAAAATAAAAATGAAATAAAAATCTTTTGTGTATTATTTTTGAAATTTCTGAATTTCCTGGATTTTCTGAATATTTGTTTGGCTTTTCTTTAATGCAAGAATGTGAAATAAAGAATATAATAAATAGAAAATGGTAAAAAGTAAAAATGTCAATCCAACAAAAATTTACCAAAACTTCCAAAAATATCTGAGGGCTCCCCTCAGCTTGCTTAAGGCGGTGGGTAACCTGGATTTATAAAAATATTAATTAATCAAAGATAATCATGGGTAAAAATCTCAGGGTAAAATGGTAAAACAATTTGGTAAAAATATCTGTAGATCATCCTGACCCAAAATTTTTATCTTGCCGACATCAAAACAGTATCAACCTCCTGTAAAAATATTAAGAATTTACTAAATGATTTTATAATTTTAAAAATTCGAAAACAGTGAATAAATAATCTGGAAAACAGTAATGTCAGAATTTTTAAAAATTAAATAATAATAATTAAAATCTGTAATTTTTACAGAAGGTGTAGAATGTCATTTTAAATCATCATAAAAAGTTTTGTAAAATAATAAATTCATTTAAATCGCAAATTAAAATAAAAACAGAATAGGCAATGCAGTAACTGTTGCAATGTCAGAATTTTATAAAAATCATCATGCATCATAAAATGGCGAAAATTTTTCAGGAGGCTGTTAATATCCTTGCCGACCTATGGTAAAAATTTCATAAATTTTCGTGCCCGTTTGAACGTTGAAAACCCCGTTGAAACTCCGTTCGGTCCTGAGGCTTCGCCAGACTTCCTTTTTCTCTCTCTCTGACGTGTGGGCCCGGGCTGTCAGTGAGCCAACTCAGCCAACAGTCGCTGCCACCTCGCCCCCACGGGTCAGCGACCCGGCCGCGCCTTCTTCTTCCCCTCTCTCTGCCTCTCTCCCGCGCCGACGCAGACCCCTCGGTCTTTCTCGCGCCTGCGCCCGAACCGTCTCTCTCGCGCCATATATAAGGCACCCATCTCGTCGCAGCCGACCTAGCCAGCTCCTCGTGAAACCCATTTCGCCTCTACTTTGGTCATCGTCCCCAATTCCGACGAAAACCGCAAAGAGGGCCAAACACCATATTTTCCACTCCAGTCCATTTCGTCCCAATCCGTTTCGCCTGAAGCTTCCTCGTGCCTCCTGAAGTCCATCCCGAGCCCCGGCTGAAACTCATTATTCCCCGGCGAGCTCCTCCGCCGTGTTTTTCTTCCGCCACCACCGCGCACGGTGAGACCTCTATTCCGCCGCTCATTCTTTGAACTAAACCCGAAATGGGATCCTGAAGTCCACCGATGCTTTTGGTAGTGATCTTCAAGCTCGGGAAGGTCTCGTTTTGCGAAACGCCGGTGGCCGTGAGCTCCGCCGCCCCTCTCGGTGGTGAGCCGCCTCCGCCATCTCCTACCAAGCGCCACCACCCAAAGATGCGACGAGTGTCTTGAGCATGAATCCGAACCCATTCCGTGATTCCGGCCGTGCTCGCCCGCCGGCGAGCTCGTCTTGCCGCGATCTGCTCGGGTCACCGCCAAGCGGGCCCACTGTCACCGCGCAGCGTCGCTGGGCGCTGGCCACGACATGCGGACCGCGTCACCGGCAGCATGCAGCGGTAGCAGCGATCAGCAAGCCAGCAGCGTCGACCTTGCAGAAGACGCTACCGGACTGACGGTGGACCCCATTTGTCAGCGCCTCAAGCGCGGTTCCGCCCGAAATGGAAAGCGCGTTTTCCGCGCGAAAGCGTACTTTCCATTTTCGGCAATTTTCTGATTTTTAGTATTTAATCAAAACCTAGATATTCATTTAGCCATAACTTTTGAATCACTTAACAAAATTTGATGAAATAAATTTCTAAATTCATCTAAAATCCAGTAGATTCAGAATATACAAAAATATTTCAGAATTGAATTTTATTTGAAATTCGAATTTAAATTCAAACGAAGAGTTAGGAATACGTCATACATGGAAATTTTGCAAATAACCTCCAAATTTAGTAAAATAAATTTTATTAGAATTCTTGTAATCTCAGGAACCAGAATCTGTAATAATACTTAGGGTGTGTTATAAGAAAAATTTAAGTTATAAAATGGATAGTAAATAATGCAATAATGGCTTAAATAAATCATATCTTTAAATTGCAAAAGAAAAATAAATAAAGCATGTAGCCATTCCTGAATTGGTGAAATTATTTTATTTGAATATTTCCATCTGATTTCTTTTTGGCCTCATTGAAATTTGGTATTTATTCTATGTCGTCTTCGACGTGTAGAACCCGACGAACCGGTACATTCGACGACCGTGAGTTCAAGTCGAGGAAAATCAGCAAGGCAAGCAAATTCCTTTGATCATGTTGAACCCAGTTTTATAAATGTTTTCATTAATCACAGATCTTGCATACTTTATTTTATTAAAGTCACTATATTGTGGAAACCGGTAGTTGTACTGTAGCTACATAGAATTTCCTTGATAAGTAGAAAATTGTGATCCTTGAAAACCCTAGATTAGCTTAGACAATATTTAATGTCAATCTGGGTTACTCACATTAGTGACATGCTTAGCCGAGCTATAATGAACATAAAGCGTGACATGGTTAAATACCTTGGTTATGACATTTAGATGGGTATGACTATTTTTGTGGTTGGTATTTTGGTTGGAAAATGAAAATAAAACTATGGTTTAGATGCGGGCAATTATTGGCAATAGCCGTGTGTGCATGTTTTGCACGTAGAATAGGGTGGAGATTATTGCCGTGTCGGATTAAGGACCGAACTATGAGTTGTTTTCAGGCCAAGAAAATTCATACAACCACAAGTGCTGGTATGGGACAGCTCTAACTTATTAAGTTGTTTAAAACTAGCTTTGCACTTGGAAGGCCGGAGTAGTACGAGCTGTTTCTTAATGAATTGCTCGACGGGACGTCCACACCGAGGTGATCATGGATTAAACGTCTACCAATATAACGATGTACGCCATACGTGGGTAGTTCCATCATTTCTATGCTCGAGTTCTTACTCCACAAAATGGGTTTGTCGTCATCGTCTTTGGTGCAAAGTTAGGTTTAAATAATGTACAGCTTATAACATGACTCTGCGGCACACCAAAGGAAGTGTGCAAATATTGATTGCTCAAAGAGTCAGTCATGTCTTGTGGGGAAATTGTATACCTCTGCAGAGTGTAAAACTAATCGATTAGCGCGTCATGATCATGGACACTTGGTAAAGTCATCACATAGTTAGTTATTTTGCTTATTTTCATAAAATGTGGTTTCTATCTGCGTTGTTAATATTCCACTTGTGTTGGTGGAATGATTTTGGATATGGTCGTTATACCTAAGCAATTGTGAAATATTGATGTTTACTTTACGTTACTTGTAATTTACTTGCTTTTACTTAAATCTGTTTTACAATCTACTATTCTGTATTTACATTTTAAAATCAGCTTTATGCAAATTAACCTTAATAGCCTTTCTTTGAAATGGCTGCATGTATTTTAGGTTTTGCATAAGTCTTGCAGTACGTAAGTACTCAACTTGCCAACTATTGATATTTTTAGGTGAAGGGACAGATTTCCACTAATCTTACGTGGATGCAGGATACGGGAATTTAACGATGACTTTTTCTAAGGATTTTCCTGTCGGTTGCTGTGGGACAATGGGTTAAAAGGCATACTACGAATGTTGTCTCCACTATGACTTTACTTTTGGTATTGTAAAAATAATATGTAATCTTACTTCATTTGTGTAATAAAGTTTGTGTATGATGTGATAACAATTTGTAGTTGTGCGTACTAGCTCGATCATGGGACTAGTCTTGTATGCACATGGTATCCATTTTGGTATTGATTTATCAAAATGGGGCCTCACAAGTTGGTATCGAGCCATCTTGTTGTAGGAAACCTAGGGTAGTCTGGGAGTAATAAAGACCTAAAACTTGACATTAGGTTTCAAACAAACTAAAATTTTGAATTAGGACATCTTACTGTCTATTCTTTATATGCATGAAACTTCTTTTTGGATTATCGTATACATTAATAACTCTTTTCTGCTTTTAAATTTCTACTAGAATCTTGGCGAATACTAATAAAAGGATACCCCAACACCGAAGCAACGAGCCAAGACCTCAAGCATATCTCCATTAACAGCGCGCACCGACCGCCGCCGACCGATTCACTGCGAGACCGCGAAGGCATCCGCTTCCGACCGCCGGGAAGCGAATCCGACAGACGGCGATCCCCCCTCTTGGCGGGCGGGATCTCCGACCGACCAAACCAAGGTGGTGAGCGCCGAGTGCCGCGTGTCAAGTCCTCACCGCCTACCGCCACGTACCCTCGGATAAAGTCAATCGGGCGACTATCACGAGGCGGTGGCTCCTTCCCAAGAAGATCCGTGATTGAGAAGACAAAGCTTCGGCCCATCAACCGGTCACGCATAAAGACCTGGCGCGCTTCCTCCCTCGGCGGCACCGGCGTCACGCACCTCGGCGTCGGCGATTCGCAAGGATCACAGAGGGCAAATCGCTACTTCGGGAAATACCTAACCTCCCGACCACCAAGGCTACCAACCCGGCATGGGCAAGGCGGGTGGCGACAGATCCACGGGGACGAAGGACCGGAGCTCCTAGTGTAGGTCGCCTCGCTTCCTCCTAACTCGATGTAACCTGCCCTTCCTTTTGTATAAAAGGAGGCGAGGCTAAACGATTCAAAGAACAACGAGCAAGAACAAGAAAGGAGAGAGCGCTATCAAACTCCTCTCGCTAAGCCATTGGCATTCTCGCTTGTAAAACTTTGTGCGATCATACGTACCAAGAGTAATACAACACCACCACACACGAATCGGGTAGGGACCTTCACCGAACCGGTATACATCTTGGACTCACGAGTCTAACCATTCGTGGAGTGGAACGCGCGACCCCTAGACTTACAAATTTTACTTGCGGCGCCCAAAACGCCGGCGGTTGGCGCGCCGGTAGGGGACTTCGCGTCTTCATCACCATCCCGGATTCCGTTTATCTCACGATGGCATCCACCGCTGCGGCGGCATGGCTGCGCTGGGAACCGGATCCGCCGGCTCCCTCGACCGCCGTCACCCCGACGGGAGGGCTCACGCTTCGTCCGCCGTCTCGGAAGACAGCGCCCGCCGAGAGCTTGGCGTCCTCTCCGGCGGCCGTAAGCTCGGCTTAGGCGCCTGCGGGCCCGGCCGGAACCGAGGAGTGCTCCGCGCGGTCGGCGAAAACTCCCATAGGCAGGCGGGTGACCATGTCACCCCTGTAGGCTCGCGATCGGTGGCGATGGTGGCTACATGCCAACCTCCGTCCACGAGTTCTTTGGAAGACTCTTCCACCACGGCTCCGGCTCCGACGCGAGTATCCCGCCCGCAGACGGCACTCGCGAGTGCAGCGTGGCGGAGCCTGGCCGATTTGGTCGTAGCCACCGCGCGGCTACGACGGTCCCCGTCCCGCGACCGAGGCACAGGAGGGGAATACCCAGTATGGCCTTGGCTGAGCCTTCGAGCTCGCGTGGCCCGAGCTCCAACGGCAACGCGAGCTGGAGGAGCGAAGGTGAGCTCGACCGGCTCGAGCCAACTCAGGCGGGGCGAGCCCGAGCCGTGCAAGTCTTGGCGGCAGCGCGCAGCTACAAGCGCCAAAAGCACCACAAGGTGGGGCGAATCCGCGCCCCGTTTTCCCTCACGCGAGCCAAAGCGTGGCTGCGGCGCAATCTTGCTCGAGGCCTTCCGGAGCCCGCAAACCCGGAGGCGAGCTACCTACGGAACCTTCGGGTGGTGGAGCGCGTGTGCCGTAAAGCTTATGCGAGCCTCGGCTCCTACCACACCGCGCTACTTCCGCCACCGGGCCCGTCTGCGCATGGAGCCGGCCAGGGCGCGCCAAGACCGCACCACCCGGGCCTCACGTGCCCGGTGCGCGGCGCCTCGGTAATGCCCTCGACATCCGCGCCACCCTCGAGGCGCGAAGAAAGATGGCGGAGGACGCCGCCCACTCACGTGTTGCGGATGGTGGCGCCACTATCGCAGCCCGAGCCACGATGGTCTGGACCACGGGCTTTTTGCCAAGGATCCGCCAGCGGATTTCCCGCCCGATTCCGGCGCCACCAACATTGCCAAGTACAGGGGCCACCAACCCGGTGTCGGCTCAAGATTACCGGCTCGCATCGGGTGGGAAGCGACGGATGATCTCTTCATCATCCAAGACCTCCCCATCTACCTCGCGGACTCGGCTCGAGCTCGGCTCGAGTACCGCCGCCAAAGCTGTCAGAGGCTGGGCTGACTTGAAGAATCTCTTCGTCGGTAACTTCGAGGCACTTGGCGCCACGAAACTCCTGGGACACGGGCTGCAAGCAGCCTGGGAAACCCTCGGGACTACATCCGCGGTTTTCCGCCGAGGTAACGAGCTCCCGACATCTCCGACGCCGATGTTGTGGGAGCCTTCATCTACGGCACCTCTGCAAGGCCTTGGTGCACAAGTCGGGCCGCCTCAAGCCCGGGACCACCAAGGAACTCCTCGGCGTCGCCACTCAACCACGCCTCCGTGAGGAGGCCGTAGGGGCTATTTTCGAAGGAGGAAAGGCCAGCAGAGAGCCGGCGTCAAAGCGGGTCTCCTCCCGACCGCCGACAAGTTTAAAGCGGCACGGAAGCGGTCCGTGAGACCCAAGTGGTCGCCACGGTCGACCGCCTCGCATAAGCGGCGGCGCGGCCGGCCGTCGCCCGACCCGCCGAGAAATTGATGGGCGGCCCATGCCTAAACCATGGGTTCTCCGTCAAGCACAAATCTGGGGCTGCGAAGTCTGGCGCTATCTCTCTAGCGTCCCCACCACGCCGCTGCGAGCAAAGGAAAGAAGCCGCGCGCCCCGCGAACAGCGGAGAAGAAAGCGAGCGACGAGTTCCCGAGCCCGGCGGTGCCTCATGATCTTCGGAGGACCGGCACTACGCCGACAAGCGTCGACTCAAGCTCGCTTATCGCGAGGTCCACACCAAATCACGCCGGGCGTCCCCAATATCTTCGGTGGTCGGAGTTCCCGATCACCTTTGATCGGACCGATCACCCGATCGCGTCCCGGTAGGAAGGTACCGGCCGGTGGTCGCCCCGTCGTCGGAACGGCGCCTCACGAAGGTCGCGATGGGCCGGGCGGCGGCCTCAACATCCTCTACGTTGAGGCGTTCGACGCTATGGGGTCCGCGCTCAAGCCTCCGGCCAAGCAAGGCACCTTTCCATGGCGTCATCCGGGCTAGCAAGCCCATCCGCTCGGCAGTCGACCGCCCGTCACCTTCGAGGCCGGAAACTTCCGCACCGAGACCCTCACCTTCGAGGTCGTGGATTTCCGGCGCCTACCACGCCATCTGGGAGGCCATGCTCGCCAAATTCATGGCGATCCCCGCCTCGCCTACCTCAAGTGAAGATGCCCGGACCGCATGGAGTCATCACCGCGGCATCGTCCTTCGGCTGCCTTCAAGCTGCGAGGCGGCGGTGCGAGCTCGCCTCAGCGATCGTTGCCTCTGCGGAACTCAACAAGCTCGGGAAGGAAGCCGCCGAGTCCGTCCACGAATCCGACAAATCGGCGGGATCCTTCAAATCCGCCGAGGACACGAAGGAGGTCACGGTCGATCCACGTGATCCGACCAAGACCCGTCTTGGTCGAGCCACGCTCCCGCCAAATAGGAAAGCGCTCGTCGACTTCCTCCGCACTAACAAAGATGTCTTCGCATGGAGGTCCTCCGACATGCAGGGCATTCAAAGGAGGTCGCCGAGCACTCCTTGAGCGTCAGACCGGGCTCAAAGCCGGTCGCCCAGCGCCTGCGCCGCTCGACGAGGAAAGGCGCAGGTTATAGGGGAGAGATCGCCAAACTCTTGGCGGCGGGGTTAAATAAAGAGGTGCGCCACCCCGAGTGGCTAGCCAACCTGTACTTGTAAAAAGAAGAGCGGGCAATGGAGAATGTGTGTTGACTATACGAGTCTCAACAAAGCATGCCCCAAGGACCCATTCCTTACCTCGCATCGACCAAGTCATCGACTCCACCGCTGGGTGCGAGTCTCTTTCCTTCACGGATGCCTACTCGGGCTACCACAGATTGCGCTAAAGGAGTCCGACCACTCGCGACTTCCTTCATCACTCCGTTCGGCTCGTTCGCTATGTCACAATGCCCTTCGGCTGAAGAACGCGGGCGCTACATACGGCGATGTATGCAAGCGTGCTTCAATGACCGGATCGGCGCAGCGTTGAGGCATATGTCGACGATATTGTCGTAAAGACCGAGAAAGGGTGACGACCTTATCGCCCGACCTAGAAGAGACTTTCGCGAACCTTCGGCGGTTTCGCATAAAGCTCAACCAGAAGTGCGTCTTCGGGTCCCCAAAGGAAAGCTCTTAGGCTTCATCGTCTCGAGCGAGGCATCGAGGCCAATCGGGAGAAGATCTCGCGATCGCGAGGATGGGCGGTCGGCAACCTCAAAGGGTCAGAGGTGACCGGATGCTGGCGGCTTTGAGCCGTTCGTGTCTCGCCTCGCGAACGCGAATGCCGCTCTGGTGCTCAAGAAATCCGACCGCTTGCTTGGACACTGAGGCTCGGGAGGCCCTCACCCGCTTGAAGGCCTTCTGTCCTCGCCGCCGATCTGATCGCCTCGGCACGTGTGAACCGCCGCTCCTCTACATCATTTGCCACTACCCAAGTCGTCGCCGCGGCCCTCGTGGTGGAGCGGCGGCGAAGAAGGCCGTGAGCTCAAGGTACAGCGGCGGTCTACTTCATCGGTGGTACTTTCCGAGTCAAGACTCGGTACCCACAGTGCGAAGTTACTCTCACGCGGTGCTCATCGCAAAGAGAAACTCGTTCACTACGCCCGATCAACACGCCATCACCGTGGTGACCACGTCCCCACTAGGCGAGATCATCCACAATCGCGATGCCTCGGGAAGGATAGCCAAATGGGCGCTCGAGCTTAGCGGCCATGGCATAATATCGCCCTCGGACGGCGATCAAGTCGCGAGCTCGGCCGACTTCGTCGCCGAGTGGACCCAAGCCGAGCACCACCGGTGGTCGAAGACCCGAGTCTTGGACAATGTACTTGACGGGTCTTACACCAAGAATGGCGCGGCGCGGAGTAAATCATCATCTCCCCACTCGAGAGCGAGCTCAATCGCCATTAGGTTGCTCTTCGACGCGACCAACAACATTGCCGAGCACGAGGCTCGTCAGCGGTCTCGGATCGCTGCCGACCTCAGTGCCCGCCGGCTCTACGTCCACGGGGACTCCAAGCTTGTCGTCGACCAAGTCATGAAGGCTGCGGAGCCCCGAGACGCCCGCATGGCAGCGTCTTGTCGAGAAATGCGCCCGGCTCGAGAGCGCTTCAAGGGTTTCGAACTTCACCATAGCTACCGGCGTTACAATGGCGAGGCCGATCACCGCCAATCTTGCCTCCAAAGAGAGCCCACATCGCCGGGATCTTCGTCTCGACCTCCTGCGGCCCATCGGTGGACTCGGCGGTGGCGGCCACCCGACCAATCCAAAGCCGCGGTCGCCCGGCCGACGCCGCGGTCGGGCAAAGACTTGGCGGATCGCCCGCGGTGTGCTAGCACTCGAGTCCGACCGAGGAGGCCCTACATCGACCGCTTGTGGACGGGTCACTTCCCGACCGACCGAGGCGGCGCCTCGCCCGTGAGCAAAATCCTTCGTCCTGATCGGCCCAGACCTCTACAAAAGGAGTCCCTCCGGGGTCCTCCAAAAATGTATCTTGACCGACCAAGGAAAACAGCTGCTGGACGACATACACAGCGGAGTCTGCGGTCACCACGCAGCACCCCGATCTCTTGTGGGAAAGGCCTTTCGACAAGGTTTCTACTGGCCAACCGCTGTGTCAGACGCCGAGCATATCGTACGCACCTGTGAAGGATGCCAGTTCTTTGCTCGGCAGACGCATCTGCCAGCCCAAGCTTTACAGACGATCCCCATCACGTGGCCTTTTGCCGTCTGGGGACTCGATTTGGTCGGGCCTTTCAGGAAAGCGCCCGGGGGCTTCACCCACCTACTCGTCGCGGTAGACAAGTTCACCAAGTGGATAGAGGCCAAGCCGGTCGTGAGCGCCACGTCGGTACAAGCGGCCATCTTCTTCCGCGACATCGTTTTTAGGTTTGGAGTCCCAAACTCCATCATCACCGACAACGGAACACAGTTCACGGGGAAGGAATTTCTCGAGTTCTGTGACGACTTCAACATCCGTGTCGATTGGGCGCGATAGCCCATCCGCGGACTAACGGCCAGGTCGAGCGCACTAACGGCATGATCCTTCAAGGACTCAAGCCGCGGATCTTCAGTCGGCTCGAGCATTTCGCAGGGCGCTGGGTAGCCGAGCTGCCCTCCGTGCTCTGGAGTCTGCGGACCACGCCGAGCCGGGCGACCGGGTTCACACCCTTCTTTATGGTGTTCGGCCCGGGCCGTTTTGCCCATCGACACGGAATACGGCTCCCGAGATTGCAAGCCTTGATGAGGCTCGGGGCTCGCCGCAACAAGACGCCATCGACCGGCTCGGCGAGGCGCGGCGTGGCCGTCTGCGGTCGACCGGATATCAACAAGCCTGCGCGCTACCACGGCCGCCAAGTTCGAGGGCGATCCTTGGTATTGGCGACTTGGTTCTGCGTCGGTCGGACAACCAAAGATAAGCACTGCCGGCGCCCCACAGGGGTCCTTTCACCGTCGTGGAAGTTCTCCGACCGCACCTTCCGACTCAAGGACGCCGATGGTCGCATCCTCCTAATGCCGGAACATTGAAAAGTTAAGGCGATTCTATCCCTAAACTCTTTTCCTCTTCCTAGCATGCTCTTTACCTTCTTCCTTCCGGCACAGTGGCGCGTCACGACACTAAAGCTGCCTTTGACACCCGTTCAGCCGCCTCGGTCGGCACTTGCGCGGGTTGATGACCCAACCGACCACAAGGTCCTTCCGGCGGTAACTCCTTTGACCCAAGTGCTCGACCTCGCCCGGCGGCTATGGTTGCTAACGCCGGCGGAAGAAGGAAGTACCGAGTGGAGTGACCTTTGGGTCGGCAGGAAACTCCTCCCCGCACGAACTCGGCTATCCCACGACTTATGAGGGTACGTGACCCGACCGGGTCATGAGGTCCATCCCGAGCGGTAACCCTCTCAACCCAAGTGTTACGGCCTACGCCCGGCGCTGCACGGTTGCTAAGTAGCACTTTGCGGAAGAAGGAAGTGCCCGAGTGGAAAGATCCTGGCCGGTCTAGAACACTCCTATCCTCACAAGTGCGCCTAACATTTGCATAGCCAAGTCTCCAATCCACCTCGCTCCTCCCAAAACAACCCGACCTACGCACAAGTGGCCCTGCGGTCCTTAGGGCTATGGTCGGCCAAACGCTCATCCTAAATACGAAAAAGGGCGAGGGGCGATTACGGGACTTGATAATTTCAAGATTGTTTAAATAACGGTCTTTACAATCTAAGAAGGATAAAGCTAACTTTTTCTACTCTTCTTGACAGGCGACCGGTGGCGGCGGAGAGTTGGGCGCCTCGCTTCTGGAAGGCGGCTGCTTGGCGGATGCGGTGGCGATCTCGGCGCGCGGCTCAACCAAGAGCTCGAACCGATCGATCTCCTCGTCGATCCGGTTCCAGCTACGCCGCTCCCACCACCGCGAGGTCGATGCCGTCGTAGTGCGAGATGGTGTTGACGGCGCCGATGAAGCTCAAGCGCAGCGCGGTGACCACCGCCTCTTCTACGGTCCGCACTCGGGCCAGCGAGGCAAGGGCACTCGGGCTGCCCGGCTCAGGATGCGATCGCGAGACCTCCGACCGGCCTTGCGGAGGGCCTCCGGCTCGGCGCTCATCTCGGCCCGACCGTCCTCGGCAACCTTCAACGCCGCCGGGCCTCGTCCCCGCCACGATCGCCACGTCACGGCGGCGAAGCCGTTCTCTGCGCCTCCAGCGGCGACGCCGATTCTTCTGCGCTCTGCGATTGCGGAGATTTTGGATAAGTTCGCCCTGGGTCGCACCCCAAACTTAATTGAAGAATTGAGACACTTACGGCGCGAGTTGGTCGATTGCCGACTTCCGACTTGGCGCCTCGATGAAGTCTTGGCTCGGCCACTCATACGGCGATCGCGCTCGGAGCGAACTTCGGGCGGCGGCCCCACGAGCCTTGTTCCGCTCGGTCGCAGACGTGTTACTGCGTCTGCGCGATCCCCTCCAGCGGCAACGGCGGCATCCTTGGCCTCGGTGACCTCCGTCAGGGAGGACTCCAGTTCCGCCACTTTCGCCCTCAAAGCCTTGGCTCCTAGGCGCTCATCATGAAGGGCCTTTGTGGCCTCTTCAAATCCTTGGCGGATCACCACCGCCTCCGACCGCCTAATGCGCAGGCCTCTGGGCTAGCGCGCACTCAAGCGCACTGATTGCTCCTCCTCATTGCGTACCACGACCGCATTGAGCGTATGTTGCAAGAGCTCGACCGACGACGGCGATCCCAAGTCTTTGCAAAAATGTGGACACTCCGTTAGTCGCACGGAAGAACTATCAAAAATGTGCAACGAATCGTAACTTTTGGTACCGACCTACAGGCGTCGGGTTGGACTCCCGACCATCATATCCGGTATACGGTGGAAGACTTCAGAGCAAGGGCTAGACCTTCACGGATCTGCCCTATCTCGGCTTCGGCGCCAGTAGCGCCTTGCCGCGGGTGGCCCACTCGCTCTCCTCCGCTCACCCATGACGCCCGACCGGAATTACACCGGCGCGCCTCGCTTCGCCCGTTCGGCGGGACGCCATCCGTCCAAAGCACCATGGGCAAGGGTGACGAGGTCAACCCTTCAGAAATCCCCTCGGCGACTTGCGCCTGAGGGGCATCGGTCGGCACCTCCCCCTGGGACGAGGGGTCGGGCACCTCCGTCGCCGGCTCCGCCACGACTGGCGCGATCACCGGCAACACCGTTGTCTCATCCTCCGAAACGACGATCACGTCGTCCGGAGGGGTCCCCGCCGGAGGCGGCGGAAGTCCTTCTTCGCACGACCTCGGGTGGGGCTCTGTCCCTCAAGGCGATCGCCCTCGGACGCCGACGCCGCGACCTTCGCCGACCCAACCGGGTCACCGAAATCACCGCGCCGTTACTTGCGGGGCCGATGTGGCACGCCCACGATCACCCAAAGATAGGCGCCGACGTTGCAAAGATGCAAGAGTCGCTCGGCGGCTTTGCCAAAAAGAAAATGCTCCAAAAATAAAATAATAATACACTTACAAGGCCGGCGGGTGCGTGGCACGCGCGCCCTCTTTGCCGCCCCGCCAAAAGTCGTCGGCCGTCGCTTCCTGAAGCCACCTCCACCGAGACGCTGCGACGACCGCAAGCGCAAGATCACCCCACCGAGGATCCGTGGCCACGGGCCCGTGGCGCCGCCTCGGCCGAGTCCACGCTTCGGGCCGCCGCCGATCGGCGGTCGAGAAAAAACCCACCATAGGGGTGGCGGAGGCACTCCCGCTTGTCGATGGAAGTCGTCCCCACGGCGGTGTCTCGACACATCCTCGCCAAGGCTGCCGCCGTAGCGTTCCTTACTTTCTTCCTCCTCCTTTCCTCCTTCCGCTTCTTGCGGGAGGAGTCGACCCGCCGTCCTCGCCCGGGCCGCCTCGCTTCCTTATCCCGGGAGCGGCGCTGGGAAGACATCCCCATGAGCCCCGAGAGGATGCAGGAATGTCGGTCAAGTCGAAGACAGAGAAAAGAGAGGCGAAAGGAATTTCACCGGCTTACGATTCGCGGAAAAGCCGCCGAGAATGGCTCCGTGGCCATCCGCGCCACGAGCATGCCGCCGCCCGAACGGCCGCCACCCGAGCCTCCACCTCGACGCGGCCGGCTCGGGTTCGCCATCCTCGCCCGGTCGGACGGCCCGCATACCGAAGCAGAAGTGCGGCACGTGCACAAGTGGTTGCACGCGCATCCCCATGAAGCGCGCACAACCACGCCCCCGGTGAGCCCGCCTCCTTTGAGCCCCGACCGCTCCACGATCGGGGCGGCTTGTTCTTCTCCCTCTTTTGGCGCCCGGTTCCACCTCCTCCGCCACGGAAGCTCTCGGTGAAGCGAGGCGCTTATCGCCAACGTTTGAGCGTAGAGCCATTGAACGCCACCCTTGTTAGACGAGGCGCTTCACCTCCAGTACTCCGTGCTCGACCGGGCGAAGCTGGAGGCGAGCCACCCAGAGGCGCCGCGGCGTCCGACGGCTGTCCTTCGAGCCTTGCACGGAAGAAGTGCCTCCACAGCGCCAGTCGCGGCTCGATCCCCAAGAAGGCCGCGACGCGTGATGAAGATGGCGATGTGGAGGACCCCATTAGGGTTGAGATGGTGCACCTCCACCTTGTAATGAAACAACAGCCCCGGACGAGCGGGTGCGTGGCGAGCCAAAGCCGCTCCAAGAACGAGGGTGATAGCCCGGTCGGCACCCTCGGTAGGAAGGTCTGCGGCATGAGGAAGCCCTTCTTCACCAAGCCGATCGACGCGGTGTCTTGCGCGAGCACTCCGCCACGACATCTTCACGGGAGACGATCGAAGGTGAGAAAGAAAGGTCGGTTTTCTTTCCTTAGCTCTCTGGTGCTCTTCTTGTTTCAGAGGCAGAGACAGAAAAGGGCGAGAAAACGTGACCACTCGAAAGCACCCAACGGGCGTATTTATAGAGGACGAACGAACGCCGGCCAAGCAGGCGCCCCGTCAAGCGAAGCGTCGCGACCACCCTCGTCTGTCGTGCCAGCCTGGTAACTCCCAGTTTCCAATACCACTCCGCTTTTAATCCCTGTCTTGTCAGGCGTAAAGGCCATAAAGACGCCGCCCGAACAACGTGTCCGTAACCTATCGGTCTCGCCTTTAGGCGGAGAAGTTGCTTGGGCGCGCGCGAAGCTTTGGGCGGCTGCGGCCCCAAGATGGCAAAAGCTTTGTGGCTTGCGCCAGGCCCCAATGAGGTGTGGGTTCAAAAGGCCTACCCCACGGATGGGTATAAAGCCGCCCAACAAAAACTTGAGCAAGGGGCGGTATGAGGTGAGCCCCACGGTGGGCCCTCGGTTAGGTCGGCCGACGGCCTAATCACCTCTACTCGCGTCCGAGACCATACTTCACACTCTCCGGGAGCTCATCAATGGCGACACCGGTGTGCTCGGGTCGTGGACGACCTAGAGTCCATACTGGATTGAGTAAAGAAAGGTTTTTATGGGTCGCCCACGGCAGGGCAGGACACCCTACTCTGGGACCGTCCGCTCGGAAGGGTCCCCTTCAGGCGGGACCTCCCAGACCCACTCGGACTACCCGCTATTAGCTCCACGAGCACGGCGTTCAAACCAACGCAGTAAACGCGCCGCTCATCCCCTCGGGTCCCACACTGCGGATGGGGTATACATGTGGGATAGACGGCGGCCATTCCTCTCGCAGACTACCCTCGCCCGACGAGGACTCGAGAAGGATGCCCCACGTCCGGCACGACGGTAGCGAGCACTCACGTCCGGCCACGACGGTAAACAAGCACTCACGTCCGGCTACGACGGAAGCGAGCACTCACGTCCGGCTACGACGGTAGCGAGCACTCACGTCCGGCTACGACGGTGGCGAGCACTCACGTCCAGCTACGACGGTAAACGAGCACTCACGTCCAGCTACGACGTAAAACGAGCACTCGGACACCCGAACCTCACAGAGGCATCCGGTCGTCCTGCCGACCAAGGCACTCGGACACCCGAACCTCACGGAGGCATCCGGTCGTCCCTGCCGACCAAGGCACTGTCTAGCTACGACGTTAAACGAGCACTCGGACACCCGAACCTCACGGAGGCATCCGGTCGTCCCTGCCGACCAAGGCACTGTCTAGCTACGACGTTAAACGAGCACTCGGACACCCGAACCTCACAGAGGCGTCCGGTCGTCCTGCCGACCAAGGCACTCGGACACCAGAACCTCACAGAGGCATCCGGTCGTCCTGCCGACCAAGGCACTCGGACACCCGAACCTCACAGAGGCATCCGGTCGTCCTGCCGACCAAGGCACTCGGACACCCGAACCTCACAGAGGCATCCGGTCGTCCTGCCGACCAAGGCACTCGGACACCCGAACCTCACAGAGGCATCCGGTCGTCCTGCCGACCGAGGCACTCGGACGCCAGAACCTCACAGAGGCATCCGGTCGTCCTGCCGACCAAGGCAGTCGGACACTAGAACCTCACGGAGGCATCCGGTCGTCCCTGCCGACCAAGGCACCGTCTAGCTACGACGTTAAGCGAGCACTCGGACACCGAACCTCACGAGGCGTCCGGGCCGTCCCGCCGACCAAGGCACTCGGACACCGTAACCTCACAGAGGCATCCGGCCGTCCCGCGACCAAGGCACTCGGACACCGAACCTCACAGAGGCATCCGGTGCGTCCTGCCGACCAAGGCACTCGGACACCGAACCTCACAGAGGCATCCGGTCGTCCCGCCGACCAAGGCACTCGGACACCCGAACCTCACAGAGGCATCCGGTCGTCCTGCCGACCAAGGCACTCGGACACCCGAACCTCACAGAGGCATCCGGTCGTCCCGCCGACCAAGGCACTGTCTAGCTACGACGTTAAACGAGCACTCGGACACCCGAACCTCACAGAGGCATCCGGTCGTCCTGCCGACCAAGGCACTCGGACACCCGAACCTCACAAAGGCATCCGGTCGTCCCTGCCGACCAAGGCACTTGGACACCAGAACCTCACGGAGGCATCCGGTCGTCCCTGCCGACCAAGGCACTGTCTAGCTACGACGTTAAACGAGCACTCGGACACCCGAACCTCACAGAGGCATCCGGTCGTCCTGACGACCGAGGCACCATCCACAACGATTAAAACTAAAGAAAACTCATCGCAGAGACATTTTCATAAAGAAAAAGAAAATTTCATTATAGGCCAATGAGCTCAAACTTTACACAACTTTACACACGATGCACCGCGGATACAAGAGTGGCCACGCCGCACCACTGGCGAGACTCTACCACGCCTAGAACCTATCAAACATCCGTGCGGCATCGGTGGCACTGACGGCATGCTGGTAGGCCCTTGCCAGGTCGACGGGACAGCCGCCGCGGCCGCGAAGCAACACGCCGATGCCTCTGCTGTCGTTCAGCGACATCGACGCGGCCGCACCAACTACGGTCGGCGCCCTTGCGCCATCGCCTCCAGAAGGCCCCCTTACCACCTCGAGCCTCGGGCGGCCTCGGCGTGGCGTCAACAAGCAGCGTCGCGGGCTACAGCTTCTTCCTCCCTGAGCTCGGCCATCGCCTGGTCGAACTCAGCCCAAAGCTCTGCCAGAGGATCTTCTTCTTCTACCGTGACGCCATCGCCAAAACTAAAGACTAGAGGATGTCTCGAAGCCATTTGAAAGAACAAAAGAAAAAGCTCTCGTCCCCTTCAAGCAAGCTACAGCGCACAGATATATATATCCGGGCTAAGGGAGGCTAAGCGTCTCCAGAAGTAAATGCGGGTGCCGAAAAACGAAGCATCCTTCACCAGAAACCCGAGGCAGTCAAGAAGGCGGCGGTAGCGCGCGTAAACTACGCTCGGCATGCGCAACGAGGCAAGTAAAAGCCCCCGGCGGTTAAAATGCCCCCGGCCAAACTCCAGGACAGCTGTCAAGTCCAACGAAGCACACCTGACGGAAATCGCTTAACCGGATCGGCTGGACCGACCTACCAGGCCCGGCCACCACTTTCGTCCAAGTTCAACCCCCAACCGAATCTGCCGAAATCGCTTGGGAGTTCGGGGGCTACTGACGAATACTAATAAAAAGGATACCCCAACAGCCCGAAGCGACGAGCCAGCAGCCTCAAGCATATCTCCAGCCCAACAGGCCGCGCCCGGCCCGCCGCCGACCGAATCACCTGCGAGACCGCGAAAGGCATCCGCTTCCGACCGGCCAGGGGAAGCGAATCCGACCAGACAGCGATCCCGACCCCCTCTTGGCGGGGCGGGATCTCCCGACTCCGACCAAACCAAGGTGGTGAACGCCGAGTGCCGCGTGTCAAGTCCTCACCGGCCTACCGCCACGTACCCTCGGATAAAGTCAATCAGAGCGACTATACGAGGGCAGGTGGCTCCTTCCCAAGAAGATCTGGTGACTGTAGAAGACAAAGCTTCCAGCCCCATCAACCGGTCACGTCAAGACGAGCGCGACGCTCCCTCCCGAGGCAAACACGGCGTCACGCACCTCGGCGTCGGATTCGCAAGGATCACAGAGGGCAAGTACACGCTACTTCCCGAAATACCTAACCTCCACGACCACCAAGGCTACCAACCCAAAGATGGGCAAGGCGGGTGGCGACGATCCACGGGACGAAGGACCGGAGCTCCTAGTGTAGGTCGCCTCGCTTTCCTCCTAACTCGATGTAACCTGCCCTTCCTTTTGTATAAAAGGAGGCGGGGCTAAGCGATTCAAAGAACAACGAGCAAGAACAAGAAAGGAGAGAGCTATCAAACTCCTCTCGCTAAGCCATTGGCATTCTCGCTTGTAAAACTTTGTGCGATCATCCGTACCAAGAGTAATACAACACCACCACACACGAAGTGGGTAGGGACCTTCACCGAACCAAGATACATCTTGGACTCACGAGTCTAACCATTCGGAGTGGAACGCGACCCCTAGACTTACAAATTTTACTTGCGCGCTCGGCGCCGACAAATCTTTTCCTCCAAAATTACTTTCTTGTCTTACATTTAATCAGAATACTAATTCCTTGTTAAATGTGCGGATGGGCGGATATACCCCATGTTACACTTCCACTAATAGGAGAATTACGCATGGCGGGAATTCTTGCTCGCTTGCTAGAATTCGCCCATTTTCACGAAAATCCACGATATATAGTATTCCACGCGATTAGTTACATTTACATGGAATACATAGCTAAGTGGATATCCTACCCGAGATGAGGACGGTGAAGAGTTTTTGTCTTTTGAGGTCTGGATCTTCTCTCATGATGGCCATGAGTGAAGCCGCCTATATGGCCGTTGTCGGTTTGCGCCACATTTTACCGAATCGGCGGTGGTATATAGGAGGATTCCATCTAGGCCACCAAGTGGGGAGAATAGCTATATGGATGCCATGGGTTACAAAATCCCACTTTACGTAACCAAGTGGAATTCATAAATGCCTCGACGATATTGCGTCGGCGATGGCGAATCTGAGGATGGATGCGTCGCCGTATAGCATTCCTAGAGAATGCCATCGCCTCGTGTCGCCGAGGTATTGTCCTCGCTCGATTCTGGGCAATTCCTCGGACACTGCGCCCGACGACACCCCAAGTACCACCTAGGTGTCGCCAGCGAGGATGTCGATGATAGGAGTCGCCCTAGGTTGCCGAGCATCCGGTAGACCCCATAGTTTTCCTCATGGCGCCCTCGGAGGCCGCAGGAGCATCATTGTCAGAGACTCCTTTTCCCCGACGACGAGAGTTCTAGTCGTAGGGATAGTAGCGATCCGTGAGTTGCTAGATAATGAGTAGTATTAGAGGAAGTTTTGGTTGTGCCCCTTTATGTAGTAACGTCAAAAATAAATGTTATGTTTTGGTTGTGAATATTATGAAGTTGAAATAAAGTTCTTGCTTTATATTGTTTTGTGTGCTTTTGGTTCCTACTGTAAATATTTAACTTGTAGTTAATATTTTTACGACGTTGTGATCCATAATAATAATAATTAAGCTATGCTTTTAAAATATTTGGTAACAATTAAGATTAAAATTAAATCGATCTTATCTGTTAATTCATTAATAACCTTGTTCCGGATACGCTGCGATCTCTGGATGAGATTCTGGGGAGTGAGGAGACCCCGGAAACTCACCCTCAGCGAGTGACTTCGGCCACTCCAGCCCAGCCCAATCCAGTCCATCCAACGGCAATTCGAGGATCTTCGTTGCGTCGTTCAAGCCGTCGGGATTCGCCGCCTCCTCAAGTTCAAGATGAAGAAGTTCCAGAGGGACAGTTGCCAGGCCGCCAACCAAGGCTCAAGTGCTTGCGATGATAGAACAGGGGTCGCCAGACGAATACCTGTTGCTCCAACAGCTTGGTTCAAGGTGTGAACAACCTTGGTGCTTCAAGTTCTAGGCCCGGTTTTGGTGAAACCCTCATCACCCAAGTTGGGAGAATTCTTGAAGACTCGGCCTCCAACCTTTTCTTCTTCATCGATCCACGACGCCGATGATTGGTTCTGAGCTATTGGAAGTAAGTTGGCCATTGCTCAATGCAATGATCATGAGAAGGTCCTTTATGCGTCGTACCAACTCCAGGGAGCCGCTGCAGTTTGGTGGGAAAATTTTCAAGCGGCAAGGCCCCAAGGTCAAGAGATTACTTGGGATGTTTTTCAAGAAGCCTTTAGGAAGACGCATATTCCCTCGAGCTTGGTGAATTTAAAAAGGCGGGAATTTCTTGACTTGCGTCAAGGAAATATGTCCGTAATGGAATATCTTCACCGCTTTAATTACCTTGCTCGCTATGCGCCATCAGAAGTCAGTTCAGAAGCCCGAAAAATTGAGCATTTCCGGGACAATCTGAACAATGAAGTTAAGCATCTTCTTGCCATTCACGACTTCCATGATTTCCAATCACTCGTGAATAAGGCTATAATTGCCGAGCATAGTTCACGTGATGTTATGGAAAGTCGAAAGAGGAAGTGGATGGCGCGGAAAGCTGCCAGCCCGAATTTGCCGAGGCCGCGCGTTGGTCAGCCGACCAATGTTCGACCTCCCCTGCCTCGTCAGCAGCAGCAGCAGAGGCGTCAAGGTCAGGCACCCCGGCCCCAGCAGCCTTCTGCTCGTCCCTCGAGCGGCAACGAAGGGAAGACTTCTGGAGTTCAGAATCAAGCAGTTGGTGTGACCTGCTATCATTGTAAAGAGCGTGGGCATTATGCAAATGCCTGCCCTAAAAGAGGTCAAGCGTCAGGACAGCAGCCGTCGCAGGGAGTTCAGAGACCCCCAGGTCGACCTTCAGGAGCTGGGAATTCTCAAGTCATCAAGACTTCTGCAGCTCTTAATCGCAGTGCGAGTAGCGGTCGTCTCCATCATGTGACCGCTGAAGAAGCAATGAAGCGCGGATGTAATCTTGGGTATGTTTTCGTGCACTCGGTACCTACTTTGGTATTGTTTGATTCTGGAGCATCGCACTCGTTTATCTCTAAGAAATTTGCTGACCAGAATAATTTAGAAATTGATCTCCTCTCTGCCAAAATGATAATCTATTCTCCGGGTTCAGTCATGAATTCAATTAAGTTTTGTCCTAAGGTTAGCATTGAAATAAATGGAGTTATGTTTCATGCTGACCTTATCCTTATAGAAACCTTAGGGTTAGAAGTAATCCTTGGTATGGATTGGTTGTCTAAGTTTAAAGGTCGCATAGACTGTGCCAATCGATCCATTTCTTTGGTTAGCCTTGAAGGAATTCCAGTTTATTTTTCTTCCATCCAAAGTTCTTCAAACTCTCAAGCTTCTCTTTGTTCAGCCATAATAAAAGATCTTAGCCAGATTCCAATTGTTTCCGAATTTCTGATGTTTTTCCGGATGAGTTGCGGGCCTGCCTCGGATAGGGACCTAGAATTTGTCATAAATCTTGTCCACAGGGGATGGCGCCTATATCCAAGCGTCCTTATCGAATGCCCCGGATGAGTTAGTTGAACTAAAGAATCAAATTCAAGAGCGATTAAGAAAAGGCTTTATTCGACCTAGTTCTTCTCCTTGGGGTAGTCCAGTTCTTTTGTGCCTAAAAAGGCGGTGGAATACGCATGTGCGTGGACTATCGTGCATTGAATGATGTCACAATTAAGAATAAATATCCTTTGCCTCGTATCGATGATCATTCGATCAATTGACCGTGCTCAAATCTTTTCAAAATTGATTTAAGACATGGGTACTATCGGTTGAAGATCGGACGAAGATATTCCTAAAGCGCTTTCACCACTCGTTATGGTTTATATGAATATCTTGTGATGTCTTTCGGACTTACAAATGCTCCTCGCTAATTTCATGTGTCTCATGAATAAAGTCTTCATGGAGTATTTAGATAAGTTAAATAGTGGTGTTTATTGACGATATCCTCGTCTATTCAAAATCGAAGAAGATCATGCGCATCATTTGCGTAAGGTTCTTGAAAAGCTTCGAGAGCATAAGCTTTATGCCAAATTCGAGAAGTGCGAATTTTGGCTAAAAGAAGTTGCTTTCCTTGGTCATATTCTTTCTAAAGGTGGTATTTCCGTTGATCCCGAAGAAAGTCAAGGCTGTTTTAGGTAGGAAGCTCCTCAATCCGTTAGAAAATTCGAAGTTTTCTCGATGCAGCGGGATATTATCGCGCTTTATCGAGAACTTTTCTAAAATCGCTCGTCCTTTGACCCACTTCTCAAGAAAGAAAAGAAGTTTGAGTGGACACTGAATGCGAAGGAAGCTTTGGGAATTAAAGAAAAGGTTAACAACAGCTCTGTGCTAGTGTTACCCGATGTCCATAAAAGCTTTGATGTTTATTGTGATGCTTCAAAGAATGGGCTTGGGTGTGTGCTTATGCAAGAAGGAAAAGTCGTAGCTTACGCTTTCGCCGATTCGCGACCTCATGAGCTCAATTATCCGACTCATGATGCGGAATTAGCCGCGGTAGTGCACGCTTTAAAAATTTGGCGTCATTACGATTGGAAACAAATGCGGTGTATTCACGGATCATAAGAGTCCAAATATTTCTTCACCCACTGATCTAAATTTAAGACAACGAAGGTGGCTAGAGTTGATAAAAGATTACGACCTTAGTATTCAATACCATCTGGTAAAGCCAATGTCGTAGTGATGCTCGAAATAAAACTTCATTGCCTTTCTGTTTCATCTTTGACCGATCAATTCGATCCGGTAAAAGATTTCCAAAAGCTTAATTTGGGAGTTGTCGAAAAGGTTATTTGGCGCCCTAGTGGTGCAACCAACCCTTAAGTCCCAGTTAAATCTGCTCACTCAAAGATGAAGCAATTATCAAAATCCGTGAAGAGTTGAAGCAAGGAAAGGAATCCAAATTCGTGAAAGTTCGGATGAAGTGCTTATGTTGAAAATCGAATATATGTTCTCGATGATCCGAATTAAAAGAGTTAATTCTCAAAGAAGCCCATGAGTCTCCTCTCAATTCACCACAGGAGTACAAAGATGTATCAAGACCTTCGACGGGAATATTGGTGGCCCGGTTTGAAAAGGATGTCGCCGCATATGTTGCAACTGTGATGTATGTCGCGTGTCAAAGCCGAGCATCAACGCCCCGCAGACTTGCGACCTTTAAAGATTCCAGTGGAAGTGGGAAGACGTCAAGATGGATTTTATTCTTGGTTTGCCAAGAACCGAGAAAGGGCATGATTCCATCTGGGTAATCGTTGATCGTCGACTAAAGTGGCTCACTTTATTCGGTCAAGACTACTCATTCTGGAGATAAGCTTGCCGAGTTGTATCTGGAGAATATTGTCCGTCTTCATGGCGTCCCGAAGACAATTGTTTCTGATCGAGGTTCCCAGTTTACTTCTCGTTTCTGGGAAAGTTTGCACCGTCTTACGGGTACTAAGTGAATTTGATCTGACTTATCATCCTCGCACAGATGGACAAGCGGAAAGGACCAATCGATTTTGGAAGACATGTTAAGAGCACGTGTCTTTGTCATACGGCTCTAATTGGGAGAAAAGTTTGGCCTTCGCGAATTCTCTTATAATAACATTTCAATCCATCGCAAGTATCGCCTTTTGAAGCGCTGTATGGAAGAAAATGCCGAACCCCTCTTTTCTGGTCCGAGGTTGGAGAAAGAAAATTCTTCGGCCCAGATCTTATTCAAGAAGCTCAAGAGCAAGTGGACATGATTAGAAGCCGACTGAAAGAGGCTCAGTCTCGTCAGAAGAGTTACGCCGACAATCGTCGTCGTGAACTCGATTCAAGTTGGAGACCATGTCTATCTCAAAGTCTCGCCTCTTCGTGGAATTCGTCGATTTCAAATCCGTGGGAAGTTGGCTCCTCGATTCATTGGACCGTTTGGATCATTGGAAAGATGGGTGAGATGGCATATCGCTTAAAATTGCCACCTCAACTATCGACGTTCATAACGTCTTCCATGTATCTCACTTAAGAAATGTCTCCGTATTCCTCCGACTCGTTGATTTGGAAGGATAGATCTTGACCAGATCTGTCATATCGGGAGCATCCAAATCAGTATCTTGGAAGAAGTGGCGCCGGACAAGAAATAAAATCATCAAGATGTTGAAGGTTCAATGGAGCAATCATATGAAGAAGCCACAGGAAAGAGAAGATCACCTTCGCCAAGAGTTCCCAATTTCTTCTAGTCATCTCCAAATCTAGGGACGAGATTTACGTAAGGAGGTAGATCTGTAACAGCCTAAAAATCAAAAAATAAATAAAAATGAAATAAAAATCTTTTGTGTATTATTTTGAAATTTCTGAATTTCCTGGATTTTCTGAATATTTGTTTGGCTTTTCTTTAATGCAAGAATGTGAAATAAAGAATATAATAAATAGAAAATGGTAAAAAGTAAAAATGTCAATCCAACAAAATTTACCAAAACTTCCAAAAATATCTGAGGGCTCCCCTCAGCTTGCTTAAGGCAGTGGGTAACCTGGATTTATAAAAATATTAATTAATCAAAGATAATCATGGGTAAAAATCTCAGGGTAAAATGGTAAAACAATTTGGTAAAAATATCTGTAGATCATCCTGACCCAAAATTTTTATCTTGCCGACATAAAACAGTATCAACCTCCTGTAAAAATATTAAGAATTTACTAAATCATTTTATAATTTTAAAATTCGAAAACAGTGAATAAATAATCTGGAAAACAGTAATGTCAAATTTTTAAAAATTAAATAATAATAATTAAAATCTGTAATTTTTACAGAAGGTGTAGAATGTCATTTTAAATCATCATAAAAAGTTTTGTAAAATAATAACTTCATTTAAATCGCAAATTAAAATAAAAACAGAATAGGCAATGCAGTAACTGTTGCAATGTCAGAATTTTATAAAAATCATCATGCATCATAAAATGGCGAAAATTTTTCAGGAGGCTTTTAATATCCTTGCCGACCTATGGTAAAAATTTCATAAATTTTCGTGCCCGTTTGAACGTTGAAAACCCCGTTGAAACTCCGTTCGGTCCTGAGGCTTCGCCAGACTTCCTTTTTCTCTCTCTCTGACGTGTGGGCCCGGGCTGTCAGTGAGCCAACTCAGCCAACAGTCGCTGCCACCTCGCCCCCACGCGTCAGCGACCCGGCCGCGCCTTCTTCTTCCCCTCTCTCTGCCTCTCTCCCGCGCCGACGCAGACCCCTCGGTCTTTCTCGCGCATGCGCCCGAACCGTCTCTCTCGCGCCATATATAAGGCACCCATCTCGTCGCAGCCGACCTAGCCAGCTCCTCGTGAAACCCATTCCGCCTCTACTTTGGTCATCGTCCCCAATTCCGGCGAAAACCGCAAAGAGGGCCAAACACCATATTTTCCACTCCAGTCCATTTCGTCCCAATCCGTTTCGCCTGAAGCTTCCTCGTGCCTCCTGAAATCCATCCCGAGCCCCGGCCGAAACTCATTATTCCCCGGCGAGCTCCTCCGCCGTGTTTTTCTTCCGCCACCACCGCGCACGGTGAGACCTCTATTCCGCCGCTCATTCTTTGAATTAAACCCAGAAATGGGATCCTTGAAGTCCACTGATGCTTTTGGTAGTGATCTTCAAGCTCGAGAAGGTCTCGTTTTGCGAGAACGCCGGTGAGCCGTGAGCTCCACCGCCCCTCTCCGGTGGCAGGCCGCCTCCGGCCATCTCCGGCCGAAGCGCCACCACCCAAAGATGCGCACGAGTGTGCTGAGCATGAATCCGGAACCCATTCCGTGATTCCGGCCGTGCTCGCCGCCGTGAGCTCGTCTTCTTGTGATCTGCTCTGGGTCACCGCTAAGCGGGCCAGGACTGTCGGCCGCGTCAAGGGTTGGCGCGTAGGCCACGACATCGCGGACTCACCGTCTGTCGGCCGCAGCGCGGTAGCGATCGCATGGGCCAGCAAGGCGTCGACCAGCAGAAGACGCTACTGGACGCCGACGGTGGACCCCATTTGTCGGCGCCTCAAGCGGTTCCGCCGAAATGGAAAGCGCGTTTTCGCAAAGCGTACTTTCCATTTTCGGCAATTTTCTGATTTTTAGTATTTAATCAAAACCTAGATATTCATTTAGCCATAACTTTTGAATCACTTAACAAAATTTGATGAAATAAATTTCTAAATTCATCTAAAATCCAGTAGATTCAGAATATACAAAAATATTTCAGAATTGAATTTTATTTGAAATTCGAATTTAAATTCAAACGAAGAGTTAGGAATACGTCATACATGGAAATTTTGCAAATAACCTCCAAATTTAGTAAAATAAATTTTATTAGAATTCTTGTAATCTCAGGAACCAGAATCTGTAATAATACTTAGGGTGTGTTATAAGAAAAATTTAAGTTATAAAATGGATAGTAAATAATGCAATAATGGCTTAAATAAATCATATCTTTAAATTGCAAAAGAAAAATAAATAAAGCATGTAGCCATTCCTGAATTGGTGAAATTATTTTATTTGAATATTTCCATCTGATTTCTTTTTGGCCTCATTGAAATTTGGTATTTATTCTATGTCGTCTTCTGACGTGTAGAACCCGAACGAACCGGTACATTCGACGACCAGGAGTTCGAAGTCGAGGAAAATCAGCAAGGCAAGCAAATTCCTTTGATCATGTTGAACCCAGTTTTATAAATGTTTTCATTAACTGCTGTACTGCATACTTTATTTTATTAAAGTCAGCTATATTGTGGAAACTGGTAGTTGTACCTGTAGCTACATAGAATTTCCTTGATAAGTAGAAAATTGTGATCCTTGAAAACCCTAGATTAGCTTAGACAATATTTAATGTCAATCTGGGTTACTCACATTAGTGACATGCTTAGCCGAGCTATAATGAACATAAAGCGTGACATGGTTAAATACCTTGGTTATGACATTTAGATGGGTATGACTATTTTTGTGGTTGGTATTTTGGTTGGAAAATGAAAATAAAACTATGGTTTAGATGCGGGCAATTATTGGCAATAGCCGTGTGTGCATGTTTTGCACGTAGAATAGGGTGGAGATTATTGCCCGTGTCGGATTAAGGACCGAACTATGAGTTGTTTTCGTGCCAAGAAAATTCATACAACCACAAGTCTTGGTATGGGACAGCTCTAACTTATTAAGTTGTTTAAAACTAGCTTTGCACTTGGAAGGCCGGAGTAGTACGAGCTGTTTCTTAATGAATTGCTCGACGGACGCCCACACCGAGGTGATCATGGATTAAACGTCTACCAATATAACGATGTACGCCATATCGTGGGTAGTTCCATCATTTCTATGCTCGAGTTCTTACTCCACAAAATGGGTTTGTCGTCATCGTCTTTGGTGCAAAGTTAGGTTTAAATAATGTAATGATTATAACATGACTCTGCGGCACACCAAAGGAAGTGTGCAAATATCGATTGCTCAAAGAGTCAGTCATGTCTTGTGGGGAAAGTCTGTATACCTCGCAGAGTGTAAAACTAATCGATTAGCGCGTCATGATCATGGACACTTGGTAAAGTCATCACATAGTTAATTGTTTTGCTTATTTTCATAAAATGTGGTTTCTATCTGCGTTGTTAATATTCCACTTGTGTTGGTGGAATGATTTTGGATATGGTCGTTATACCTAAGCAATTGTGAAATATTGATGTTTACTTTACGTTACTTCAGAATTTACTTGCTTTTACTTAAATCCTGTTTTACAATCTACTATTCTGTATTTACATTTTAAAACCAGCTTTATGCAAATTAACCTTAATAGCCTTTCTTTGAAATGGCCTGCATGTATTTTAGGTTTTGCATAAGTCTTGCGAGTACGTAAGTACTCAACTTGCCACCGTTGATATTTTTAGGTGAAGGGATGATTTCCCGATTTAATCTTACGTGGATGCAGGATACGGGGAATTTAACGATGACTTTTTCTAAGGATTTTCCCTGTCAGTTGCCTGTGGGACAATGGGTTAAAAGGCATACTACAGAATGTTGTCTCCACTGCAGTTTTACTTTTGGTATTGTAAAAATAATATGTAATCTTACTTCCGCTGTGTAATAAAGTTTGTGTATGACTGTGATAACAATTTGTATTTGTGCGTACTAGCTACTGATCATGGGACTAGTACTGTATGCACATGGTATCCATTTTTGGTATTGATTTATCAAAAATAGGGGCCTCACAAATATGTGTGGTCGCATGTATCTGCGTGCATCTGCATGCATGGGCACAATTTGATGACACAATTTAAGGGGGGAGAGCTCTCAATCCCTAATATTGGAGGACACAATTTGAATGATTCTCTCCCTTACTTTCAAGGACGGAGGGAGTATGTATTATCTTCTCCATCCACCTCCACGGCTTCACCTTTCCCCCTTCTCTCTTCCATACTCACCTCCCCCACCTCCCGCCCTTCCTCCCTAACACAAAAATTTCAAATTATAAAGTTTTAACTAAAATTTTTAAACAGGATGTTTCACTCGAAAAATTTTAACTCAAAAATTTTCAACTCAGAAATTTTGTTTTGTTTTACAAGCTATGTCGAAACTTTTATGTTTTAAGTAATAATTTATAGCTGGATGTGCGAATAATTAATTTCGTGATATTGTGTATGAAAAATTGCATGGCCAACGTACTTGATGGATAAATTACTACTACACGAATATACGTCACAATCGGTTCTTTTTTGTCATTACAGTCGGTTCTGGTGGCGACACAAAGCCATTAGACAGAGATGAGGCGGCACTATCACAGTCGCTTCTTGCCCGATTGTGATGAGGGATCATCTCCATCGGTTCTTTAAAAGAAGCGATAGAGATGAACACCCATCTCTATCGGTTCTCAGAATAAAGCGATACTCATCTCTATCGGTTCTTTGTAAGAAGCGATAGAGATGACCCCTTTATCTCTATCACTTATTCCAAAGAACCGACAGAAATGAGGCTGTCATCTCTATCGCTTCTTACAAAGACCCGATAGAGATGACCTCCTTATCTCTATCGTTTTCTTATGAGAACCGATAGAGATGAGGGGGTGTGCTGTTTTCCGATTCACCCCCAATCAACACATATTTCACACAGTATGCATGTACATATCACATTCACACAGCATGAATCATTGCACACATTATGCACATGTCACATTCACAGAACACAAATACTTTATTACAACACATATCACATTGTAAGTTCAAGCTCCATTAGTTTTGGTGATTGGTTTAATATTAATGTTTAATCATTGTTTAATGATAAATCTAATCATTATGAGACTAACATGTTTAATTGAGCCTTATTCTTATTAGTCTCATATTTGGATGGAAAAATGGAAAACCTAAGGTATGCACTTGTATTCACTCTATTGACTTAATGCATAATTAGGATTCAAGTTAAAGTATGAACTCTTCCATTGCTTTAGTCCAAATAGGTGCATTATGTTCCTAATTCATATACTACATAAATGCACACATCTAGGGGGAGTTTATAATTTAACTTGTTGTTTCAATAGTATTGATCCATGTCTTATTGCTAAATAACATATAAAGGATCAAGACTTTGAAACAATCATTTGAGTATATGAAACTTGTGTAGTTATATATATACTCATATCAATTTAAATGAGTTTAAATTGAGTTCGATTGTCTTTCAATCAATCAAAGAACATTTCATCATGTGTTGATGGTGTCTCTTTGTTGATTAAAGACAAGCGGAAGGTTCTTGAGTATAATGAAGCATTAGTTGCATCAAAGTACTCAAGACACAATTAATCATTCAAATTGATTAGGGTTGTGTTCAATCGATCTTAGAGGCATCCATTATGTGTTAATGGAGTGCGGTGATGATTGAGATAACCGTGTTTGTTGGACTAACATCTTCCATGAGTTGTGAAGTAGGTTGAGTCCAAGATGATAAAGAATCGGGAAGAAGAAGAAGTCATCATGTGTTGATGAGCTTCAAGAGGTGATACCGAAGTGAAGAGAAGGGCTAGAGAAGGTTCATCATGTGTTGGTGAACAAGATGAAGAAGATGTGATCCTGGAGAGAAGACGATTGGAAATCATAAAAGCTCCAAGTGGATCGCTAGAGGCAAAGGTATAACTAGCTAGGGCTAAGGATGTGTTCCTAGTCTTTTACCGGTCTCGGTGTTTGGTTGGGAGACCGGGTTGCTAGTTAGGTCGCCGTACTATTAAGAGGGGTTGAGTCTTTTAGCTTGAGCTTCATCATGTGTTGATGAACTCGATCCAGTTCACTCTAGCTCACTCTCTTGGTTTGGTTTTTGCATTGAGCTAACCATTTGGCATGTGTTGCAAATGGGTGAAGCTTATGCATTGGATTTTGTATGAGCTAAGTATTTGCATATGTTGCAAATAAGGGTGCTCATACTTGCATCTTAATTGAATCTTATTTTATTTGGTTTTTGCTTGGAGCTAAGTTTTGCATGTGTTGCAAAAGGAGAGAGCTCAAGCAATTTGGTTTAAAGTGGTTGCATTGAGTTAGAGATTTGCATGTGTTGCAAATAGAGAGCTCATGCACTTGAATTTGTTGTGGTTGTTTGCATGGTGCTAGAGATTTGCATATGTTGCAAATAGAGAGCTCATGCTTTGGTGTTTTAGCTTGTGATTGGGTCATGTGTTGATCATCACAAGGCTAAGCTTGGTTTAGTTGCAAAATATGTTTTTGCAAAGTGTTGACTTGTTATTTGCAAATGTATTTTGTAAATAAGCTGGAAGTTATGAGGTTCGATCCTAGAGCATGTGTTGGCATTTGCAAATGTGTTTTGCAAAGTGTCAGGATCATGTGTTGATCCTTACATGGCTAAGAGGATTGATCTTATAGGTTCGTGGTTTATTTGCGAATGTGTTTTGCAAATAAGTTGGAGTTGTTATTTGCAAATTTGTTTTGCAAATGAACTTGAGATTATGGGTTTCGATCCTAGAGCATGTGAATAGGGTTTGCAACTGTGTTTTGCAAATTGTCTTGATCATGTGTTGATCATCACATGGCTAAGAGGGTTAATCTCATAAGTTCTTGGTTTATTGGCAAATGTGTTTTGCAAATAAGTTGTGCTTAATGAGATTCTTTGGAGTATATGATTAACATGTGCAAATGTGTTTTGCATAGTGTTATGATCATGTGTTGATCCTCACATAGCTCAAAGAATAAATCTTAATGGTTTGGAGAAAAGTTTTTGTGAAAAACCGTGTTTTCTACCTGAGGTCGGTCGACCGCCCTTGTAAGGCCGGTAGCACTGGGGTCCGGTGCTACCGCAGTTTGGCCAGTAGCACCGGGAGGCCGGTGCTACCGTCTCTCTGGTCGGTGTAAAAAATCCAGAAAGGGATGGTTTTGGGCGGGCTGGCAGTCCGGTGCTACCGCCCATGGTAGGCCGGTAGCACCGGAGGACCGGTGCTACCGCCCCTTTGGCCGGTGTGATATTTCCAGAGAGAGGTGTTTTTGAGTTCGGTTCGGGTCCGGTGCTACCGCCCGAGCGGTAGCACCGCTTCTAGTTGGCCGGTGCTACCGGTTTTCCTGCAACGGCTAGTTTTGTAGCCGTTGGCGAGGAGGCCGTGCTACGGTCCCGATTGGTAGAGCACCGAATTCGCTTTGTCGAATTTCCCCAACGGCTAGTTTTGGCTTAGAGGCTATAAAAGGAGGCCTTGGGGGACAAGGGTAGATGTTGGCTGTGTGCTAGAGCATTTGGGTGTTTGTAGGAGTTGTGTGCATGTGTTGCCCTCTTCCATTTGCTTCTTGAGCTAGTGTGAGCCTCTAATTGCATGTGTTGCAATTAGGAGAGGATTGAGAGCCTCTTGTGCATGTGTTGCACTTGAGGAGGATCCTAGTGCATGTGTTGCACGTAGGAGGTCACCGGAGTGCATGTGTTGCACTAGGTGAAGTTTAAGCGGAAGGGCTTGATTTGTTACTCTTGGAGGTTGCCGCCTCCTAGACGGCGTAGAGCGTCGTGCGCGGTGAGCTTCTCAACGGAGGTTGTGAGAAGCCCCAGCAAAGTTTGTGAAGGTTGGAGCTCGCCTACCCGGGAGGGAAAAGGAGCGACCACTAGTGGATTCGAGGTGGGTGCTCAATTCGTGGAGCCGGTCCAATGTGTTTGGGCTAACCTCAACGTGGACTAGGGGAGACCGGCAAGTCTCCGAACACCACGGTAAAAAGTATTGTGTCTCTTGTGCTTGCTTTGTGTTTGTTATTTATGTTCAAGCAATTTATATTCATAGAATTAAATTGATTGATTGCTTGTCTTTAGGATTGCATATTCTTGTTAGAGATATAATTAGTTAGTGCACATAGTGAGCCTAGAGAATTTAGGCCTTGATTGTCAAAACCTTAGTTTATCGCTTCCGCATTAATATTTGTTAAAGTTTTGGCATTAGGGAAACTAGGGGTGAATTGCTTTGTAGAAATTAGTTTTCGAAAGATTTTTTAAAAAGCCGTCTATTCACCCCCCTCTAGTCGGCATCCTCGACCTTACACACATTCGTTCAAAAAATAGAACTCAAACATGCTTAATAGTTAGTACACATGCAATTGCATTGACATATGTAATACTATTCACATATGGACTAGTAAGAGCTTTCAGGACCTCTAAACCTACCGTCCTCCGACATAACTTCCATCTAAGACGACTGGCATAAGTGGTCTCGTAACTTGTTGAGTGCAGGGCTGTCTAAGTTCTTCTGGGGGATATTGATACACTGCAAAATAGAAATGAGTGCTCTAATTTAAGTTTTGAAATTTCTATGTGAAAGGCTAATTTTATTATTATGCATGTACATATACATTAAGGAAAAGGTCTGAGCTGCCAACCACGATAAACATGTGTTCCATGACGTACAAACCGCAGTGGTCGTCGCTGCCCCGTTGATGACACTTTGAAGAGAGAAAAAGAAATTAAGAGTGAAAGAATAGATGTTAGAAAATATTAATCTTATATATGCTAGTCACTTGTACCTTGAAGCGCACATACTCCAGCTTCGAGCCCTTTTTGTCATTGTGTATCCCTCCTTCAGCGATGTAGTTCGAGAAACCCCTTATACACAGTTTTTCTTGGAATTCAGTAGCCATAGGCTCTCAGTCTCCTCTTCACAAATGGGACACGCTTTAGCTCCTTTTGTATTATAGCTCACCAAATTACTAAGGGCCGGAAAATCATTTATGGTGCAAAATACCATAGCCCATATGGTGAAATGCTCTCTTTTGTACGCATCCCACACCACGACCCCCTCGGTCCACAATTTTACCAAATCCTCGATCAGTGGAGCAAGATATACATCAATATCATTTCTCAACTGTTTGGGTCCTGAGATTAGCAACGATATCGTGATATACTTCTGCTTCATGCACAACCAAGAGGGAGGTTGTAGATACATAATAGAACTGTCCAGGTGCTGTGACGACTGCTCATGTTAACAAACGGATTCATTCCGTCGGTACTCAACTCAAATCTTATGTTCCTCATTTCGGCACCAAACTACTCATATTTCCAATCGATGTTTCTTCATTGAGCCGAATCAGCAGGGTGTCTCAGCTTGCCATCTTCCTTTCGAGACTCATAATGCCAACACAACAATTTTGCCTCTCTGAGATTTGCAAACAACCGCTCTAGATGGGGAATGATGGGCAGGTACCACAATACATTCGCGGGTGCACCTTTAGTGACCTCTTTACCGTTGTCGTCTCGGCTCTTACGCTTCTTGTCATTACGCTTCTCCTTTTGTTTGTACCGGGGTATACCGCAAACTAGACAAACGTTCAGCTCCTGATTTGCGTTACGGTACAAGATACAATCATTCGGACATGCATGTATCCTTTCTATTTCTATTCCCATGGGACATAGTAGCTTCTTCGCTTCATAAATGCTTGTTGGCAACTCGTTTCCTTCCGGAAGCAGATCCGATAGAAGAACGTACTAGAAGTGCATTGAAACTTGTATATGTCTAACGGTGTTTCGCCTTCAGTTCGAACAATGCAAGAACCGAACCCAACTTGGTGTATTCTGCTTTGCAACCCGAGAACAATGGTTTGGCATCGTCTTCCATCAAGCTTTTAAACTTTTCATACTCTCTTTTCATGTAATTTCCCTCCATATCTCACAATATTTGCTCTAAATTATCTTCCTCAAACATATCAAGCTATAACTCATCATCTGGTTTTACCGTGTCTTCGTTGCATACAGGAAGGGTACTACCTGTCTCCCTGTGATGGATCCAACACGTGTAATTCCTCGCGAAGCCACGTCGAATCAAGTGGTCCTCAATTTGAGCTGAGTTGTTAAATCTCCTCAGATTGGTGCAATCAATGCGATGACAATATATGAAGTTTACACCCCTCCTCACAATGTCCTCTTCTGCAATTTTTTGAACTCCTTAACACCCCTCTGAAATTCAGCACTCACGCGGTTTTTCTGATACATCCGTTCGTCACAGTCCATCTGCAATTGAACTTCGCATAATAAATTAAGAAAAAACTGGAGCGACAACTAGCTAGCTATTTCAAATATTGAGACATCGTTTCAATTAATATTACCTTTGCAAAATAGAGGACATGCTCCAAGATATATAAATGTACTCCCAATCGATATGTAACTTCTTCCATAGTTTAGAGCTTCCAATTCCCTAAATAGGAGACATACATTGCAAACATCAACAATAATATCGAATGAACTAATTATATAGTGTAGTAGCTTGCAAATCTTTTGACTTCAATTAAACAAAACAAGGGTACCAATGATGACTCTTAATATCTAAATAGGTTTGGTCCTAATCCCATTCGAGGATATGTGGTTCGGGCAAGTTTCTAAGCCATTGTACAATTCCAGAGAAAATTTTGACAGCATCTCCCCACTGTTCTCCAGATACACGTCTCAACAACTAGTCAAGAGGGGTGTGTATCCGGAGAACACCAGGGAGACGCTACCGAAATCTACCTTGGAGTTGTACAATAGCTCAGGAACTTGTCCGAACCACATATCCTCGAACTATCCAAAGAACGTGGACAATTCGAGACTGCTTTTATAAATATACCATTTCGATCGGGATATTTATAAACAAGCACCCTCGAACGGGAGACGTAGGTTCCGCAGCCTAAACTCTAACATTCATCATATAACAACAACAATAATTATTTCAGATTAACACGAGAGCACTACAAATTAAGATAATTAAATACATGCGGCTTGCCAAATAAAGTGTGCTAAATCCAATATGATATACATAATACCAGTGCAACCTAAACTTTCTTCGCAACATATCAAAATTATATAGTGCAAAATTGAAGGGGTTTGAAGGAATGCTCACATTTTGAAGAAAATCACAAATTCTGCAAAATGAGGGAAAATCTCCTCAGGCTAGGCTTCAAATTTACCCTCTTAACACCCACCCTTGAGGATTTCAATTTTTCTCACTCAAGTATTGCTTTCAACCACATAATATGAGCTATTTTTTTGGGTGACGGCGGAGAAATGTCCTCTAGAACAACAACAGAAGAGAGTTCAACCCGAAGGTTATAAATAACCTAGCGAGACACATCACAATCGGTTCTCATTTAAGAAGCGATAGTGATGTGATCATGCACATCACTATCGATTCTTATATGAGAAGCGATAGTGATGTACATTATTATCATTATCGCTTCTTATCGGTTCTCACATAAGAAACGATGCACATCACTATCGGTTCTTATATGAGAAGGGATAGTGATGACAACGTGCACGTCCGAGAACCAATAGTGATGTGCATGATCATCACTATCGCTTCTCACAAAATAAGTGATAGTGATGAGAACGTGCACATCAGTGCTACATCACAATCACTTCTAACATGAGAACCGATAGTGATTATTATTAACACCCCTTCTAAGTCATCTATCACAGTTATTTTTTCTTAAAAACTAAAAATCAAGATAGATAAAGCGATAGTGATGTACTATTTTGTAGTAGTGAATGAGCTCTTGATTAGTTGTTTCATCTTGCATGCGCGCCCTTGACACCACGTACGTACGACAGTGACGGGCTAATCAGCGCGCGCGGCTGTCGTCGTGCAGGCCGGACAATGTCCTCCGCACCCCGTCACTCCACGTACGTAGTACTGCAGGCACGTTGACGACGATGACGCGCCCATGGCCGGATCGCATCGACCACGCCCTTGCTCGCAAATTACTAATCTGTATTCCTCAGCCAATCGGCGATGCATACTATCCTACGTATAAACTCTTGGTCTCTTGCCGACGGACGAATGATTGAGACAAAAAATTGTTTGCTCAGATCTGCCTCTAATTAATTCGTTTCGAATTCAGTACAGATTACACTTACATGCAATGATACAAATCACATACCCCAGTTACCAAAGCTTATTCCATATATCATCATCATCTCTCTTCTTCTTTCCCAAGAGATGCCAGACAAAAGGTACCATGATCCAGGTGTCGATGATCTGAGAATATGCTAGCTCATCAAAGAAGCCACTCCACTGCATCAACACCGATCCTCTGGTTAACTCTATGGTTGTTCACATTCCCCAGGGCCAGTACTCTTACAGTCAGATACTATACTGGGATGACCAACGCTGCTTGTAACGTTTATCTTAAGTGTTTTCTGCTTATCATCTGAAGGTACATGCAGATGAGCCTCCATGATAAGGATCTCCCAGTCATGGTGCCGCAAAAACGACAGCAGGCCATCCTCTGCACAAGAATAGAGGCTTCACCCAATAGTACTCTTACTTCAGAAAGGGAACAGGTAACCAATCAGCAAGACAGAAAATTGAACTGAACAAAATCTAACCAAACAGAAGCAATACTTCACCAAAAGGATGGATGGATGCGTGAAAGACACTACAGCAAGGACAATGAAAAATGATTAATGCATGGAGTTTGAGGATAAGAATTAACCTCCATTCCGAATGGCCTTAAATTGAAAAATTCCTGACCCCTGTGGCCCAGATACTGGGAATGTGCATGATACAGATCTCCGTCGATGACCCACAGCAAGAGATGCATCATACCACGCTCCTCTAACTATAGGCACCCCAATTGCTTCTGCAACTTCTCGGTTCTCAGTAGCCTTCTCGATGGCCTTACTGAAAGCATCACACTTGTAGGTATCATCATACACTAATCACGGAAGGAATAAAGCATAATGTGATATTACTCCCTCCGGTTCACATAAACAAGTTGTTTTGGACATCCACACGGTTCCCAAAATGCAACTTTGACCACTAATTACTATTGTAATATATTTGTAAAACCCAACAAAATTGTAATATTACGAAAGTACTTCTCGAGACGAGTCTTCATATATGATTTTCATGTATCTAATCTAAATATTAAAAAGGATATTGATAGCCAAAGTTTACAAAGTTTGACCGCTGACATACCAAAATGACTTTTTTTTGTGAATTGGAGGGAGTGTGTTTCTTCATATTCCTCCAATTGTAATATAGGGAAATCATGTTTGTATGCATCTAGAAGAACATTGTTAGGGTAGCAGATTCCAGTGAGCAATGAACAAAACAAAATGAAAGAAAATTTGAAAGAGAGCTGGTATTCGTTCATGTGAATAGTTCACAACTCCCTAGCAAAGGCACGGATGAAGAAGCTCTTTGGCAGTGATGTCATAAATGTGCCATGATTACATGTCCTGGCATGTGTGTCAAAACCAAAACGACAGACCAATGGCAGTAAAATGAATGTTGGAGTACATGTTATGTTTTAATTTGCAAGACAAACATAAAGGAGAGGATACCCAAATAAACCAGGCACATCATATATGCGGTTTATGTGTGAGGATTTAACCAGACTAGATTGCATTCACCAAAACACGGAGGTAAATTACTAGTTCTGTTGAAGTATAAGTGAATTGCTCATCTTTCCTCATCAGCTTAAGCTTTTGGGTGAATTGACTGGTGCATGCAACTTAATATGGTATTAAACTTTTGGATGAATTGACTGGTGCATGCAACTTAATATGGTATCAGAGCCAAGAGGTCTCGAGTTCAAGACCCGGTTGGCGCAATTAAAAAATAATAATTGCAGCCCACTTCTATTCCACGTCCTAGGTCTGAGGGAGCCCTATACGTGAGGGGGAGTGTTGAAGTATAAGTGAATTGCCCACCTTTCCTCGTTAGTTTAAGCTTTTGAGTGAATTGACTGGTGCATGCAACTTAATAAGTTCAATTAGATAGGCTGCTAAACAACTTCACAGAAACCGGACCATTTGATGTCATGAAAATGCTGAACACTGAGCCGGCATTGTGCCATTTCCTCTGATGTACTGAAAGTGCTGAATCTAGCTGTTATGGAGAAGGTCCCAAGTCAGACCAAAGCTGGTAATATAGGTACTGCGCTGAGTATTGCATCATTCCTCACATTCTTCAAGCATAACACGGATGATTTTTCAGGCGGGCTATCGGTGCTTCTGATTCTCAAGAGGTGGCACCTAGCTACTTGGTAGGAGGAAGGAGGGAGGGGGGATCTGACCTGCTGCATCCATGGAAGATAGCGAGGTCGTTGATGGCACTGAGCGCGACGCCGCCAGCGAGGCTGATGAGGCCAATAGACACGATCCTCCGGGCCAGCGATCTCTTGGCGCTTCCTCCGGTGTTGTCCGCAGAGTAGGAGCTGATGAAGGGAACGGGCGCAGGGCGTGGGTCGGTCCATGGAAGCAACGAGCGACGGGAAGGGAATAGGCTGAAGATGGTTACACAGACTTACCGGTAGAAAAGGCAATTGGTGGGAGCTCGCGCCGCCTCAGAGGATCTGCGGCCGGTGGCGAGCAGGGGGAGGAGGAGCTTTGTCGGCCCCGCCGCCGGCGACATCTTTCTTCCTTTCCTTTCCTTTCCTTTCCTTTCCTTCCTTGATGGATTTGTCCTCTTTCTTTCCTCGTCTTCCACAATGGGCCTTATCTCATAATGGGCTTCTAGCCCAGGCCTAAGCCCTTTGCAAGAGAAGGAAGGGGCCTTATCTCATAATGGGCTAGCCCAGGCCTAAGCCCTTTGCAAGAGAAGGAAGGGGCCTTATCTCAATTCCTTCCCACCCAACCCAATGGCAATGGGCACTGAACCAACGAATCCCAATCCCGTTGCGACATGGCCGCCTCCGCGTCGTCGTCGTCTTCGCTTCGCCACCTCCTCCTCCTCCGCCCCCGCCTCCCCCTTCCCCCCAGCCCCACCTTCCCCCGCCGCCTCTTCGCCTCCTCCCCCTCTTCTTCGAAGATGACCCATGGCGACCCCTCCTCGCCGTCCGTCGTCGACGTCAACCCGCCGCGCGGCACCAGGGACTTCCCCCCGGAGGACATGCGCCTCCGCACCTGGCTTTTCGACCACTTCAGAGAGGTAACCAGAACTCACCCACACCTCCTTATTGTCGCCCGCCTCGCCTCGCTTCGCTTAGCTTCTACCCTCAGTCTCATACAACTAACTGTCTACAAGCGAAGCGCAGGTGTCCCGCGTGATGGCGTTCGAGGAGGTGGACTTCCCCGTGCTCGAGTCCGAGGCGCTCTTCATCCGCAAGGCCGGAGAGGAGATCACGCAGCAGGTACGGTACCCACTCCCACCCTCAGTCTATCCTTTGTAATGCAATGCACTACCTGCTACTAGTATAGTGCAAACCTCTTAGTCTTATGTGAAACCGAATTGAGATTCTTTCTATACGCACAATGCTGGTGCCAACATCCATCATTGGTTGCAATTTCTTTTGGAAAAAAAAAATAATGACGTCCAAATTCCAATTAGCCTTTTTCCTCAAAAAAAGAAAGAATCCAATTTATATGCTGCTGTTCTGATGTGGATGTCCTAGTTCTTGTCGCACATGTACTATTCATGTGATGGTTCTGAAACATTGTGCCCTTGGTTCTGCAGCTTTATAACTTTGAGGATAAAGGGGGGCGCCATGTTGTTCTGAGGCCCGAAATCACCCCTTCCTTGGCACGCCTGGTGATCAAGCAAGGGTATGTATGCCTTTTGCTAGCCGATTTTTCCTTGCCATGTTTGGGATCTGATCATATTTTTGTCAATTCTAAATAGCATTCTCAATTATTTCTGTTCAAGAACAACTTCCTATCTTATTGAATTGTTCGTCAATATGTGATTTTTGCTTACCTTTCTTCTGTCTAGAAAATCAGTCTCCCTTCCACTTAAATGGTTTACTATAGGACAATGCTGGCGATATGAGCGTATGACAAGAGGAAGACGGCGTGAGCATTATCAATGGAACATGGATATTTTTGGTGTGCCTAAAGTTCGGGTATGTGCATTCTGAGACTCATAGTTGCCCCTGTAAGGTCTTTCTGCTGATCTGCTGATGGAAGATGCTACTATGCTACACTGCAGCACCTTGTATGTTTTCGTTTTGAATTGACTTCGCATTGTTGAAAATCAGGCTGAGGCTGAACTTCTTCAAGCTATTGTTCTCTTGTTTGAACGTCTTGGAATTACATCTTCAGATGTGGGGATCAGAGTGTCCAGCCGAAAGGTAACCTTTCAGTCATTCACCCCTTATCCATATAATTCACCTTTTCCATCCTCAAAAACTTTTTCCAATATTTGCTTTTTGGTGTTTGTGATGTTGTTTCTCTTGTCTTTGTGATGTTGTTTCTCTTGTCGACTTGCGCTCTCAAAGTAAACAAATCAATTCAGCCTCAATATTTCATTCATCACAGTTTGCACTTAGGTTAGCGTGAGCTTATGTGATACATAATCATGTTGCTTCATGGTTATGAAGAAATGAACAAATTACAAATACTTTTCATTTCTTATATTTCTCGAGGAGCTGGAACTCCATTGCGATACCTAAATGGTGCCATGGCTGCCACATCATAACTGCTTCATGTATGTCACTGCATATGTTTATTAGCATCTCGGTTTTGTGGCTGACGGACCTTTGTTTTCTCCAGGTTCTTCAGGCTGTGTTGAATATGTACTCCATACCAGAACATTTGTTTACTGAAGTTTGCGTTATTGTTGATAAAGTATGTTCAGATCCTACTAATGACTTCCCAAAATTTTCTTGTTGAAATTTGATTGTTGTCCCATGATGTCTTCATGCCCATTGTAATTTGTTTGAAGCTTGGCAGCTGGCAAGTTGTGCTGATTGATAGTTTCAAATTGCAAATCAAAGTAGGAGTATAGTATCTCTTCTTCAGCCCATTACAAATTGATGCATCAACTTTGACTAGAGGACCAACATTCTTAGAAAATGTCCAGAGGGTGTTGAAAGCATAAGAGGATGATATTTTGTCCGAAAGATTGTTTAATGAACTATGAGGCATCCACAACAATGGAGTCCAGTAAGGTCTTGATATTCTAGGATAATTATCACCTTGAATTTTGATCAATTTTTTTTCTTTTAAGTAATGATGTAATTTAGATGAGAACCTGCAAGTAACCATTAATCAGTTATCACACAACTCCAGTCGTGTTATTATTCATTTCATGTTATTATTCATTGATTGTAATGTGCAACAGATCATCATTGCTGTTGTGTTGCATATATCTACAAGGTTTATAACAAGTAGATTAGATGAATATCCATGCATTAGTGTAATTTTTTGTTGCTATCTTCGTGTTGGTATTATGTCTGTATCTTGCATTCTGTGTTTACCATTATGCAGTTGGGAAAACTGACTAGAGAAGAAATTGAAAAGGAACTGATTTCAACTGGGTTATCATCTGAAGCTGTACAGGGTATCATTGAAGTGCTTTCTCTCAAGTCGCTATCCAAGCTTGAAGGTTGTCTCCTCACTTCAGTGCTCGACATGTTTTTGTGTGTTGCCCATGTTTCATCAACGAACTCCTTCAAATCAAATATGCCTTTTCTTTGAATATTACCTTAAGATCATATGGGTTGAAATTTTTAACAAGAGTTATGTGGTTCTATAGGATTTTTGTGTAAATTTTGTTGTTGATCTGATAATTTTGACTTCTGTTATCCATATTTTCATTTTTTTTATATAAAAAACATCATTGAATCCTATGGGAAAGGTGGTTATTGGCCGTGTTTAATCTTGATATTCTTATTCAGAGGTGCTAGGCTCTGGTGTTGAAGCTGTTGCTGACTTGAAGAAGCTCTTCTCATTTGCTGAGCAGTATGGTTATGCTGATTGGATTTGTTTTGATGCATCTGTTGTTCGTGGCCTTGCGTACTACACAGGGATTGTTTTTGAGGTTGCTGCCTGATGCATCTCTTTATCTTAAATAAATCCATAGTATTTTTTTATTCTATAATTTTCAGGGCTGATAACAAGCAGAGAAATGGCTATATCATCAAATTGTACAAGATATATTTCTCATTTGACAAGAGATGCTATATCCTTCGTTCAACCAACGGTGTTTCCTCTATTTACAAAATAATACTCAATACAGGAAGTGATGTGGGCTTAAAGCTAGGAATTACCAATAATTTCTTTCTGTGAGATTTTGTTGCATATTTCAGTTAGTTTCTGCACCTCCAATTGCATCATTCCGAGTGCTTAAGCTAGATGTCGCGATAGGTAATGCAGATGGCAGGTTACAATTTTATTTACATTGATGTCCTGATCATATATCTGGTGCTGTTATGACAGTATATTTGGGTTCTTTAGGCTTGTTGCTATGGCATTCTTTTTTTTACCTAATACATTCTGTACTCTATTTTTTCTTTCTACGAACCCTTATTTCATTTGTTTCATTTTTGTAGGCTTTTGATAGAGAAGGAAAGCTGCGAGCAATTTGTGGTGGTGGAAGGTATGATAGACTACTTTCAACATTTGGAAGTGAAGATGTACCAGCTTGTGGCTTTGGATTTGGAGATGCTGTTATAGTGGAAGTATGATATACTTTATTCCTCTTTGGTTTCTTTTTCCCTGTGTAGTGAAGCAGGCTGCTTGGTCGAATACTAAGTTCCTTTTACATTGATGTTTAATGAAGATATGAACACCGCCTGCTAATATGAAGTAGAAAACAACATTAGCAAATTCAGAAGCTACACATTGCAGCAAGCCCCGGGCTAACATCAAACCCTGGGCTAGTAATAGGAACATGAATTCATGTGAAAAGGATTATCGCTGTTATACATCATCGTGAATTTGTGATACAGTTTCAAAGGCAGTAACATCAACACTATGATTTGCATTCTGGCAGCTGCTCAAAGAAAAGGGTCTTTTGCCTGATCTGTCACGTCAAATAGATGACATTGTCTTCCCATTGGATGAGGAGCTTGAAGGACCGGCATCTAGTGTTGCTTCCTCTCTGCGGAAGAAAGGCAGAGCTGTAGACCTTGTAGAAGACAAGCGTCTGAAGTGGTATACCTTTCGTTAAGTGCTGAATAGCTGTTGTATTGAATTTTTTTGGTGTAGCTACTAGATTGTTATCTATGCTTTCTCTGTAATGCTTTTTACTACTACCAGGGTATTTAAACATGCCGAGAGGATAAACGCTAGTAGGCTGATTTTGGTTGGAAAATCTGAGTGGGAACGAGGCATGGTTCGTGTAAAGATGCTATCAACCAGAGAAGAATTTGAGGTCAAGGCAGGCGAACTGCAGTAATGGCTAGCCAATTTGAAGGTTTTACTTCCAAACCTTAGCCCTTTTTATGACCTTTCCTTGTTGGCCCTTCTTCTGCAGTTGCGGAGTATGATTGGATTCGGCAAAATGAGTCATCAAGAGTAATTGTGGAAATGTATGGCATCGGCTTGTACTGCTACTACATGCTACCTTTAATATTACTTGCTAGGACAAGAATAAACATGGGGCAACCCGCACGTCAAATAGTGTAGATGCGCAAGATGTTTATTCAGGGGTATTTGTGCTCTAAAGATTATAAATGTGTTTCCAAATCTGACCTGCAGCTGAGTGCACTTAAGATCTTAGAGCTGATCCAGGCTCACAATATCATCGATAATCGCTCGAATATCGTGATTATCGAGTGTATTGAGCCGGATTGGCATCTGAAACCACTTGGTAAACCGTTGGAATTTAAATTAAAAAATTTTAGAAAATTTGGAAATATTTATGAAAAAGTGCTAAATTTTTTGAATTTTTTTGTGTGAGGTCTTGAGGCAATGCTAATGATTCTGTGAAATTTTGAGATCGTTATCAAACATGTGTATTTTTTTTAAAATTCTAACAGTGCTACTGCCTTTGTATGCGCTTATCTTTTTTTTTTATGTTCTAAGCGCACTAAATGATGTCTAATATTTTTGAAAAATTTTATGTGAGGTCATGAGACAATGCTAATGATTAATTAAAATTTTAAGATGATGGTTATACGTTTGTATTTTTTTTAAATTCTAACAGCTAATGTCTTTGTATATGCTCTTCTATTATTGATTTTCTAGGGGCACTAAATGAAGTCTAATATTTCTGAAAATTTTCGTACATGATCCTTGGGCACTATTTATGATTCTATTAAAATTTTAGAGCATGATCAAGCTTATAAATTTTTATAAAAATATGACAGTATCTCTATTCCTTTTCATTAATTAGTGTTTTTGATTTTCTAGAAGTACTAAATGAATACAAAAATTGTTGAAATTTCTCCGAGGTGTTTTATACAATAATTGGGATTTATTCAGATTTTTGTTTTCAATTTTTCCAATTTTATGCGATTTTTTCCATTTTCTTTGATTTTTTTAATTTTCCTTTAGTACGCCGAAAATTGAATAAAATCACTCAAAAATTGCTTGAAAATCGAAAATCCTAAACCCTAAATCGAACATTGAAAATTAGTGAAATCGGTCGATTTTTAATTTTTTTCGATGAAGTTTGGCTGCCGATTTCAAAAAAATTGAGTTCGAACTCATTCAATTTCTCCTGATTTTCGATCGATTGTTGCGGATAATCGAAAATCAAATATAGTTCGAAAATCGCTATTTTGATATTTGGAAACCTGAGCTGATCTCTCTATTATTGATAGTAGAGAGCTCGATTAAACAGCGCACTAGATAGATTCAGCTAGCTGAAATTTTTATTACAGGAAGTGTTTAGGAGGGTTCACAATTTCGTTTCGAAGCTGAAAATCGCTAACTCGGTGGTAGCGGTTTTCGCGAGAAACCGCTGGAAAATCGCGAAAAACCGAACGGTTTGCAAATTCAAAAAATTTGAATTTTGGTCAAATCTATGCGCGAAAACCGCGGTTTTTGACGAAAAACCGCTCGGTTTTCGCGGTTTACCGTGGTTTTTCGCGAAAAACCAGCCGACCAATTGAACGATCTTGAAAAACGGTTTTCCGAGCGGTTTTCAACGCATAATTTTTTTCAAATTTTTTGATTTTTTTTAAATTCCACCGGTAAATCGCTCACTTTCTATTTTCGAACCGGAACGGTTTAGTCGAAAACCGCGAAAATCGAGCGGTTTAACGCGGTTTTGTTAACCCTGGTGTTGAGACATTGGGCTTTCCAGCAATCAGATCTTGAGATTCCGTAAGATGTCTTAGAAATATAGTAACCATTTCAACATTAATGACTTGCTACTTGATTGCACTACCATACAAAAGAAAATCATATACGGTCAAAAACAATCAGCACACAAATAGTTTCAAAACCGTCTGCAAAAAAGAGTTTGATGATCAGTAGTCATCACAGACGGTTTAGAAATCATTTAGGGTAGTTACATATCACAGACAATTATCTAAAAAAAAACCGTTTGTATTGGTTACATATCATGGACGGTAAATATATAAAAAATCGTCCGTGATAATCATAAATAACAGATTGTTTCAATTACGAATTGTCTGCGATAAGTATAAATAGCAGTCAATAGTTACGAACCGTATGTGATATGCATTTTTTTATACATAATTTCATTTTTATCACTAGCTTTAGGAATCACGCTAGCTATGCCCTCTGTAAGGAATTACAACACATTAAAACAGATATAAGATACACAATTCATATTTAAGATAAATACATGCAACACACATTCAAATAGACATAGACACATATGCAATTCATAGTTTATAGATATATACAGTAGCGCTATTCTACGCATGCGCGCTGCGGTTCCTATTCTACATGTGAGCCGTATCAGCCGAGACAGTAGAACACGACGCTAACGAAGGCCCAAAAACACTCTGTCCGGAAGACAATACGCACAGTATTTAATGAGGTCCCGATATTGATAGTAAAATATATAGATGATAGTACAACGTAACGTGCACAATAATAAATCAAATGAAACAGCAAGTATAGAAATGGTAATAAAAATATGAATTTTAGGGAAGTAAATGGTAACCCTGATGGTAAAAACATTTATACTTGATAGTACTCTAAGCGTTAGCCGTAACCCCAAAAAAGCATGCACAGTCGTAAAATTTTACAACACATTCGGTAAATTGATAGTAAAATCTCATTCATGCGGCGTTTATTAGCGAGACTTATATTAGTGTGCTGCTCTCGTCGTTAGTAAGCAACTGGTAAATACGTTTCTTATTGTACATAAGTCTGCTTTTGTTAGTAGGTTTTTTAATTTTTTTTAACCCAACACAATTAAGCAACTGTTCGGTTTCAACCCAAAAAAAATACAACCTACGATTTAATGTGCAGAAATTTACTGCTGATTGAATTTTGTTCGCTTCTGATTTTCTAATTTACTATCTTTGTCGTACAACATTATTACCATAACAACTGCATTTTACTACATCGTATAAACCAAATTATTGAATCAATAACTTGTTTAAAGATCTATTGAATCCTATGAACACAGGTGCTAAATAATCACTCATACGCCCCACGATTGATTTACGCAACGTGTCTTGGAATTTTCTTGTTGCGTCTATCATGATGCAAACACGTAAAGTAAACTGTAACAATAAAATCTCACTTAATGCAATGAAGCAACATGCTGTCTATTACAGTTCACGATGTGGATACAATATATAGGCCTTACGAAGGAGATAGTTATTCGGCCCAATACAATCTTCTCGTCATGAATCCGTTTCGTAGCGCTGATCAGTACATGCATAACTGGTCGGGTGTAGATTAGGTTATTCTACACCCGCGCGTATATATATATAACAAATGATTTAAACTTCACACTTCAAATACATCTACATGCACTTTACACAATTCACAGTTGAATAATACACATAATCCCATATTGTTCGACGCACTAAACTCACCCCCCGACTCGAATTACATCAGCCAGGAAGAAGGCAGCGATCTCTCCTTAAACCTTCGCAAGATCCTCAAGAGGAAAAAAAAAGTAAAGAATTTCTCTCTATCGATACTAAATGCATGCAAGATGCTTGAGCCATCAGACTCCTTCTAGTCCTTGGTCTCGTAACCACCAAATTTATAATGCTAGTAACATATCTTTCCTCTTAACCTGTAACATCCTAAAATTTGCATATTATTCATTAAAATATTTAAATCTGAATTTCTGAGATTTTTCCTGAGTTTTTTTAATTTTATAAATGCTTTTTCCTATTTTATATTTATAAAATAATTACTGTAGAAAAATATAACTAATTTTTTTCAGAAATTAATTTTTTAAGTCCCAAATATCTCAAAGTATTTTTGAGAAAATTTCTAGAATTTTTAAACTTTATTTACTAATTTCTAAAAACCTTTTATTTTTGGCAATTAAATAAATTCGAAAAAAGGAAGGGACCCACCTGGCAGTGCACAGTGCGTCTTCAACCTTCAGCCAGCAGAGGACCAGCTCCATTAGAGAGATTTGAAGCATCGAGAACCCATGATTTTCTCACCTGATTCCTTCTATTTTTGTGCCAAATCAATCCTCGATCTTCCTCTTTCCATCCCGACCTCCTTTCCCAAATTTAGTGCCCAAATTTTGCATTCTTTCTGTTTCCAAAATTTCTATATCCTAGTCGGTTTCCATCCAACCGTGCCTTCCCCACGAGTATATAAGATGAGCACCGGCTTCAAGGATCCTTGCACAACCCGTTCCTCCTCTTGTCCCAAGCTCTTGTGCTATCATTTGGCCGGAACGCCACCTAACGTCGACGACGCGTCCTTGCGAGCTCCCTGATGCCTCGAAGCTCCATTTGACGAACCGTCCATGTAACGAGGTGTGCAATTCTCCCTTCGCCATTTCCCCTCAATCAATTCGAAGTTTCCTACTATGAGTGCGATGAATTTCGCATTTTTTCGTCACCAGTTGATCGCCATTTCTTGCCGCGGTGAGCCGCCATAGTCTCCACTGCCAGCTACACCTCGCCAACGGCCACCCTTCCCCGCCCTGCCGCAAGGAGCACAGGGGGTAGTGCTCTGTCTCCGTGAGTGAACAGTACTTCCTAGGTACAGTGTCATGAACAGTAAAAAATGTATATAAAAATCATGAAAAATCCTTTTTAGGTGTTTTTGAATCTTTCGAAAACCCATTCTCCTCCATTTGAATTCTGAATTTAGTGATTTAGATTTCTAAATTCAAACTCTACCTTTTAGTACCAATTTTGTAATTTGGGATTTTGTTGTATTTCTCTTATTTATTTACATTCGCTTTTCGCATGTAGACGACGTTGTCGGAGAAATTCCGCCGAACCAACTGCATTCAGTGAAGACAAGTCTTTCTTGATCATGTTGATCCCAAATTTTGAAATCTCTATGTTGTTTTAAATTATTGTATGCCTACTTTTATGCAATGTACTTTAAATTCAGTCATAAGGTTTAGTTAAATTTATTTGTTATGCCCCCTCGAAATTGATCATGGTATACCATTGTCACCCTAGTTGGTAGTAGGTATTATATTTAGTGGTAATTAGTGGGGTAGTATAATACGGTAGAATTACTTAGTTTAGCTTAATCCACAACTATAGAAATGGTCATTTGGATCGTTTCTTTTTTGTCATCTGGGTCGGTTTTGGTGGTGATACCAAGTCCTTAGACAGTGATGACGAGCGGCTATCACGGTCAGTTTTCGTCTGATAGGGATATAGTGTTATCTGTGTTGGTTTAAATGTTGGAACTGACCCAGAAGACCTATTATCTCTATCGGTTCTGAGCTAGAAACCGATAGAGATAATTAAGATTCTATATCAGTTTCACATTTAGAACCGATAGAGAAGTGCTTATGATCTTTATCAGTTTTTAGCGTATAACTGATAGAGATTAGTGAATTATATCTATCGGTTCCATACTCGGAACCGATTACATGTCTCTATCGGTTCTAACCGTGGAACCAATAGAGAAAAATCCCAGCTATCACCTTCACAGTATATTCACACACAATATATCACACTCACGGATTGACAAATTCACAGTATATTCACAGATTGACAGTATATGCACAATTGACAAATTCACAGTATATTCACATTCACAATATACTCACGGATTGACAAATGCACAGTATATTCACATTCACTATATTGTTGACAATATACATACTCAATACAGAAATCAGTAGTACAATCCTCTAACATAACTCTCCTCAAACAGCCCTCACATACCATGAGAAGGCTCTTTGCCCCAAGCAATTACATCTAGAGTACCACAGAGATTGTCCACTTAACATACAAAATGCAGAAATCAACGGCACAATCATCTGGCAGCCTTTTCCTTGCAGAACTTTCATATCATTTTTATAGCCAACTTTTGTCTGAAGTATTTCTTGCTATGTTACAAGGATACAATAAACTAGTTAAAATATTAACAAGTAGATCAAGACAAGGAGACCTTAGGGCATTTTCATGTTTGCCATCATATGTGTCATAGCTTCTACAACAGAGGCTTTCCGGTTCTCCTTGTAATTCCACAGTTCTAGCACAGTGCCCATTTATTTGACACCAATAACTGTGACTTTCATCCATATCTCTTAATCCCTACAAAAGCGATCATTTTGTTGTGAAAATAGGCTATCTTGGTATATTATCAGTTATCATGCCGAATTAAATACTAGAAACCTCTATAAGCTCAACTTTGGCTTCTTCCAACTCCGCGTTCTCCCTGCGCTCCTTAATGATGAGTACATGGTTAAGAATTCAATATCTTGCTATATATCATTTATGTCTTTCAGTTTTTGTTTCATCTCATAAATTTTTCTGTTAACATAGACTTTCCCTTCAATTATTCTATTTTCACCTCAAGTTTTCATTTAGCATTCAACAACTTTTTCATGTCGTCTGTCTTGTTTGTAGGCTCCATTTTATATATGATACTTGACAATATTAAAGTAAATATACTTATAGTCAGGTAATTAATCATATGCATGATAATTAACATTAATAGAGGCATACAACTAGCAATCAAGCTCAAGTTGATTTTAAGGTGTTCTCAGATGTCGGGCTACCTTAGAAAGACCTCCTCTCCACTAGGGACAAGATATTAGACTGATTTGTGACAACCTTACCATTAGAAACGGATTTAATAGTTGACAGTTTATAAAACCTAATCAATTGAACCAAGATATATTTAATAGGATCAATTAATACTCAAGAATGCTTACTGAAACTACAACAGTACAGAATGCAAAAGCATATAAACAGAGGCTACCAATAACAGTTCGGATGCTAAAAACAGCCAACAATAGCATGAACAAAACAATAACAGCCAAGCATAAGTAGATAAGTAAGCACAATGAGTATGAACATATATCTAGTAGCACTTAACAAATGATAACAATTAAACTAATTAAGTATTGCAAGATGTAAAGGATTAATCTATGTTGTCACAAATAGTCTAACCAGCCCAACTCCTCATCGAACAATGCCTCCCCACATGCAAAGTCCCCAAGAAAAGTAAATTGTCTAGCCCTTTTGCAATAACAGTAAAGAAATTAATCACAGGAAGATGATTATACTCACAAACACCAACTGAAAAGTCAGTGCAGCTAACATTGCTCAGGGAGGAGACGGTGACGATGTGCTCTGGGGAGGAGACGACGGTGACGTGCTGGGGAGGAGGCGACGACGTGCTCGGAGAGGAGACGATGACGAGCTCGGGGGAGGAGACGATGGCAACGGCTTGGTGCGAGGCCCCCATTTTTTGTATTAAATACTAACAATGGGTTCCATGTGCATACAATACTAGTCCCACGATTATAGCTAGTACGCACATTTACAATGTTGATAAGACATCTATACACAATTTATTACATATAATGGCGGAAGCTGTTTGTACAATAGTCTTAAAAGACAAAATAGCTACAGCGAAAATTCATAAGTCTTGTAGTATGCCATATAACCCTCACGCAACCGACAATGAAAGGACCCTAGAGAAATACATCGTAATTTTCCTCGTAACCTGCATCATAATATGTTTTGACGGGGTGTTCTATCTCCTCACCTAATAAACAGCAACAACAGCAAGGTTGAATACATTGTGTACTCAGCAAGACTTGCAGTGCATGCAAATATTTAATGAATGCAGGCTATATCAAAGGAAAGGCTTCTACTGTTAATTTGCATAAAGCGAACTTTGAATTGTAAATACTGAATAATAGATTGAAAATAAAATTTATAAAGGCAATTTGACTGGTAAGAAAATAACAAGCATGTAAGCATAAATAACAACTCAATCCTCTATGATTGAGGTAACAATTCATCCACTGCCAATCTTTGGCATAATATCCGCAATTTGAAATAACAACTTTCCAACACATATTTCCAATTCCATCCCATTATTTTTGAAAATATGAAAACATCTAACTAGTGCAGTGCATCAAGTCTCCCATAACCACGGGCATGACTTTTCGAAAAGTTTTTCACTCTACAGAGGTGTACAGCTTTGCCCACAAGACATGATGAACTCTTTTTGCTTCCGATTAACACACTTCCTCAGGTGTGTGGCAGAGAGATCATGACAGAACCGTTATATCACCTAGTTCTAACTTTGCATCAGTCAGTGATGATAAACGCTTACTATAGTGGAAGAAGATATTTGTACAATCATTGTACGACTAATGGTTATACACTCTATTGTCTCACTTCTCCCCATATTAAGGCGTACATCGTTGCATTGGTATGTGTTTCACCCACACCTCCGTGTGGACACCCCTACGAGCAATCCATCTCAGAAAGCCAATGCTACTACAGCTTTCCAATGTGCAAAGCTAGTTCTAAGCAACTTAACAGGTTAATGCTACCCCATTCCAGTACTTTTAGTTGTACGGTATCCCTTGGATTATACAATACTACGTTCGGTCCTTAAACCGACCCGGGCAAGAAATCTCCCCTTATCTACGTGCAAGTCACATGCACTTTTGGCTATTGGCAATACTCGCCCGCGTCAACACAATAGTTTTATTTTTATTTTTACCAAAATACTAGTAGTCACATTTCCAAACATGTCCAAAATCATTATTTATAACGAACAACATAACCAACCATTTGTTATCCCATTTCTAACGCATACTAAGCAGATGCATGTATATATTCGATTATAACCAATTGACATCTCTTATAATGTCTAACTTATCCTAGGGTTATCAAAGATCAGATGTCAATATTTATCGAGGAAATCCCACAAGTTAAGGAATATATCTACCAATACCCACAATATAGCAATTTTTACTAAACATAGTGCATGCATAATAGTTTTGATAAAACGATATAAACACCGTAAAATAATGGGTTCAATATGATCAAGGGGGTGCTTGCCTTGCTGGTTGCTGTCGATAACGAAGTCGGGGTCTTCTACAATAGTGTTTGGTACACTGGATTCTACACATCGCTCATCGAGAAACAAAGCAAGTATCACATTTCAATAAGGGCAAAAAGAAGATAGATAATATTAAATCTGAAACCGACTGTAAAAATAGGGACGATTGGGTTTAATGAGGGTTTAAGTGTCTGGTTTTATGATTGTAGGCCATTCGTGCTTGTCTTGATTATTCAATTTTACAATCAGGAATAGATTTATCCTTAATGGTAATTGATCATGAATAAAGTTAAACTTCAGTTATGATTACAGAGATGGGGTCTCAAGATTTAAAAGATCCTAGAAGCTAATTTCACATTTTTTGAAAATTGTTCGCAAAGGTCATGGTGGATTAAACTCTAAATGAGCTACTAGATAAAGTTAAATGGAATACTAATACACATAAGGCCTAGGCTCATGCAACTATCATAGAACACATATTAATGGTTCTTCAGAGGTTTAGCTTCTGGTTTCATAAGTTTTGGAGGTTATTTGCAATAGTTACGATTATTCACATTTTAAATTTTGCTAAGATTCATCCTACGATACATTTATGAAAAAAAAAGAGAGCCTAAACCTAAATATTTTTGTATATACAGAAATTTATCATTTTTACAGAGCATAGGAATTGATTTCACTAAATTTGGAATTTATTTGCACAAGTTATAAACATTTGAATTTTTAATGCATTGAAAATAACCTATTTATGCATTTGATACAAACTAAGGAAAAATATAAATATTTTTGTATATTTGGAATTCTTATGATCTCAGGAACATGTGAAATTTCTTTTAATCAATTTTGAAGTTAATGTGCACAGATTCTATATAGAACATATCCTAGGTTCTTACTTGAATTCGAATTTAAATTCCGTAAAGAAAACACATGTGAAATATTTTTTTGCATATTATGAACCTAAATGAATTTACACAAATTTAGAAACTTGTTTCACTGGATTCGGAGCTAGGATGTAAAAGTTATTCAAGTTTGAATTGGCTCGGGTACTGAAAATGGCTGAAAAATGCAAAATATGCTTTCTAAGTGTGAAAGCGCATTTTGGCATTTGAATAGGCTCCAGTGCCTTGCGCCGACTGATAGGCCAAACCCATGCGGCAGCTGGACAAAATAGGTGGGGAGGAAGTGGGGGTCGCTGGTGGCAAGGTGAGGGCAGAGCCAGCCCGGCTGTGAGCCCACATGGGGAGGTTGCAGCAGTTCTAAGGCGACTGTCGACGACGGCGGAGTGGTGCTACAGTGGCCTGGCAACGGTGGTGAGCGACGGCAGAGGTGATGGTTGGCCGGGAGGGAGAACGAAGATGACTTAAGCTCGGTTGACATCGGTTAAAGCATCAGTGAGTTGAGAGAAGTTTGTTTTACCAGTCAATGGCGAAGGGAGTTGGCCAGGTTGCTCTAGCACCGTGTGACTGGACTTGAGGGAGAAGGAGTGTGGCGTGGCGGTGGTCAGGCGTTGTGCACTGAAATTGAGAGAGGGGAAATTATCCTCAGGTGGTCACGAAGCTATGGTGCAAATGAATTGGGCGATGCTTTACCGGTTTGGCTGAATTGAACTTCAGCCTAATTGCTTGAAGCTTATGGCAATAGTGGTTTGGAGGTACAACTGAAGCCGGTTCGGGTAGAGAGGATGGAGGTGGTGTATGGTGGTTTTAAGGAGCAGCTCAGAGGTTTTTATGGGTGAATTAAGGCGGTAGAAACTCAGTAGGAACGACGTAGCGTGGCAGCTTGCGAAGGCTCAGTTTGACCCACACGTGAGGTAACCAGGAAGGTCAGCACTGGGGCTTGGTCGAGAAGGCTCGGCGATTCAGGTTGATCCATTTGACCGAAGAAACAGGGGAGCTGTTAGCTAGGGAAGGAGGAGCTCAACTTGGGGGTTTGTGGATCCAGGGGCAATGAACCCAGGCCTGAGGCGCTGCCAGGTGGGCCGACTGGAGGTGGGACCCAGGTGGTAGTGAAAGCAAGAGAAGCAATGGGATTCCTCCTCTCTGGATAGTCAGGGTTCAACGCAATAAATAAGCCAATGATTTTGTCTGGAAATTTTTGGCAAATTTTCTGTGTGAACTCTAGACCATGTTTATCATGTTGTAAAATTTTCAGACATAGATCATGTTTGTAAAAATTCTAAAAAGCTCTGTGTCTAGATTTTGCATTCTCGATTTTTGATTTTTCTTTGGACATAAATGAAGTTTAGTTTTTCTGAAAATTTTTCTATGTGTTCCTATGGGTTTGAGTATGACACCATAAAATTTTTAGATGATGAGAAAGTTTATACTAATGTTATTGTTATTTTTAAATTACTACTATTTTATATTTTATATTAGCATTAAATGCTTTTAAATGTCTCTGAAATTTTTTGGGGATGTTTTGGAGTTGTTTTTGGATTTAAATAGATTTTATCTAGATTTTATCCTTATGTGATTTTGAGTTTTAAAGTCTATAAATCAAATATTCAACAATTTAAATGACTTTATTACATACCAAAATCCAAGAAAAACATGGAAAACATGGAAATTCAGAATAAAATCATATACCCAAATTAATTTTACATTTTATTTATTTTTGCATCTTTCGAGCTATTACACTTGGGGAGGCAGTAACAATGTGCTTGGGGGAGGAGACGATGGTGATGTGCTCGGGAAGGCAGATGGACGATGCGGGGGAGGGGAGATGGATGGGTGATGTGCTCAGAGAGGCAGATGGGCGATGTGGGCGAAGAGAAGTAAACTCTTTTTTTATAGAACGGAGGGGAAGCCTTGAGGTCAAGCGTGGGAGAAGTCGAGAGGTCAAGTACTATCACGATTGGTTCTAATCTTAGAAACTGATCTTGGTAACCAAATCATACTATCGGTTCAGAACCGATAGTAAAATATCACTATCGGTTCGGACCTGAGAACCGATAGTGATACCTCTAATATCACTATCGGTTCTGAGGTCAGACCGATAGTGATGTTTTGTGCCATATTTGTTACCCACGTTGAATTATATATTACTATCGGTTTTTTTTTCTGAAAAGTTGGGAACTAACTCAGAAGAAGAGATAGCGTTGTATCATTTTGTAGTAATGATCGCTTCAGTGTTATGCTATTATTAGGAATTACTTCAATATCTTGTTTAAATCCATTTGTAAAGTTGCTGCAAGAGGTATTGCTACTATTTATTAAATAAAATAAATGAAAAAATGGTTTTAGATCGAGGTGGATGGAAAGTCAGGTGGGTGTAGGAAGCACGACACTTTGTAAAGTGATTGTTCCGCCCTAGTCAATTAAGGACCAAAGCATGTATTATTTCAATCTTATCACTACCATACAATCACAAGTCTATATGGGTATGAACTGGCTAATTAATTTGTGTCTCATTATTAGGTTCACCAATTGATAGACTGTGGGTATCAAATGGGGACAGGTTTTCCTACAAGGCTCAAGAGGGGGCTTTCGACTGGGCAGATTGAACCCTTCGACGGTGAAACCTTAGCGGGTGAGGTTAGGGGTGACAGTTTTACCCATAGGTTTGGGTACCCGCGGGTACTCGACCCGATAAGGGTGGACACGGGTAGAACTTCAGATCCATGGGTTATCAGGTTTGGGTACCCGATAAGATTATAGGATGGGCGTGGGTGTTAGTTTGTGCCCATGGGTATCCTATTACATGTGGACCCCACTTTTTATGAGATATACATTAGAAAAATAAACCCTAACTCGCTAAATCCTCCTCTCGCCAAGTTGCTAGCCGCAATCCCCCCGTCCGGCTGTCCCTCGATTCCAATTTCTCCCCTGATCTACTAGCTCGGCCAGTTGGCCTCCCTCCAGTTGCAATCCCCCCATCCCTCGAACTACTCGCCTCGCCTCCCTCGATGCCGGCTCCTCCCCTCGCCTCCCTCCTCCGCGACCGTCCTCCGCCACTACCTCCCTCCGGTCACAATCCCCTCATCCCCTAATCTACTCATCTCGCCTTCCTCGACGCTGGCCCCTCCTCTCGCCTCCCTCCGTCCCGGTCACCCTCCGCCAACGCCTCCCTCCGCCCGACCACCCTCCGCCATCGCCTCCCTCTAGTCGCAATCCCCTCATCCCCCAATTCCAATTTCCCCTTATCTACTCTCCTTGACCTCCCACCCCTCTCCTCGCCTCCTTCAGCACCAGCTCCTCCCCTCGCCTCCCTCCGCCCCACCCTCCCTCCGCCACCACCTCCCTCCAGTCCTCCTTCCACGCCCTTGGTCTCACTCCTCTAGTCCTTCGGGCTCCCACCACGCCTCCTGCCCTCCTTGTTGGAGTCCGTCCCAAAGTGCGCCCTCCGGTTTGCAGCAGCCCTCCTTCGAGCGATCGATCGTTCGATTCCGAAGGTATGGCATATCTCCCTGGTTTGTTGTTGGGAGACATTTGAATCGTAGCACTGAAGAAACAAATTTTCTCAGCTGTGGTAGTGGTAGTGTTTACTGACTTGTACAGCTTTTGTTGAGACTAGGATATGCAATCAATGGTATGGTGCATTAGGTTCAGTTAACCATGTCTTTTCTTCGAGCATTTTCTTTCTAACAAAGCTAATGGAGTCCAGATATGCATGCTAAAGCTTTTTTACATTAGCTTCATCACTCGTCAGAACCAAGTGAATGCCCGGTTAGTCGTGGGACACGGCATGCAACTCCCCAAAACACCTCACAGTCGGTCCTAGCAAATGATAGGTTCAGCCAATTCACAAACCCAAAATTACTTATGATATATTCACAAATTATTTGAAGCTCACATACCCTATATGATCTTCACTCACATACCCCATATGATGCTCAGTATGTATAAGTGGCTTGTGGTTCAGTGTTTCTAAATTATGCCCATTCTATTTCGTTGGTAAATGGGGTTTGATGCACAGTTTTAACATTAATTATGAGCATCATTAAGTATGCTCAGTATGTATATGTTTTAGCATTAAATGGGTTTTAACCTATAGGTCATCATGATGTGTTGATTAAATGAAATAAACGGGAGTATCATTGGTCACCTATAGCCCAAAAGTGTCTAAGCTGTGGAAATCTTGCTTCAAAGTTAAGTATTAGTATACCAAAGAATTGGACAGATTAAGCATGTACATCCACAAGGACAAGGTCCTAGCTAGTAGGTCTACTAACTTGTGAAGATTTTCTATTACATACATGGACTAGATCGAATTATTTGTTGACCATTCTTGTTGTAGGAATTTGTAACTATGTATTGTTTGGTCAAAGTATAGTATAAGGGCATAAGGTATCCATGGGTACCCATTGGTTATTGGGTACCCATCGGGTTTGGGCGTGGGCATAGATCTGTGCCCGATAAGCTTAGTGGGTTCGAGTGGGTGGCACATGTTCGGGTTCGGGTTTTGGGTCTGGGATAGTTGTACTCAGAGGTACCCACCTGACGAATACTAATAAAAAGGATACCCCAACAGCCCGAAGCGACGAGCCAGCGGCCTCAAGCATATCTCCACTTAACAGCCGCGCCGCCCGCCGACCGAATCGCTGCGAGATCACGCGCAAGGCATCCGCCCCGACCGCCAGGAAGTGAATCCGACTGCATGGCCCCGACCCTCTTGGCGGGCGGGATCTCCGACCCAACCAAACCAAGGTGACGAGCGCCGAGTGCCGCGGTCGTCCTCATCGGCCTACCGACACGCACCCCGAATAAGGTCAATCGAGCGACTATACAAGGGCGGTGGCTCCTTCCCAAGAAGATCCGTGATCAGAGAAGACAAAGCTTCCACCCCATCAACCGATCACATACAAGACGAGCGACGCTCCTCCCGAGGCAAAGACCAACGCCATGCACTCGACGCCAAGATTCGCAAGGATCACAGAGGGCAAGCACGCTATTTCCCGAAATACCTAACCTCCCCGACCACCAAGGCTACCAAACCAAAGATGGGCAAGACGGGTGGCGACCAGTCCACAGGACGAAGGACCGGAGCTCCTAGCATAGGTCACCTCGCTTTTCCTCCTAACTCGATGTAACCCGCCTTCCTTCTGATAAAAGGAGGCAGGGCTAAACGATTCAAGGGGGGCAAAAGCGAGAAAGAAAGGGAGAGAGCGCTATCAAACCCATCTCGCTAAGCCATTGGCATTCTCGCTTGTAAAACTTTGTGCAATCATCTGTACCAAGAGTAATACAACACCACCACACGAACTGGAGTAGGGACCTTCAGCCCGAACCAGTATACATCTTGGACTCACGAGTCTAACCATTCAGGGAGTGGAACGCGCGACCCCTAGACTTAAAATTTACTTGCCTAAGACTCAAAACGCCGGCGGTTGGCGCGCTGTAGGGGACTTCGCGCCTTCATCACCATCTCCGGATTCCGCTTATCTCCCGATGGCATCCACCCATTGTGACGGCATGATCGCGCGGGGAACCGGATCCGCTCGGCTCCTCGACTTCGCCACACCCCGACGGAGGGCTCACGCTGCCCCCGCCGCCTCGGAGGACAGCGCTCACGAGAGCTTGGGCCCTCTCCGGCGATTTCGCTAAGCTCCGCTTTGGCGCCGCAGCCCCGGCCGAACCCGAGGAGTGCTCGCCGCGGTCGGTGAAAACTCCAGAGGCCCGGCGGGTGACCATGTCACCCCGTAGGCTCGCGATCGTGGCGATGGTCGGCTACCCGCCGCCTCCATCCACGAAGCTTTGGAAGACTCTTCCGACGTGACTCAGCCCGACACGGAGTACCGCCGCAGCGCACTCTCGCGAGTGCAACATGGCGGCACCGCCGATTTGCCGTGGCCCTCGCGTCGCGGGACCTCCCGTCCGACGACTCAGCGCAGGAGGAGGAGTGCAGCAGCCAGCGATCGAACGCGCTTCGACCACCGCCGCCGAGCTCCAACAACAGCGCTAAGAGTTGGAGGAACGGCGATCGAAGCTCGACCGGCCAGTGCCAACTCGAGCAGAGGGGCTCGAGGCCCCGCATGTGCTCGGCGACGCAGCAAGACGCTGGCGCGCAGCACACCCCCAAGCAGCGGAAGGGTCCGACGGTCCTCACTTCTTCCCCACGCCGCCACCAAAGCGTGGCGCGGCCGCAATGCCGCCGAGGCCTCCCGAGCCGATCGACCCGGAGGCCAAGGCCACCTACCAAACCTCCGGTGGTAGAGCACGCGGCCGCAAAGACATGCATGCCTCCGCCCTATCGCCCGGAGCCACCTCGCCACCGGGCCCGCATCATTGCGGCGGCCGGATGGGTCCAAGACAGCGCCGCCGCGCCGCGAGCCACAATCGGCCTCGCGCCCGGCGCGCTAACGCCTCGGTGATGCCTACGACATTCGCGCTACCCTTGAGGCGCGGAGAAAGATGGCGAAGAGGCACCCACTCGGGTTGCGGCGGCGGCACCACCATCGCAGCCCGAGCCCGACGGTCCTGGACCGCGAAGCGTTCGCTAGGGGATCCGCCAGCGACTTCCCGCCAGATTCCGAGCGCCTACCAACATTGCCAAATACACCGGCCACAAACCTGTGTCTGCTCAAGATTACCGGCCGCATGCCGGGCGGGAGGAGCAACGGATGACCTCTTCATCATCCAATACCTTCCCATCTACCTCGCAGACTCGCCCGAGCTCGCTCGAGTACTTGCCGCCAAAACCATCGTGGATCGGACCGACTTGAAGGCCCTCTTCGTCGGCAACTTCGTGGCACTTACAAGCGCCTCGAAACTCCTCGACTGAAGGGTCGCAAACAAGCAGCCTGTGGAAACCTCCGACTACATCCGCGGTTTTCCGCCAAGGTAACGAGCTCCCGACATCTCCGACGCCGATGTCGTGGGAGCATTCATCTACGCACACTCTCGCAAGGCCTTGGTACACAAACTAGGCCGTCTCAAGCCCGTAACTACCAAGGAGCTCCTCGATATCGCCATCAACCACGCCCCGGCGAGGAGGCTGGGGGCCATCTTCGAGGAGGAAAGGCTCAGCCGTAACCCGCGCCCGCATCGGGTCCCTTCGACCGCTCCGACAAACGGAAGCGGCACGGAAGCGATCCGCGAGCCCCAAGTGGTCGCCATCGGCCGACCGCCTCGCGCTAAGAAAGTGCGACCGACCATCGCGCCCACCACTTCGAGAAGTTGATGGACGCCCGTGCCCAAACCACGGGTTCTCCGTCAAACACAAGTACCGGATCGCGAGGTCCCGAGGCGTTACCTCTCCGGCGCCCCCGCAACGCCGCGTGGCAAGGGAAGAGTTCACGCGCCCCGCGGCCGCAGAGAAAAGGCGACGACGAGTTCCACGAACCCGACGGCCGCCTCATGATTTTTGGAGGACCGGCTCGCTATGCCGGCAAGCGCCGCCAAGCTCGCTTATCGCGAGGTCCATACCGTCGCGCCACGCGCCCCCAATACCTCCGGTGGTCGGAGTTCCCGATCACCTTTGATCGGACCGACCACCCGACCACGTTCCACACCGGGAGATACCCCGTGGTCGGCCCGCCGTGGGGAAGAAGCGCTTTCAAAGGTGCTCATGGACGAGGAGGCGGCCTCAACATCCTCTACGCCGAGACGCCGACGCTATGGGGATCCGCGCCCACCCTCCGACCCAGCAAGGCGCCTTCCATGGCGTCATTCCCGCCAAGAGCCCATCCACTCGGCGCATCGACCGCCCGTTACCTTCGGGAACCGGAAACTTCCGCACGAAACCCTCGCTTTGAAGTCGTGGACTTCCCGGTTCTTACCATGCCATCTCGGGACGGCCATGTTACGCCAAGTTCATGGCGGTCCCCGCCACGCCTACCTCAAGCCGAAGATGCGTGGCCACGGGAGTCATCACCGTGGCATCGTTTTCCAGCTTGCCTACAATCGCGAGCGCAGTTAGTTAGAGCTTGCCTCGGCGATCATCGCGTCGCCGAGCTCGACAACCTCGGGAGGGAAGCCTCAATCCGCCCGAGTCCAGCAAGTCGGGGCGGATCCTTCAAATCTGCCGAGGACACAAAGGAGGTCGCGGTCGATCCTCGTGATCCGACCAAGACCGCGCGGATCGGAGCCACGCCCCGCCAAATAGGAAAGCGCCGCCGACTCCTCCGCACCAACAAAGACGTCTTCGCATGGAGGTCCTCCGACATGCCAGAATCCCAAGGAAGTCGCCGAGCACTCCTTGAGCATCCGACTGTGCTCAAAGCCGGCCGCCTAACGCCGCGCCGCTCGACGAGGAGAAGCGCAGGATCATAGGGAGGAGATCGCCAAACTTTCGCCGCAGGTTCAGAAAGAGGTGCGCCACCCCGAGTGGCTAGCCAACCCTGCACTTGTAAAAAGAAAAATGGGCAATGGAGGATGTGCGTTGACTATACGAGTCTCAACAAAGCATGTCCCAAAGATCCGCTCCTTTGCCCCACATCGACCAAGTCATCGACTCCACCGCAGGTGCGAGTCCTCTCTTTCGGATGCCTACCGGGCTACCACCGATTGCGCTAAGGAGTCCGACCACCGCGACTTCCTTCATCACCCCGCTCGGCTCATTTCGCACGCTACGATGCCGCTCGCCTAAAGAACGCGGGCGCTACATACCAACGATGTATGCAAACGTGCTTCAATAACCGATCGCCGTAACGCTGAGGTGTACGTCGACGATATTGTCGTAAAAACCAAGAAGGCCGACGACCGCCCCCGACTGAAGAGACCTTTGCGAACCTTCGACGATTCCGCATAAAGCTCAATCTCGAGAAATGCGTTTTGGGTTCCCAAAGGAAGCTCCTTGGCTTCATTGTCTCCGAGCGAGGCATCGAGGCCAACCAGAGAAGATATTAGCAATCGCAAGGATGGGCCCAATCAAGAACCTCAAGGGGGTCCAGAGGTCGACCGATGCCTAGCGCCTTTGAGCCGCTTTCGTGTCTCGCCTCGAGCGCGAATGCCACTCTGAGCTACTCAAGAGATCCGACCGCTTTAGTTGGACCTCGAAGCTCAGAGGCCCTCACCGCCAAGGCATTCCCGCCTCGCCTCCGCCCCGGTCGCCCGGCACTGGAGGAGCTGTTCCTCTCGTCGCCGCCACTACCCAAGTCGTCGCCGCGGCCCTCGTGGTGGAGCGAGCGGAAGAAGGCCGCGAGCTTAAGGTACAACGGCCATTTACTTCATTAGCGAGGTCCTTTCCGAGTCCAAGACTCGTACCGCAGTGCGAAGCTACTCACGCGGTGCTCATTGCGAAGAGGAAGCTCGCCCATTACTTCGATCAAGACAACATCACCGTGGTGACCACGTCCCGTTAGGCGAGATCGCCCGCAACCGCGACGCCGGAAGGATAGCCAAGTGGGCACTCGAGCTCGCCGCCACGACATCACATACGCCCCTGACGGCGATCAAGTCGCAGCCCTAGCCGACTTCGTCGCCGAGTGGACCAAACCTGTGCACCACCAAAGGATCAAGACCCCGAGTACTAGACAATGTACTTCGATGGGTCTTACAACAAGAATGGCGCGGCGCTGGAGTTGTCATCATCTCCCACTTGGGAACAAGCTCGAAGACGCCATCAGCCGCTGACGCCACCAACAACGCTGCCGAGCACGAGGCCCTCGCCAACGGTCTCCGGATCGCCGCCGACCTCGGTGCTCGCCGACTTACGCCCACGGGACTCCAAGCTTGTCGTCGACCAAGTCATGAAGGCCGCGGAGCCCCGAGACGCCCGTATGGCCGTCAGATCGCCGAGAAGCGCGCGGCTCGGCGCGTTCAAGGGCTTCGAAGCCACCATAGCTACCGACGCTACAATAGCGACGCCGACTACCGCCAATCTGCCTCCAGCAGAGCCGGTCCCGCCGGAATCTTCGTCGCGACTCCTACGCCTTCCATCCACCGCCCGGTGGCGAACGGTCCCCGACCTACCTAGACGGTCGCCCGGCCGCCGCGGCCGGGCGAGACTTGGCCGGTCGAGCCACGGCGCGCTAGCAACCGAATCCGACCGAGAAAGCCATTCATAGATCGCTTGACGGACGGGTCGCTTCCTCCCGACCGACCGGCCGCGCCGCCCGGCGAGCAAAGTCTTTCGCCCCGATCGGTCCGGACCTTTACAAAAGGCCCCTCCGGTCCTCCAAAAGTGCATTCGGCCGACCAAGGAAAACAACCATCGGACGACATACACGCGGAATTTGCGATCACCACGCCGCGCCCGATCCGGTGGGAAAGGCCTTTCGCAAGGTTTCTATTGGCCGACCGCCGTGTCCGACGCAGAGCGCATCGCGACGCACCGCGAAGGATGCCAATTCTTTGCCGTGCGACACATCCGCCACCAGCCTTGCGCATAATCCCCATCACGCGGCCTTTTGCGCTTGGGGCTCGATCCGGTCGGGCCTTTCAAGAAAGTGCCCGGGCTTTACCCATTTGCTCGCCGCGTGGACAAGTTCACCAAGTGGATAGAGGCTGCCGGTCGAAGCGCCACGCCGGCACAAGCGCCATCTTCTTCCGCGACATAGTCTTTCGATTCGAGTCCCAAACTCCATCATCACCGACAACTAAACGCAGTTCACGGGAAGGAATTCTCGAGTTCTCGCGATGACTTCAACATCCGCGCCGATTAAGCGCCGTGGCCCATCCGCGACCAACGGCCGGTCGAGCGCAAATGGCATGATCCTTCAAGGGCCTGCCGCGGATCTTGATCGGCTCAAGCACTTCGCAGGTGTCGGGCGACCGAGCTACCTCCGCCCTCCGGAGTCTACGGACCACGCCGACCGGCGACCGGTTCACACCGTTCTTTATGGTATACGGGCCGAGGCCGCCTTGTCGATGCACCGAGTATGGCGCCCAAGACCGCAAGCCTTCGAGGAGGCTCGGGGCTCGCCAGACAACAAGACTCGTCGACCAGATCGACGAGGCGCATGACGGGCCGCCCCGCGATCGGCCGATATCAACAAGCTCGCGACGTTACCACGTACCGCCAGTTCGAGGGCGGTCTTTCAAGATCGGGCGACCGGTCTCGCGCCGGGTCCGCACCAGCAAGGATAAGCACAAGTCGCCGCTCAGGAAGGCCCCTTCACCGTCGTGCAGATCCTCCTACCGCACCTTTCGCCAAGGACACCGACGGCCGCATCCTTCCAAATGCATGGAATATAGAAAAGTTAAGGCGATTCTATCCCTAAACTCTTTTCCTCTTCCTAGCATGCTCTTTACTTTCTTCCTTCCGAGCACTGGTCGCTGCAGCGACGACTCGGGCCGCCTTCGCGCCTGCTCAGCCGCTGCTCGGTCGGCGCTATGCTGGTTGATGACCCAACCGACCACAAGGTCCTTCCCGAGCGGTAACTCCTTTGACCCAAGTGCTACAGCCTACGCCCCAGCGGCTATGGTTGCTAACACTTCGCGGAAGAAGGAAGTACCCGAGTGGAGTGACCTTTGGGTCGGCAGGGAACACTCCTCCCCCGCACGAACTCAGCTATCCCACGCGCTTATGAGGGCACGTGACCCGACTGGTCATGAGGTCCATCCCGAGCGGTAACCCTCTCAACCCAAGTGTTACGGCCTACGCCCCAGCGGCTATGGTTGCTAAGTAGCACTTCGCGGAAGAAGGAAGTGCCCGAGTGGAAAGATCCCCGCCGGTCTAGAACACTCCTATCCTCACAAGTCGCGCCTAACCGCTGATAGCCAAGTCGCCGCCGAGCTAACTCGGCGGCGCCCCCGAGCCTTGTTCCGCTCGGTCCGCAGACGTGTTACTCGCGTCTGCGATCCTCCGCGCCAACGGCGGCATCCTTGGCCTCGTGACCTCCATCAGGAGGACTCGGCCCGCCACTTTCGCCTCAAAGCCTCGGCCCTAGGCGCCATCATGAAGGGCCTTTGTGGCCTCTTCAAATCCTTGGCGGATCACCACCGCCCGATCGCCTAATGCCTGTGGCCTCTGGGCTAGGCGCACTAATCGCACTCCTCCGCCGCAGCCGCCACGACCGTCTGAGCGCCGCAGAGCTCAACTGACGACGACGGCGAGCCCGCAAGTCTTTGCAAAATGTGGACACCGTTAGTCGCGCGGAAGAACTATCAAAAATGTGCAACGATTAGAACTTTTTGGCCGACCTACGGGCGATCGGGCCGACTTCCCGACCATCATATCCAAATACCGGTGGAAGGTTTTGAGTAAGGGCGGACCTTCACGGATCCGCCTCTATCTCGCCTGGCCCAGCAGCGCTTTGCCGCCAAGGGCGGCCCACTCGCTCTCCTCTACCTCACCCATGATGCCCGACCCAGAATTACACCCGCGCGCGCCTCCGCTCGCCTCGTCGGGCGGACGTCGCCCGCCCAAAGCACCATGGGCAAGGGTGACGACGACAACCCTTCAGAAACCCCCTCGGCGACCTGCGCCTGAGGGGCATCGGTCGGCACCTCCCCCTGGGACGAGGGTCGGGCACTCCGCCGCCGGCCCGCCATGATCGGGCGCGATCACCGGCGGCGCCATTGTCTCATCCTCCAAACGACGATCACGCCGTCCGAGCGGTCTCGCCGAGGCGGCGGAAGTTCTTCTTCGCACGACCGGGTGGGGCTCGCCCTCAAGGCGATCACGCCGACGCCGACGCCGCGACCTTCGCCGACCCAACCGGGTCACCAAATCACCGCGCCACATTTGCGGGCCGATGTGGCACGCCCACGGTCACCCCAAGATAGGCGCCTGACGTTGCAAAGATTCAAGAGTCGCCGCGGCTTTGCCAAAAAGAAAATGCTCCAATAAAAAAATAAAAATAATAATAATACACTTACAAGGCCGAAGCGGGTGCGCGGCACGCGCGCCCTCTTGCCGCCCCGCCATAAGGCAGTCGGTCGGCCGCCTCGGCCACCTCCACCGAGACGCTGCGACGACCGCAAGCGCAAGATCACCCCACTGGGATCCGTGGCCACGGGCCCGTGATGCCGCTCGGCCGAGTCCACGCCGGGCCGCGCCACGGCAGTCGAAAAACCCACCATAGGGGTGGCCGAGGCACTCCCGCCATTGCCGCTGGAGGTTGTCCCCACGGCGGTGGTCTCCGACACATCTCGCCAAGCAAGCCGCTCGCTGCAGCTTACTTTTCTTCCTCCTCCTTTCCTCCTTCCGCTTCTTGCGGAGGAGTCGACCTCGCCGCCTCGCCGGGCGCCGCCGCGCTTCCTTATCCCCGAGCGGCGCTGGGAAGACATCCCCATGAGCCCCGAGAGGATGCAGAATGTCGGTCAAGTGCTAAGGACAAAGAAAAGAGAAGCGAAAGGAATTTCACCGGCCACAGATTTGGCGGAAAAGCCGAGAATGGCTCCGGTGGCCATCCGCGCCACCGTGGCGCTCCGCCAGAACGGCCGCCACCCAAGCCTCCACCTCGACGCGCCAGCTCGGGTTCGCCATCCTCGCCAATCGGACGGCCCCAAGATACCGAACAGGGGTGCGGCTCAGGCACAAGTGGTTGCACGCGCATCCCCATGAAGGCGCCACAACCACGCCCCCGGTGAGCCCCTCGCCTTTGAGCCCCGACCGCTCCACGATCGTGGCCCGCTTGTTCTTCTCCCTCTTTTGGCGCCCAGTTCGCCCACCGCCTCCGCCATGGGAAGCTCGCCGGTGAAACGAGGGGCGCTGCCGCCGACGTTTGAACGTAGAGCCATTCGAACGCCACTCTTGTTGGACGAGGGCGCTTTACCTCCTGTGTACTCCGTGTTCGACCGGGCGGCCGAGGGCCAGCCACCCAGGCGCCGCGGCCCGACGGCTCGCCCTTCCGAGCCTTGCTCGAAGAAGTGCCTCCACAACGCCCAAAGGCGGCTCGATCCCCAAGAAGGCCGACGGCGTGTTGAAGATGGCGATGTGGAGGACCCCATTGGGGTTGAGATGGTGCACTCCACCTTGTAATGAAACAACAGCCCCGGACGAACGGGTGCAATGGCGAGCCAAAGCCGCCAAGAACGAGGCGGGCACCACGATCTCGCCGCCCACGGCGCGGGATGGCAGCCTGGCCGGCACCCTCCACCGGAAAGGTCTGCGGCATGAGGAAGCCCTTCTTCACTAAGCCGAAGCGCGACGGTCTGTCTTGGCGCGAGCACTCCGCCACGACATCTTCACGGGAGACGATCGAAGGTGAGAAAGAAAGGTCGGGTTTTCTTTCCTTAGCTCTCTGCTTTTCTTGTTTCAGGCGAGACAGAGAGGGCAAGAAAGCGTGACCACTCAAAGCACCCAACGGGCGATGATAGAGGACGAGCGAACGCCGCCAAGCAGCGCCCGTCTGCTTAAGCGTCGCGACCACCCTCGCTGTCGCGCCACCGTAACTCCTGGGCCAATACCACTCCGCTTTAATCCTCGCCTTGTCAGCGCCAAGGGCCATAAAGACGCCGCCCAACAACGTGTCCCAGAACCTCTCTGTCTCCGCTTTAGGCCGAACGTTGTTCGGCGCGCGAGAGCTCCATCGGCCGCTGCGGCCCCAAGACGGCAAAGCTTTGTGGCTTGCGCGGGGCCCAGCCGAGGAGCCGTGGGTTCAAAAGGCCTACGGTGGGCCCCAAAAAACTTGAGCAAGGGGCGGTATGAGGTGAGCCCACGGTGGGCCCTCGGTTAGGTCGGCCGACGGCCTAATCACCTCTACGCGTCCGAGACCATACTTCACACTCTCCCGGAGCTCATCAATGAGCGACACCACGGTGTGTTCTGGGTCGTGGACGACCCAGAGTCCATACGGATTGAGTAGAGAAAGGTTTTTATGGGTCGCCCACACAGCAGGCCAGACACCCTACTCGGGACCGTCCGCTCGGAAGGGTCCCCTTGGCGGGACCTCCCAGACCCACTCGGACTACCCGCTATTAGCTCCACGAGCACGGCGCTCAAACCAACGCAGTAAACGCGCGCCGCTCATCCTCCAGTCCCACACCGCGGATGGGGTATACATGTGGGATAGACGACGGCCATTCCTCCGCAGCTACTCCTCGCCCGACGAGGACTCGAGAAGGATGCCCCACGCCCCGCCACGACGGTAACGAGCACTCACGTCCGGCCACGACGGTAAACGAGCACTCACGCCCGGCTATGACGGTAAACGAGCACTCACGCCCAGCTACGACGGAACGAGCACTCACGCCCAGCTACGACGGTAAACGAGCACTCACGCCCAGCCACGACGGTAACGGGCACTCACGCCCAGCCACGACGTTAAAACGAGCACTCGGACACCGTAACCTCACAGAGGCATCCGGCCGCCCCGCCGACCAAGGCACTCGGACGCCGAAACTCACAGAGGCATCCGGTCGCCCCGCCACCAAGGCACCGTCTAGCTACGACGTTAAACGAGCACTCGGACACCGAACCTCACAGAGGCATCCGTCGCCCCGCCGACCAAGGCACTCGGACACCGAACCTCACAGAGGCATCCGGCCGCCCCGCCGACCAAGGCGTCGGACACCGTAACCTCACAGAGGCATCCGGCCGCCCCGCCGACCAAGGCACTCGGACACCGAACCTCACAGAGGCATCCGGTCGCCCCGCCGACCAAGGCACTTTGACACCGAACCTCACAGAGGCATCCGGCCGCCCCGCCGACCAAGGCGATCGGACACGTAACCTCACAGAGGCATCCGGCCGCCCCGCCGACCAAGGCACTTGACACCGAACCTCACAGAGGCATCCGGCCGCCCCGCCGACCAAGGCACTCGGACACCCGAACTCACAGAGGCATCCGGCCGCCCCGCCGACCAAGGCACTCGGACACCGAACCTCACAGAGGCATCCGGCCGTCCCGCCGACCAAGGCACTCGGACATCCGAACCTCACAGAGGCATCCGGCCGCCCCGCCGACCAAGGCACCGTCTAGCTACGACGTTAAACGAGCACTCGGACACGAACCTCACAGAGGCATCCGATCGCCCCGCCGACCAAGGCACTCGGACATCCGAACCTCACAGAGGCATCCGGTCGTCCCGCCGACCAAGGCACCGTTTAGCTACGACGTTAAACGAGCACTCGGACACCCGAACCTCACAGAGGCATCCGGCCGCCCTCGCCACCAAGGCACCGTCTAGCTACGACGTTAAACGAGCACGGACACCGAACCTCACAGAGGCATCCGGCCGCCTCGCCGACCAAGGCACCGTCTAGCTACGACGTTAAACGAGCACTCGGACACCGAACCTCACAGAGGCATCCGGCCGCCCCGCCGACCAAGGCACTCTGACACCGAACCTCACAAAGGCATCCGGCCGCCCCGCCGACCAAGGCACTCGGACACCCGAACCTCACAGAGGCATCCGGCCGCCCCTCGCCGACCAAGGCACCGTTTAGCTACGACGTTAAACGAGCACTCGGACACCGAACCTCACAGAGGCATCCGGCCGCCCCGCCGACCAAGGCACTTGACACCAACCTCACAAAGGCATCCGGCCGTCCCGCCGACCAAGGCACTCGGACAACCGAACCTCACAGAGGCATCCGGTCGTCCTCGCCGACCAAGGCACCGTCTAGCTACGACGTTAAACGAGCACTCGGACACCGAACCTCACAGAGGCATCCGGCCGCCCCGCCGACCAAGGCACTCGGACATCCGAACCTCACAGAGGCATCCGGTCGCCCCGCCGACCAAGGCACTGTCTAGCTACGACGTTAAACGAGCACTCGGACACCCGAACCTCACAGAGGCATCCGGTCGCCCCCGCCGACCAAGGCACCGCCTAGCTACGACGTTAAACGAGCACTCTGACACCGAACCTCATAGAGGCATCCGGTCGCTCGCCACCAAGGCGCCGCCCACAACGATTAAAATTAAAGCAAACTCATCGCAAAGACATTTTCATAAAGAAAAGAAATTTTCATTATAGGCCAATGTGCTCAAACTTTACACAACTTACACACGATGCGATGATATAAGAGTGGCCCGCCGCACCACGGCAGACTCTACCCACGCCTAGAACCTATCAAACATCCGTGACGGCATCGGTGGCACCGACGGCATGTCGGTAGGCCCTTGCTGGTCGACGGACAGCCGCCACGGCCGCTGGCAACACGCCGATGCCTCCGTGCCGCTCAGCGACATCGACACGGCCGCACCAACTCACGGTCGGCGCCTTGCGCCATCGCCTCCAGAAGGGCCCCCCTTACCACCTCGAGCCTCGGAACGGCCTCGAGCAGTGCGTCAACAGAAGCAGCGTCGCGGGCTGCAGCTTCTTCCTCCCTGAGCTCGGCCATCGCCTGGTCAAACTCAGCCCAAAGCTCGCCAGAGGATCTTCTTCTTCCACCGCGACGCCATCGAAGCTAAAGACTAGAGGGTGTCTCGAAGCCATTTGAAAGAACAAAAGAAAAAGCTCTCATCCCCTTCAAGCAAGCTACAACGCACAGATATATATATCCGGACGAAGGGAGGCTAAGCGTCTCCAGAGTAAATGCGGGTGCCGGAAAACGAAGCATCCTTCACCAGAAACCCGAGGCAGTCAAGAAGACGAGCAGGCGCGGCGCGCCAAACTATACTCGGCATGCGCAACGAGGCGAGTAAAAGCCCCCGGCGGTTCAAATGCCCCCGGCCAAACTCCAGGACAGCCGTCGGATCCAACGAAGCACACCTGACGGAAATCGCTAATCGGATCGGCCGACCGACCTACCGTGCCCGCCACCACTTTCGTCCAAGTTCAACCCCCAACCGACCGCCAAATCGCTGGGAGTTCGGGGCTCGACGAATACTAATAAAAAGGATACCCCAACAGCCCGAAGCGACGAGCCAGCGGCCTCAAGCATATCTCCAGCCCAACAGGCCGCGCCCGGCCCGCCGCCGACCGAATCGCTGCGAGATCACAGAAGGCATCCGCTCCCGACCGCCGGGAAGCGATCCGACCAGACAGCGCCCCGACCCTCTTGGCGGGCGGATCTCCGACTCCAACCAAACCAAGGTGACGAGCGCCGAGTGCCGCGTGTCAGTCCTCATCGGCCTACCGACACGCACTTCGAATAAGGTCAATCGAGCGACTATACAAGGCGGTGGCTCCTTCCCAAGAAGATCTCGTGATCAGAGAAGACAAAGCTTCCACCCCATCAACCGCCACGACAAAGACGAGCACACGCTCCTCCCGAGGCAGCACCAACGCCACGCACTCGACGCCAAGATTCGCAAGGATCACAGAGGGCAAGTACGCTATTTCCGGAAATACCTAACCTCCCGACCACCAAGGCTACCAACCCAAAGATGGGCAAGACGGTGGCGACCATCCACGGGACGAAGGACCGGAGCTCTAGCATAGGTCACCTCGCTTTTCCTCCTAACTCTCGATGTAACCCCCCCTTCCTTCTGTATAAAAGGAGGCAGGGCTAAACGATTCAAGGGGGGCAAAAGCGAGAACGAGAAAGGGAGAGAGCGCTATCAAACCCATCTCGCTAAGCCATTGGCATTCTCGCTTGTAAAACTTTGTGCAGTCATCTGTACCAAGAGTAATACAACACCACCACACGAACTGGAGTAGGGACCTTCAGCCCGAACCAGTATACATCTTGGACTCACGAGTCTAACCATTCAGGGAGTGGAACGCGCGACCCCCTAGACTTACAATTTTACTTGCCGGCGCTCCCGAAAACGCCGACACCACCCGATTGACATCCCTAGACAAGGTTAATAGCGAGGTTGTACATTGTAAATGCCTTGTTGTAATCATCCTAGTCTCACTCTATCATGTTAAGTATGCATGGACAATAAAGGTTGATCCCATCTTGTGGGTAAAGTTGTACACACTCTGCAAAGTTAAAACTACTTAAGTAGCCGTGCCCACGATTAAGAGCGAGCAAGGTGCACTTTTATATGGTAGATTTTTTGGTTTTGTTTTCAATAAAAATGATGGTTTGAAAATCCGTGAGTGGTTGAAGCTCTCGGGTTATAGTTTGGCAGTTGGAGCCAGTTGGGTGGTTGGAACCTTCATTAGTTGTCCCATTAATTTCAATTATTGCAACTATATTTAGTCAAACAATGCTTTGTGAAATTATTAGCGGTATTTAAAGTTAAAGCATTGTTTTACGCTAAATGAACCATACTAAGCTCTCATTTGATTAGCCTTGCATATAGTTATCATGCATTTATGTTTCCATGACTTACGGTGTACATTGTGTACTCACCTTGGAACATTCAAAAATCCCGCAGAAGAGTGCAATGAAGCAAAAGGTAACTACGAGTTCATTTCTTGTGGTTTCAATGAAGGAGATCCATATTACTAGGATATGCACCCCAGTCGATTTCCTGTTGGGTGAATGGATAGGCTTATCTTGCTGTTATTTATTTTATTTTCGTTGCTACTTTGTTGAACTTAGGTCATGCGGTCGTTCATTTGTAATAACTGGCCATAAGGCCGATACTTGTTGCTTAATTATCAATATTGGATTCGTAATATGGATGTGTTATCATCGCTGTTACCACTGTATGCACTAGCATGTTCCTGGACTAGTGTAGTTATACTCAGAGGGTTTGGATTTGAAAATCCAATCCCGACATAATTGAAGCAGTGAAGATCTAGGCTGATGGCAAAACCTGAGGAGGTGGAGGAGGATGACAGAGCGATGCAGAGAAGACAGGGATTAGAATATGACAACCTAGTTACAATGAAATTAAAAATAATAGAGTTTATAATGTGTAGACATTATGACCAAATGTACATGGATCTTATGATCAAATAAGCAAGGCTTTCACTAAGATACAGCAAGCGCAAAAGAACTATGAGTCCCACCAATACACAAAGGGTGAGTCATATCAACGGATCGGAAAAAAAAACTATGTATGACCAAAATACAAAGCGAAGAAGAGGAGTGAACGAATTGGAGTAATGAGGCACACTACTACAGAAAGGCCTATATAAGATGCCTCATCACAGACGGTTTCAAAAACTATCTGTGTTAAAGCTAATCACAGACGGTTTTGCTAGCATGACCGTCAAAGTTAGAGGATGTGCTAAGAATCGTCTGTGATAAGCTAATATCACAAACGGTTCATGGTACAAACCGTTTGTGATATACCACGAATCGTCTGTGATATTAGCTTATCACAGATGGTTTTTTACTCGAACCGTCTATGATAACACTTTTCTATTATATATATCATTCTAGGGTTTGTGCTCGTCGTACTCCTCACCCAAATGAAATCTCTTTCACCGACCTCGGCCTCCTTCCTGAACCTGTTGCCGCCGCCCCTGAGCCCACACACCTCCTCCCCGAGCACGTCGCCGCCTCCTCCCTCGAGCCCGTCGCCACCTTTTCCACGAGCCCTAAGGTAGTCTCCCCGAGCCCTCTGCCATATGTATGGTTTGGACATTATTCATTATTTATTCTTTGATTGTAATGTTGCTAAGATTGTTTGGACTTCTAGTTCTAAAATATGTCATAAAGTAATTGTTCATGATATTAAATCTATAGCAATGTTCATTATGTTACTGATGCAGCACCAATTTTGTACATATATAACACAAATCTCAAGCCTACATCTATTATTTGATTATTTCTCTATTTCTGATTATATTGTGTAGTTGTATGATTGATTATTTCTTGATGATCAAAAATGTCATCACAGACGTTATAGGGTTGCAGTAGCTTGCTTGCATTAGGAGAAGGATCAAGATGGAATTTGGTAACACTAGGCTGATTGCTAGGAACAAGGGATGCCTATTGTTCATTGAAAAACTCTGTCATGCTCATCATTCTCCTTCTTTTCCTCTCTACCCTAACGAATCCATACTTTTAATTTGGACAGACCAAATAAACATCAGGCAATGGTTTGAATTAGGAGCTATATGCAAGAATGATTAGATCTTGCTATTGATTTTGAGTACAATTATTGGATCTTTCTGACAAATCTAAATCTTTTTGTTAAAAGGTTGTCTTATTTATTTAAATATTTAGAGTTCAGAATTATATAAATTATCAAAGATATGTAAAACTTTCTGAGGGCAATGTCAAATTTTTTGAAATCTACCGTTGTGTAAATTATATGAAACTAGTTCTAACTTTGAAATCTAACTTTGTAAATTATGTCAAACTTGCATGATTAGAAGACTAAGTTTGTTATAACATTAAAACCTCACCATGGCCATTTATTTATTTATGTCCCGTTGACTGCAAATTGCACACATAAAATAGAGCCTACAAAGAAGATATATGACATGGAAAAGTTGTTGGATGCTAAACAAAATCTTGAGGTGGAGATAGAATAACTGAAAAGAAAGTCTAATGTAATGGAGAAGAACAGAAGTAAAGAAGAATCTGAGTTAACAAAAAAGATTTATGAAGCAGAAGATAAAAAAAGGATACCTATGTTATTGTCATTCGAGGATGAGGATGAAGTAGAAGATAAATCAGAGCATGACAACTTTCAGGACGAACAGTGGATGGAATTGGATTTTGCCTTAGAATCCATCAACATTATAATAAGAAAGGAGATGAAAATGCTACGAAAGTTCATATTTTAAGATGATCCTAATCACACAAGCTATTGCCTCGATGCATCTTGGATGTTTTGATATTCAATTATAAAATCTATAATTGATTGTGCCTTGTAAATATCGTTCCAGAAATATCTAAGGAGAAGAAAATTTTCAGCAACAAATACTAATCATAGAAGTTCTTCTAGGATAGGAAGAAAAACATCAAGATCATAGATGATTCTTTACACAAACCGTCTGTGATAAGCTATTATCACAGACGGCTCTAGATACAAACTGTCTGTGATAGCCTATTATTACAGACGGTTTGTACCATGAATCATTTGTGATATGTGCTTCACAGACGGTTCAGAAACTGTCTATGATGCACTGTATTATCACTGACACATGCTTACAGACGGTTCATAAAATGCCTGTCATGACGTTTTTGAATTGTCTATGATGGCTTTTTCCGTAGTAGTAGTGGTAATCGACAAGGAAACGATGAAGAAGCTTGAGAAGAAGATGAAGACAATAGTGGACACGATTTCGAAATGGTAGTAGATCTATATGACATTTAAGAAGCAGATAAAGAGACAATAGGGAGAGGAATATCGTATAAAGTTCTCGCAACAACCGGCGTGATTATCAATTTGCAATTGTTCAAGTTATTACAGGTGGTTTAAATATAAAACCGTATGTGATAAGAAGATGAAGAAGCAACAGTGAGAGGAAGAGCATACACTAAGTTCTTACAGTGATCTGTCGCGATTCTCAATTTGCGACAATTCAAGTTATTACAAGCGGTTTCAACATAAAACCGTTTGTGATAAGTTTACATTCACAACCGTATGTGGTATATCAGAAGCCGTATATGATGAGTTATCACATCACAGGCTTTGAAGAATCCATGGTTATCACAGACGGTTGCTTAAAACTATCTATTATATTTTTAGCATAATTTTTTCTGTGCCTTCATTGATAGAGTTAATCTTGTAATTAGGAAAGTTTTGGTTTGGAAAGCTTTGAGTCCAAGTAGAGCATGGAATTCGATCCGAATCGACAAAGAACTGACATGTAAACAGCCTTTATAAGGCACTGAAGTTCTGTAATGTGAAATAACATGAGAAGTTGAAGCAATGTAATCTCATAATAGCCCGTAGCTCAGTTGGTTTTTGTCTTGCTCTTGAGATCGAAGGTCCAGGGTTCAAGTCCTCTCGACTGCAGTTTTTGGTTCTTCTTTTTTGTGTTCCAACAATTGGTATCAGAGTCTGAGTTTTTGATCAGAGCCAGATTCTTGATCCGTTGCCCGAGATGATGCCGCGCTTTTTGGGAAGTGGTGTCACTGGTGATGAGACGACGTCAAGTGTGATGGCGAAGGAGAGTTCTGCTGTCTCGCTGCATTATCCGATGCTAACAAAGAGCAATTATGCAACATGGGCAATCAAGGTGAAGGTGTACTTGAGGGCTCAAGGACTGTGGAACGCGATCGTGGATGGCAACGTCAATGAGCGCAAGGATCAGATGGCTTTGGCGGCCATCTATGGAGGCATCTCGAAGGAAATGCTATTCCTACTGGCCGGAAAGGCGACGGCCAAAGTTGCGTGGGAGGCATTGAAGATGATGCATCTTGGTGCCGATCGTGTGAAGGAGGCAAAGGTACATACCCTTAAAGCTGAGTTCGAGGGGCTGCGCATGACGGAGATGGAGTCGATCGAAGATTTCGCCATCTGGTTGATAACAATTGTCAACAAAATCAAAGGGCTTGGCGACAAGATGTAGGAAAGCTAGCTATATGGTAAGAAAATTTCTTCATGCAGTCCCTGGCAGGTTCCTACAAATTGTCTTCACCATTGAGCAGTTCCACGACCTCAAGGTGATGACGATTGAGGAGGTGATCGGTCGCTTGAAGGCACACGAGGAACGGATTAAGGGATACGGCAGGAGTGAAGAAGAGCACCTACTCCTGACACGTGCCGAGTGGGAGGCCCGATAGTCGAGGCACGACGACAAGGGCTCTTTCAATGGCTCGAAAGATGATGGTCGACGAGACCACAAGAATCGGAAATTCGACAAGGCAAAAGTGAAATGCTATAATTGTAATGATTATGGGCATTTCGCTTCAGTGTGCCGCAAGCTAAAGGAGGTGAAAAAGCGCTCCTTGCCGAAGCTCTAAGTGACGATGAACCAGCACTACTTTGATGTTGTGTCAAGTAAGAGAGTTGAGTCCGTACATTGAAGAGATGTGTTCGTCATCTTAAGTCAAGACCGTCAAAGTTGACTCTGGGACGTTGAGGAGATGCGTCCGCCATCCAAAGTCATGTCCATCAAAGATGAGACCAAGACGTTGAGGAGATGTGTTTGCCATCTTGATTTAAGTAAGATGAGTCCGAGATGTTGAGGAGAAATGTTCTCTATCCTGTATCGAGTAAATTTTGGGTAAGTCATAGTTGAGACAAACTACCTTAACAAGTTATTGTGTTACAAGATTAAGGGGGTGATGGATAGAATTATTCTTGTAATTAGGAAAGTTTTGGTTTGGAAAGCTTTGAGTCCAGGTCGAGCGTGGAATTCGATCCGAATCGGCAATGAACTGACGTGCAAACAGCCTGGCGCTGAAGTTCTGTAATGTGAAATAACATGAGAAGTTGGTTTGTGTCTTGCTCTTGAGACCGAAGGTCCAGGGTTCAAGTCATCTCGACCGCAGTTTTTTGGTGTCTTCATCCGGATGTTTTATTTCTTACAAACATTCAAATTTTAGATCTTTAGATCAAAGTATCAAATCATCCATCAATATACAATCTCACATCTTTTCATGTCTTACGGATCTCACTGCAGATCTAATGCTCCAAAATTTAGATGTTTTTTTTGCTAAGAAAACATCCGGATGATGTTTATCAAAACCCTTTTTGTATTTCAACATTCACGAACAGATTTTTATGCAAACATCAAAACCGTTTTGACATAAAGCCTCAGAGATGACCATTTATACAGTAGTGTTGCACCCGGAACTAGACGAGGAACCCTCGGATTTGTATTGATTGGCAAATTCATGGTGTTCGATCGACCGACTTTGCTTTTTCTTTGGGTTTCTATGTATGTATGCATTAGTTGATTGGCACTGCTGGCCGGAGCTAGCTAGTTAGCTTATATAATTATTAAGAGATTAGCTACTAGCTAGGTTGGCACGAAGGTTCCAACGTAGCCGAAGCCGACGACGAAGGCGGCGGCGGATTGCATGAGGAGGTAGATGTAGAAGTGGTCGCGGCCGAAGATGATGTCATAGATGGCGCAGTAGAGCAGACAGACCCCCATGAGAATCTCGGGCACATGGAACCTGTCAGCTCCGAATCGTGGCGTGCAGCTAATCGACGATGGTGGTGCCTTCTTCTTCTTCGCCGCCGCCGTCGTGCTCTTGGCGGCGCCACCCCCGAGCTTCTCAGTGACGACCCACTCGTTGGCGCGGTTGGCCTCGAGGAGGCCGATGATGGTGGCCTTGGACCGGTGCATGGACATGACGTTCTCGAAGAGGATCCAGAAGACGAGCAGGTGCCATGACCTGGGCGTGCAGGCGGCGTTGAGCAGGGTGATGATGGCGGGCACGTACATGGCGACGTACTTGGGCAGGCGCACGTCGCCCTGCACGAGGACGCAGGCGGGGATGACGACGCAGTAGAAGAAGAAGGTGACGAAGTGCGCGACCACCTTCCTGACGAAGAAGAAGGCGTAGAGGAGGTGCAGCTTCTTCCACGGCGAGACCTGACCGCTGGCGAGGATCTCCCAGAACATCTTCCTCAGGAGGTTGGCCGGGCCGCACGACCACCGGTGCTGCTGGTACCTGTACGCCTTGAAGGTGCTCGGCAGCTCGTTCCGGACCCCGACGTCGCTGGCGTAGACGAACCTCCACCCCCTCAGGCTGGCCCTGACGGCCAGGTCCATGTCCTCCACCGTCGTCCTGTCCTTCCACCCGCCAGCGTCCGCCAGCGCCTGGGTCCTCCACACGCCGGCGGTGCCGTTGAAACCGAAGAAGGCGTGGCAGGCGGAGCCCACCTCCTGCTCGACGGAGAAGTGGTAGTCGAGGGACATCTCCTGGATCCTGGTGAGGATGCACTCGTCGGCGTTGACGAACCGCCACCGGGCCTGCACCAGCGCCACCGCCGGGTCGGCCTGCAGCAGCGGCACCGTCCGGCAGAGGAAGTCAGCGTCAGGCTGGAAGTCGGCATCGAAGACGGCCACGAACTCGCACTCCTTGGCGTAGTGCTTCTTGAGGCCCTCGCGCATGGCGCCCGCCTTGTACCCGTTCCGGTTGCTCCGGTTCTCGTACTTGATCCGAACGCCCTTGCTCGCCCAGCGCGAGCACTCCGCTTCCACAAGCTCCTGCATGCATGGCGTGTATGGTTAATTGATTAATTACCAATTGGTACGTAATTGCAGTGCAGTAGTTACCCTCAAGACCGGGTCCGTAGAATCGTCAAGAACTTGAATCACCAGCTTGTCGGATGGCCATGACATCCCGCATGCAGCTCCTATTGACAGCCGGTAAACCTGCATTTGCACACACAAATGATCTTTGTTCAATAAGTTTGCTGCTTACGGCTGGCTGCATGACGTGTACTAACACACGGAGAAGAGAGGATGCTTTGTCGTTTCTGTCAAGTCCGACAATGCAGAGACGACCAGTACTTACTCTTTTCGACCGAGCTAGCAACCTGCAGGTATACATGTACGGGTGTACAGACAAACAAACAATATGACATATACACTGATGGAAAGAAAGAGAGACAGAAATGATTCCAGCTAGCACTGCAGCGCAAGGGACACGTTGTATCTCGTCATTTCAGGACAAGGACAACTACTGGAGTTGACTTGCTGCGTTGCCTCCTTTTTGTGTTTGAGTGTACATGTGTGTGTAGAAAACTAGAAACTTGGCTGGTGCTAATTAAAGCATGCCTCTAGCTAGCATTGTGCAAACAATTACAAATGCGTACACTTGAAAGTGGGGAAATAAATTAACCAAGCAAAGCAAAGCAAAGCAAAGCAGCTTTTACATGAAGAAACGTCAAAACCAAAATGCAGTACAGTAACAACCGGCCGGGCGGAGATGCATGCGTGAGTAACAAACTAGTAGTAAGATCGATCGATCGATTTGTGCATGATCAGCATGACCCACACCGCACGCAAGTCTCGTCCGGCCCTTGCTTGTGAATTGTGATGAGAGGAGAGCTAGCATGCATGACCAGTGACAATTAATCAGTACAAGCTAATAAGTAAAGCGAGGAATTAAACTAGACAAAATTGACTCATGAATAAAGGCAAGGCAGACTAGCGCTGTAAAGTAGCCAGTCCAGATGTGGTTGTTGTTGAGTACTGGCCTGTTTCTCGTTGAACATGGGGATCTGGACGAGGACCATGGGGCGGTGGGCGGCGGCCTCCAGGTCGTCGACGTCGTGCAGGCGGAGCTGCTTGGCCTCGTCGGCGTCCCTCCTGCAGCTGTAGCGATGGCGCTTGCGCTTTCGCCGGAGCAGCCACAGCCCGGCGACCACGACCGCCATGTAGAGGCGCTCGACGAAGAGCATGAGCGACATGGCGGCGCACACGTACACGGCTAGCTGCAGTGTCGGCACCACCACCGACCACCGCACCGCCCGCCACGCAGCTGCCGTGACGAACCCGAGGCTCCTCATGGCCGCCAGCTCCCTACAAATTAAATAAATATGTGCATATATATGGCCTCGGCCGGCCGGCCAGCCAGCTTCGATCAGTTTGATTTGGTTATCTGGCTAGCTAGGAGATCGATGAGGGTAGCTAGCTAGCTATATATATATATATATGTATCGATCTCTGATGAGAAACTAGCAGCGCTAAAAGCGAAATTAAAGGTCTTGGTATACTGGCGCTAGCTAATTACCTGTTTTGCTTTGCTTTCAGCTTGTATGGTTAGCTAGTTGGCTGTGCATGTACTACATGTATATTACAATTCAAGCACTAGCTGCTAATAGAATTTGCAATCCAGTGTGCGTGGAGACAGCTAATGTGCATACATACATACGTACGCACACGCATCAATTATCATATTTTGCTATACAGCTAACTCATCATGCATGAGTCCCCTTATCTCTAGCTAACTGTATGTACACGTACATGCGCGCATGTCTAGTGCTTCGATTCTTCTTTCTACATACGTACGCTACTTCTACTGGTGTTATATATGACGTCTAGTCCTTGGTGCGGTGCAGATCGACAGATGTCCAACAACCGAGTGTCTTGCTCAACGCATGGCACGCCACGACAACAAATTAAAAAGGGCCTAGCTCATATGTAATTTGTGGAAATAATATATATTAAAATAAATCGGTCTATCTATCATCACTCTCGAAAACAACTCCTCGAATGGGAAAAGAAAAGGCAAAACACACTAAGAGAAAATAAAAGGGCAACAACGGTCGTCACGATTATGCATATACTAGTCATGTGCCCGTGCGTTGCAACGAAAACTCAATTTGCGAGAAAAAACTTATTTGCAAAGAACACTAACTTTAGTTATGTTTCAATAGTAGAAAAAGTTTGTTCCTTCAAAGAGATTTGACTATCGGGTTAAATTCTCTTCCATCTTAACCGTTCATGTTAGATCCAACGAATCAAGTACTCTGAAGGAGAACGGACGATCGTCACCAACTCTTAATTAGAATTAGTAGAGAGATATCAATCCTTACTATCGAAGGAGGAGAAAGTTATTGCCTTCCTCTTGCAGGAAATCTTCTTACTTCTTGCACACAGCCTTTCTCTTCTCTTCTCTTCTCTTCCTACGTGTGTCTCTACTACCGACCAGCCTGGAGATGAGAGTGGGTGCCCTCTAATAGGGAGTAGATGAAAGCAGAAGGCAGCGTACGCAGGCGGATGAAAGCCAGGTCTCCCCGACATCTTTGTGATTAGCACGTGATTTGGTTGCATGATTCTTTGCTTTTAATTTATGCATTTCCAGATATGATGAGATAGAATTCCCGTATTATGGTATATGTTGAGTATATCCTTCTATCCATGCAGGACATAATGAGAAAATCCTTCCATTTATAAGATATATAAATAACATCCTTCCATAGTAAGAACATGTGAATAGAGATATGCTAAAAATAATATTTCTATTCAAAAAAGATATGATAAAATCCTTCCATCTAAGATATGATTAAATTTTCTTCTATCTCAGTCGTTCATGTCAGATCCAACGAATCAGATGCATGCTCTAGAGGAGAACGGACCACTGCCACCAACTTCTAATTAGAAGTAGTAGAGACAGAGAGATATCAATCCTTACTATTGAAGGAGGAGAAAGTTATTGCCTTCCTCTTGCAGGAAATCTTCTTGCTTTTTGCACGCAACCTTTCTCTTCTCTTCTCTTCCTACGTGTGTCTCCACTACCGACCAGCCTATTCTCCTGGAGATGAGAGTGGGTGCCCTCTAATAGGGAGTAGATGAAAGCAGAAGGCAGCGTACGTAGGAGGATGTAAGCCAGGTCTCCCCGACATCTTCGTGATTGGCACGTGATTTGGTTGCGTGATTCTTTCCTTTTAATCTATGCATTTCCAGATATGATGAGATAGAATTCTCGTATTATGGGATATGGTGAGTATATCCTTCTATCCATACAGGACATGATGAGAAAATCCTTCCATTTATAAGATATATAAATAACATCCTTCCATAATAAGAACATGTGAATAGAGATATGTTAAAATAATATTTCTATTAAAAAAAGATATGATAAAATTCTTCCATCTAAGATATGATTAAATCCTCTTCTATCTCAGCCATTTATATCAGATCCAACGAATCAGATACTCTAGAGGAGAACGAACCACTGCCACCAACTTCTAATTAGAAGTAGTAGAGATGATGTGGTAAATAAATTGCGGTGCAGTGCTTCAGATCAGTTGGTGTGACCAGCTTGCTAGCTGCATCCATTCCTTTTGCAGTACATACGTACACACGTACGTTAGGATGTATTGATGAAGAAGACAAGATTAAGAAAATAAAACGCACGGCTGATCGGCCTCATGGGTACGTTTCTTCTTCTATGTATCTATCTATGCTGTGCTGGGCTGGACCTCGACTCCTCCCAACTAGCAAGTATATATACACATACACACTTTTGCATACAATGCAAGCAAACAGGCCGGCCGGTTGCATTTTCCATGTGTGTTTATATATACTATTATGAACCTGCATCTAGAATAATCTATTCTACGTCCGAATCAGTTAACCTTGTCCGACCGAGCCGTACATCCGACTAATCAGTGCAACAAAACTACTCTAATTGACTAAGCACATCAGTTATGTGGCTAAATCAACTAGTAAATGTGTTTCTTGTTTGTACTGGAACATGTTTTTCTTTGATTTAGCTATAACTTTTTATTCACAGCTCAGATTCACAAACGGTTTTCGCTAATAGCTTACTGACGACGAGAGCAACATATTGATATGAGTCTAGCCAATAAAAGCTGCATGAATGAGATTTTACTTTCAATTTACCGAATGTGTCGTAAGATTTTACTACCGCACAGGCTACTAAACCCTTTATCATGATAGTAAAATCTATGTATATGGATAGTAAAATATGATGCACGTGGCGTTTATTGATGAGACTTATATCAATATGTTTCCCTCATTATCAGTCGAAGCTGTCAATAAAAAGTTATGGCTAAATTAAAGAAAAACATATTTCTGTACAAACAAGAAACACATTTTCTAGTTGGTCATGCGGCGTAAACTAGTAATGTGTTTCCTAGTTTGTACTTGTAACATCCCGAAAAATGGAATAATATGAAAATTAATATTTTGAATTTGAATATAATTATTTCTGATTTTTCTTGACATGATTGGAATTTATTTGGATTTCTTTGGATTTTTGTGTTGAATGAAAAATCAAACAACTAGAATTAAAGAATGGATAATGGTGAAAAGATAAAATGGTAAAAGATAAATTTTGGAAAAATTACCATAGAACCTTAACCTCTCTGGTAAGTCAGTAAAATCAAGAAGTAAAATTTTGTGCACAGAAAAATGGATAAATAAAATTTATGTCACCTCTTTTTGACTAGAAACAGTGCTAGTCAGAATTAATGAAAAATATTAGAAGATTATCTGGATCTGGAAAAATTACCAAAGAACCCTCAGTGCAGTGTTTACACCTGGTAAAAATATTAGGAATTGATCATGTCGGCAGAGCCCTCTAATAATTAAAAAACAGAGACCATCAAAAACTAGAAATTCTCATGTCAGAATTTCTATAAAATAACCACCCAATATTTTGAGTTGAAAATTTTACAGAGACATTCTTGACCTAGGTATAACCCCTCATAAAAGTTTCAAAAATTACTAATAATGTTTGAACCTTTAAATAAATACAAAACCGAAATTTAAATCCTGTACAAACCTACAGTGTCAGAATTTCTAAAATTTAACCATGCGGTATTTTAACCTCAAAATTTTAATTAAGGTTAGAAACTACCAGTAGAGCTTGGTCAAAAAGTTTCACAATTTTCCCACTTGATCTGATGGCCATTTTAATGCCCACATGGGACTGTCTGGGCTGAACTTATCCTTTCATTCCGTCTCTTTCACTGACGTGTGGGCCATCTCTTCGCCGTAACGGCTACTGGCACGGCAACGGAAAAAGGAATCCTCTCACTGCCGGTGGACCCTGGGCCCAGCCGTCAGCCCCTTTTTTCCTTCTTCCCTCTCTTCTTCTTCGCTTCGCCGGGTCAGAGCTTGCGCTCTCCCGAGTCTTGCCGCCTCTATGCGATTCACGCCACCCGAGCGATCCATGCAGCCACGTTTATCCTTGGTTTTCAGCGCCATACTGCCGGTCATTCCATGTCCTCACGTCGAGAAAAATCTCGCTCCTTTCGCCGAAGTCTGCGCAAAATCGAGCCGAAATCGCTATGCTCAAACACCGCCGATGCACCGCCTCCCGCCTATAAAGCCAACCACGAGTCGAGAAGCATCGCCCGTCATCCCCCTCTACCTCCCTCGCTTCCATCTAGCCAGAGCGCCCAATTTTGCTCATGCTTCCGCCATGGCCGAAAGCTCCAAAACCCGAAGCCGAACGAAATTCGCATAATACAGAGAACCTTTCTCAAATCCCTTTGAACCTCACCATCAATAGGCTATAGCAATCAAAAGCCCTCAACAATAATTGGGACTTGCCAACTAAAACCTCGTCGCCCCCTACTGTTCTTCTTCTCCAAAAGCGGCGCGCGGTGGCAGAGCTGCTCGGCCAAGCTCCTTTCCAACAAACCGGAAAAATGGAACCCCGGAGTTGCGTGGATACCTAAACTGCTACCGATTCCACCGGAGTTCGCTTCCTCTTCGTCTCCGGCGAGCTCTTCTTCATTCCGCCGCATGCCGCCGGTGGCAGGCCTCCTCGGCCATCCCACGGGTGACCGGCACCTCCCAAGCGCGCCATGACTCCGCTGATGCTCGCGGGCCCTCGGCGAACCTCTCGCGCCTCGCCGCCGCCGGAAAAGCAGCCCTAGCCGCGCTACCGCTTTTCCCTCATCGAACCGTGGGACCCTCGGCGGTGGCACAAAAAGAACCCAGTTCAACCGGTGAAGGCGCCTTCGCTGTAAGGAAAACGTATTCTCCATTTTTCAGCATTTAGGTATACCCGGGTCTTTTCAAACGTTGATAACTTTCGAATTATAACTCCGAATTGAGTGAAATCAAATTCTAAATTTATCTAAAATCTAGTTCTTTCAGAATATAAAATAATATTTTGAAAATGTTCACTGGATAAATTTGAAATTCAAATTTAAAGAAAAGGGCTAAAAACACACTTCATGTTAAAAAGTTGTAAATAAACTTAAAAATGAGTGGAACCAATTTTAGTGAAGTAATCATGTTTCCAGGAGTTCAAATATATAAAAATATTTAAATTTCATTATTGTTTGAAATACTTTTTATTAAAAGATAGTATTCAATGCATTGGAAATTCAAAAATACATAATTTGAGTAAAAGAAACATGGAATAAGTAAAATTGACTTCTAAATAATATCATGGCAGTAGAATACCTTACTGTTCCAAAATAATTAATAAATGAACTTGATTTGAATTAACTTGAAAAGAATGAAATAGCTTAAACATAAAATGTGTAAATGTATATGGATAGAAAGCTAAATATGTTAGAATATGGGTCAAATGAATTCGAGTAATCACTAAACTAAATTTATCATACCTCTGGTAGTATAAGGTTTCCAGATGTAAAATAATATTTAAAAGTTTATTACATAAAACAGTAAGTGATAAATAATTAAAGTGTTAATAATTGCATAATTGGAATAGTTGTAACTATTACAAATAAACTTCAAATTTGACAAAACCAAATTTAATAGCCTTGAAAAATAGTACCCCTGCTGTGAATACAAAAATACCTTATGTTAGTGCTAGGTTGAAATAAAATAAGGTTAAACCCTAATGATCGTTTATAGGAAAAGTATCGCGGATAAAAGCCATTTGTCGCGAAACCAACTTTAAATCACTTCTAGTGTCATGCCCTATTAATGCCTGAAAAATGGATAAATTATCCTAGGCGGTGTAGTCGCAGTCTTGTATCAAAAACTGAACTCTTATCGAGTAATAAATTGAACTATCAAGCTTTTTCGTCAACCTGTAGAACCTCTCGTCTAAATGCAGAAATTATGGAAATCAGTTTAGGAATGATATTTAGGATATGGTCTACCATATTCTGGAAAAATATTTCATTTACAACCTGTGTTCCAATTAAATCTTGCTAGTTGAATACCCATAAAAATTATAGTTTATGTAACCTTTAATGTCATATAAGTGTTTTCAACTAAGAAAATAATGTCTCGTCTAAAAGCTAAAATGTATAAAATCAGTCTAGATATGTTGTTCAAAGTATATGCTATCTAATTCCGAAGAAATAACCTTATTTCATCATGTTTTACATATAAACTGTAATAGTCAAATAACCCTTCGTTCTATGTTTAGCGAACCCTACCGCAATAAGGATTAAGTGAACTTTGTAATAAGGAATTTGAAGTTAATAAATTTGTATCACCAGAACCTTCTTAAAAACTATAAATAAATCTAATTAGCTACCTTATTAGTCATAACCTCGTCAGATCGTTTCTTATGCAAATCACTTAAAGAATTAAGTATGTTTTGCATAACTCCTTTAATTGGTATTTCAATTCTTTTAATCCAAATAATTTTAGCATCTATAATTCAAGTTCTAAATACTAGAATTCATAATTTTAGCCTCTTGAATTCGTAAATCAAGAGAAGATAATCTATAAAAGAAACCCTGTTTCGTTATCTCAAAACCATTAAGAATATGAATTTGTAAGTATCTAAATCATGAGGTCGTAAATAATTCAAACCCTAAATCATCCCTGTTTATGCAATGAATCTTTATTTGATTTTCTGTCTGTCTTCTTTTCGCCTTTATTGAAGTTTATTATTTGCTATTTTCCGATCAATCGACGTAGAATTCGACGCCCTTCCTCCGCCGTTGCCTCCGCCGTGCTGCGATCGCGTCTTCGTCGTAAACGATATATGAGCAAGGCAAGCACCCTCCTTTGACCATCTTGATCCCAGAATTTAATTTGCATTGTTTATTAAGATGTTTTATGCATACGTTTACTTTTTGTAAATTGCTATTTTGTGGTACTGGTAGTTATACCTATTGTCTCATGAAACTTCCTTGATAAGTATGAATATGTGAACCTTGATAACCATAGATTAAGCTTAGACAATTACTTAATGTCGCCATGGGTATATGCGATTACTTTTATCCATGCTTAGCCATGCTTTTAGATCAAATAAATGATGATGATGATCGATCAAAATGTGTTCTTTGTGAAATGGAAAATGTTGTCATTGTAGCTGTTGGCTATGGGTATTTTGATTAAAACCCAAAAAAACCTATGGTTTCGATGCGGGCGATTATTGGCAATAGCCGGAGGTGCAGAGGATTTGCACGTAGTTAGGGTGGAGTATCGCCGTGTCAAATTTAAGGACCGAACTCGGTGTTGTATGATCCAAGATAATTCGTGCAAACCACAAGTGTTGTTATGGGGCTTCCTTAAACCAATTAAGTTATCTAGTCTAACTTTGCACATTGGTAGGTCAAGCGAAGACGGGCTTTCCTTTCGGGTTTGCTCGACGGGTGCCCACACCGAGGTGTTGGGAACAACACTTACCAATATAACGGTGTGCGCCACGTCTATGGGGAGTTCCAACATTCCTATGCTCTGAGTTCTCCCAGCTATAGCGTGGGTTTTATCGTCCCGGTGCTGGTGCAAAGTTAGATTAGATAATGTAAAGGTTTTCGTCATGAACATTCTGGCCACACGCTTTAAGTGCGTGAAACTTGCGGCAAAAAGAAAAGGCCATGACTTGTGGGTACAGTTGTACACCTCTGCAGAGTGTAAATCTAATCGATTAGCCGTCCCCTCGGTCATGGGAAACTTGGTGAACTTGCACTAGTTAAATGTTTAATTTTCTAAAATGGGTTGTGGATGGAACTTGTTTAGTAGCTTTTGTTTTCATGTCAAAGGATCGACATTGATGGATTCCATTTCTGGATTATTCGATATTCACGATGGGTTGTGGATATATTACTTATGCTTTACTTATTTCATATCACCAATTATGCTTTTATAAATTACGTTTGCAAATAACTTGTTTTACAATGTCAATTTCGCTTTATGCAAATTTAACTGTAGTAGCCTCCTTTGAAATGGCCTGCATATATTATAGGCTTTGCTCAAGTCTTGCGGAGTACGATTGTACTCACCCTTGCTTATATGTGGTTTTTAGGTGGTTAAGTTGTCGAGCTTCGAAGGTTCCTTTTCGTCGCAGGTTGCGGGTTTTTCTTCGTCGAATCTTTCTAGGGATTATGCCTTGTCGGTTGCCTGCGGGTGTTGGATGGGCACACTACAAGACTTTGCTTCTTTTGCTGCTTATTCTCTGATTTGTAAGAGTTTCCTTTATGTAATAGCTTCCGCTTAATAATATTTGTTGTATGGTTGTGATTCCAATTGGTGTATGTGCGTACTAGCTACTGATCATGGGACTAGTACGGAAATGCACATTAGATTTCCATTTTGCAAGTTTGTAAAATGGGGTCGGTCTGATTAGTATCGAGCTATCTTGATCAGAGGATAAACTCTAGATAGAATGGTCGTTAGCATTAGAATAATCAAATTCAAAATCTTATGTCCGAAAGTTACTATATTTGAAAAATGTAGACTTTGCTATCCTTACCTCATTCTTAAGTTCTTACTCTTACCACTACTTTCATTTTGATTTGTAAACAAATCCTTCTCTTCCTTAAAGATAGTTCATCTTCGCTATCTTGCTTGCAAATGAAGACTACATGATCTACGCCAACATTCTGAAGGAAGCCGACAATGCTTCACTAACCTCGACAAAGCAGATGTAAAACTCGGAGGTTCTACTTCACGAAGAGATAGCATCACCTGATAGTAAATTTCGAAAGATTAGAATGTATTAGGATCCACCTTAAGACAGGAACCCTTATACATAACATGTTATTTCGCTCTAATTATATAAAGCATTTTATCTGGTGTTTATATCCACTACTTAAAATTTGGTTTTATTCTGTTTGTCAGGATTTATTTATGTGTGAGCTTAACCTTTAGGTTAAAGTTTCACAATAAGTTGTCCTTATGTATAAATATGGGAAACTTAACCCATTGGATAAATTGGAAATCATAAGATAGCTTATCTCTTCTCTTCTATAAAATTTCTTCCAACCTTATCCTTTCTTTTGTGGAACTTTCCCTTTGTGTAAATCATTATGATCATTAACTTATCAAGTCTAATCAAGATTAATAGTATAATTACCATTACTACTGACTTCTTGAAACCATACCATTCATATACGAACTAATGTCAATATCTCGCCATATTAGTAACCACAAATTTACTTAAGTCACTTTTGGCCAATTAAAATCTGATTCTACCCATAACAACTTTTGACTATGCCTCAAAACTTAATTGTTTAGATCTTATACCATGAATTTAAGTTAGAATCCGAAAAGTTTATGTTTTCAGATTAAAATTTTGAATGGTCGTCGAAAAGAAAACTGGGAACATCGAAAGTCTTACTTTCTAAAAAGTATGCAAAAAAAAAAAACAAACAAACTCCATTTCATTCTCAACCTCGAGAAGATATACAACAACCTTAAAACTGGCCTCGGGAATTTGAAGGCCAACACACACCAAGGTCTACATCTACACCAACTTAAGACATCAAACATGGCATACCTGGCTCAATGCAAGGTACATCGCTTGTAAATATAGTTTTTATCGAACTTAGGTTAATTTGAAATCATCTTGCCTCTTTAGATCTACTTGAAGCCAACCAAAGGCTCGGTAGAATTTGTTCTTAAGGTAATAATTTGATAAGTGAAATGTTGCCTATTAAATGTTACTGAACTCTCATCAAAATATATCTTAAATTAGTCTATCCAAATGGCCGATAAAAGGTCAAGTGCTAAACTTTTAATTTTCATCTTTAACCATTACCCGGTAAGTCCTCCATCTATTCGTTAATCAATGAAAAAAAAAATTAGCATCTCGCATTTAGCTGCCTGCTACTTATGCTTCTAAAAGTCAGCTCAAACCAAATTTATTCGCAACTAACCTCATCAATCCCAGTTACCCACAGCACTTATTCACGAAAGACACTTATGACCTACCAGATGCAGTATTGGATACGATGCTTATATATATATATATATATTTATTTGAACCCTATCAAAAATCCAAAGTTAGTTCTAAGATCAATTCTTTGACCCTAGTCGCCTCCTGATCATTTGTTATATAACATTAGCAAACAAACTTGCTATTGTTTCGAATAAGATGGATAACGTCATCTACATTAACTAAGAAGAACTTGAACACTTCGCTAACATCTGCCCAAGAAAAGTTTTACATCACCTCGTCAGGGAAGACATCAGTGATTTCCTACCCGTTACAAAGACTTAGGGAAAATGTCAAGTATCTAGAACAACCCCTGCCTTCATGACAGGCGTTGAATGTAAAGACATTCCTTATGTAATTACACTTGACACTTAATGTAATATCAAGTATGTCCTTTATATATGCAATTCCTACAATCAACCTTTTGACTTTGTGCATTACATTCCTCATAATTGCCAAACATAAAGAAAATCAAAACTCTATGTTTACCAAGAGGATCAAACAAATTGAATCATCGGGATCATTTTATAATCCTCTTACCTCAACCTAAATTCTTGACTTATCATACCTTGTTTGCAATCTAAAGACAACCTAGAATAACATTCATTCTCATCTAATTTCGTCAACTGTTGTTAAATCGTGCAGATCAACCATTATATTCAAATATCATTTCTTGATGATAATATTTAAATTCTTCCCAAATGAATCAAGTAACAAACATTAATTCTTTCCCCTCAAATGTTCTAAACATATCACGTGTCACTCTCTAAATTAGATTATCATTATTACTAATCCGAGTTATGCAATCAAAAGAAATATATAGTAGTATTCTCATCTACTTACACAAAACCCAAATAGAAATCTTCTACATTCTAGCCACATCACCTTGGAATCGCAAGAATGATGTTTTGCAAGCGGCTACACTAGAAACAAGAAGACGAGGAAATAACAAGACCACATCTAAGAAAGAATTCCCAAACCCATTTAGTCCTTGCAAATCTAGGGACGAGATTTACGTAAGGGGGTAGATTTGTAACATCCGAAAAATGGAATAATATGAAAATTAATATTTTGAATTTGAATATAATTATTTCTGATTTTTCTTGACATGATTGGAATTTATTTGGATTTCTTTGGATTTTGTGTTGAATGAAAAATCAAACAACTAGAATTAAAGAATGGATAATGGTGAAAAGATAAAATGGTAAAAGATAAATTTTGGAAAAATTACCATAGAACCTTAACCTCTCTGGTAAGTCAGTAAAATCAAGAAGTAAAATTTTGTGCACAGAAAAATGGATAAATAAAATTTATGTCACCTCTTTTTGACTAGAAACAGTGCTAGTCAGAATTAATGAAAAATATTAGAAGATTATCTGGATCTGGAAAAATTACCAAAGAACCCTCAGTTCAGTGTTTACACCTGGTAAAAATCTTAGGAATTGATCATGTCGGCAGAGCCCTCTAATAATTCAAAAACAGAGACCATCAAAAACTAGAAATTCTCATGTCAGAATTTCTATAAAATAACCACCTAATATTTTGAGTTGAAAATTTTACAGAGACATTGTTGACCTAGGTATAACCCCTCATAAAAGTTTCAAAAATTACTAATAATGTTTGAACCTTTAAATAAATACAAAACCGAAATTTAAATCCTGTACAAACCTACAGTGTCAGAATTTCTAAAATTTAACCATGCGGTATTTTAACCTCAAACTTTTACTGAAGGTTAGAAACTACCAGTAGAGCTTGGTCAAAAAGTTTCACAATTTTCCCACTTGATCTGTTGGCCATTTTAATGCCCACATGGGACTGTCTGGGCTGAACTTATCCTTTCATTCCGTCTCTTTCACTGACGTGTGGGCCATCTCTTCGCCGTAACGGCTACTGGCACGGCAACGGAAAAAGGAATCCTCTCACTGCCGGTGGACCCTGGGCCCAGCCGTCAGCCCCTTTTTTCCTTCTTCCCTCTCTTCTTCTTCGCTTCGCCGGGTCAGAGCTTGCGCTCTACCGAGTCTTGCCGCCTCTATGCGATTCACGCCACCCGAGCGATCCTTGCAGCCACGTTTATCCTTGGTTTTCCCGCGCCATACTGCCGGTCATTCCATGTCCCTCACGTCAGAAAAATCTCGCGCTCCTTTCGCCGAAGTCTGCGCAAAATCGAGCCGCCAAATCGCTATGTTCAAACACTGCCGATGCACCGCCCTCCCCGCCTATAAAAGCCAACCCTGGAGTCGTAGAAGCATCGCCCGTCATCCCCCTCTACCTCCCTCGCTTCCATCTAGCCAGAGCGCCCAATTTTGCTCATGCTTCCGCCATGGCCGAAAGCTCCAAAACCCGAAGCCGAACGAAATTGCATAATCTGAGAGAACCTTTCTCAAATCCTTTGAACCTCACCATCAATAGGCTATAGCAATCAAAAGCCCTCAACAATAATTGGGACTTGCCAACTAAAACCTCGTCGCCCCCTACTGTTCTTCTTCTCCAAAAGCGGCGCGCGGTGGCAGAGCTGCTCGGCCAAGCTCCTTTCCAACAAACCGGAAAAATGGAACCCCGGAGTTGCGTGGATACCTAAACTGCTACCGATTCCACCGGAGTTCGCTTCCTCTTCGTCTCCGGCGAGCTCTTCTTCATTCCACGCATGCCGCGGTGGCGAGCCTCCTCGCCATCCGCCGGTGACCGGCACCTCCCCAGCGCCATGACTGGCCTGATGCTCGCGGGCCCTCGGTGAACCTCTCGCGCTCCTCGCCGCCGGCGAGCAGCCCTAGCCGCGCCCCGCTTTTCCCTCATCGAACCGTGGGACCCCTGGCGGTGGCACAAAAGAACCAGTTCAACGGTGAAGGCGCTTCGCTATAAGGAAAACGTATTCTCCATTTTTCAGCATTTAGGTATACCCGGGTCTTTTCAAACGTTGATAACTTTTGAATTATAACTCCGAATTGAGTGAAATCAAATTCTAAATTTATCTAAAATCTAGTTCTTTCAGAATATAAAATAATATTTTGAAAATGTTCAATGGATAAATTTGAAATTCAAATTTAAATAAAAGGGCTAAAAACACACTTCATGTTAAAAAGTTGTAAATAAACTTAAAAATGAGTGGAACCAATTTTAGTGAAGTAATCATGTTTCCAGGAGTTCAAATATATAAAAATATTTAAATTTCATTATTGTTTGAAATACTTTTTATTAAAAGATAGTATTCAATGCATTGGAAATTCAAAAATACATAATTTGAGTAAAAGAAACATGGAATAAGTAAAATTGACTTCTAAATAATATCATGGCAGTAGAATACCTTACTGTTCCAAAATAATTAATAAATGAACTTGATTTGAATTAACTTGAAAAGAATGAAATAGCTTAAACATAAAATGTGTAAATGTATATGGATAGAAAGCTAAATATGTTAGAATATGGGTCAAATGAATTCGAGTAATCACTAAACTAAATTTATCATACCTCTGGTAGTATAAGGTTTCCAGATGTAAAATAATATTTAAAAGTTTATTACATAAAACAGTAAGTGATAAATAATTAAAGTGTTAATAATTGCATAATTGGAATAGTTGTAACTATTACAAATAAACTTCAAATTTGACAAAACCAAATTTAATAGCCTTGAAAAATAGTACCCCTGCTGTGAATACAAAAATACCTTATGTTAGTGCTAGGTTGAAATAAAATAAGGTTAAACCCTAATGATCGTTTATAGGAAAAGTATCGCGGATAAAAGCCATTTGTCGCGAAACCAACTTTAAATCACTTCTAGTGTCATGCCCTATTAATGCCTGAAAAATGGATAAATTATCCTAGGCGGTGTAGTCGCAGTCTTGTATCAAAAACCGAACTCTTATCGAGTAATAAATTGAACTATCAAGCTTTTTCGTCAACTGTAGAACCTCTCGTCTAAATGCGAAATTATGGAAATCAGTTTAGGAATGATATTTAGGATATGGTCTACCATATTCGGAAAAATATTTCATTTACAACCTGTGTTCCAATTAAATCTTGCTAGTTGAATACCCATAAAAATTATAGTTTACGTAACCTTTAATGTCATATAAGCGTTTTCAACTAAGAAAATAATGTCTCGCCTAAAAGCTAAAATGTATAAAATCAGTCTAGATATGTTGTTCAAAGTATATGCTATCTAATTCAAGAAATAACCTTATTTCATCATGTTTTACATATAAACTGTAATAGTCAAATAACCCTTCGTTCTATGTTTAGCGAACCCTATCGCAATAAGGATTAAGTGAACTTTGTAATAAGGAATTTGAAGTTAATAAATTTGTATCACCAGAACCTTCTTAAAACTATAAATAAATCTAATTAGCTACCTTATTAGTCATAACTCCTCAGATCGTTTCTTATGCAAATCACTTAAAGAATTAAGTATGTTTTGCATAACTCCTTTAATTGGTATTTCAATTCTTTTAATCCAAATAATTTTAGCATCTATAATTCAAGTTCTAAATACTAGAATTCATAATTTTAGCCTCTTGAATTAAGTAAATCAAGAGAAGATAATCTATAAAAGAAACCCTATTTCGTTATCTCAAAACCATTAAGAATATGAATTTGTAAGTATCTAAATCATGAGGTCGTAAATAATTCAAACCCTAAATCATCCCTGTTTATGCAATGAATCTTTATTTGATTTTCTGTCTGTCTTCTTTTCGCCTTTATTGAAGTTTATTATTTGCTATTTTCCGATCAATCGACGTGTAGAATTCGACGTCCCTTCCTCCGCCGTTGCCTCCGTCGTCTGCGATCGCGTCTTCGTCGTAAACGATATATGAGCAAGGCAAGCGCCCCTTTGACCATCTTGATCCCAGAATTTAATTTGCATTGTTTATTAAGATGTTTTATGCATACGTTTACTTTTTGTAAATTGCTATTTTGTGGTACTGGTAGTTATACCTATTGTCTCATGAAACTTCCTTGATAAGTATGAATATGTGAACCTTGATAACCATAGATTAAGCTTAGACAATTACTTAATGTCGCCATGGGTATATGCGATTACTTTTATCCATGCTTAGCCATGCTTTTAGATCAAATAAATGATGATGATGATCAGATCAAAATGTGTTCTTTGTGAAATGGAAAATGTTGTCATTGTAGCTGTTGGCTATGGGTATTTTGATTAAAAACCCAAAAAAACTATGGTTTCGATGCGGGCGATTATTGGCAATAGCCGGAGGTGCAGAGGGATTTGCACGTAGTTAGGGTGGAGTATCGCCCGTGTCAAATTTAAGGACCGAACTCAGTGTTGTATGATCCAAGATAATTCGTGCAAACCACAAGTGTTGTTATGGGGCTTCCTTAAACCAATTAAGTTATCTAGTCTAACTTTGCACATTGGTAGGCTGAAGCAGTACGGGCTTTCCTTTCGGGGTTTGCTCGACGGGGTGCCCACACCGAGGTGTTGGGAACAACACTTACCAATATAACGGTGTGCGCCACGTCTATGGGGAGTTCCAACATTCCTATGCTCGAGTTCTCCCAGCTATAGCGTGGGTTTTATCGTCCGGTCTTTGGTGCAAAGTTAGATTAGATAATGTAAAGGTTTTCGTCATGAACATTCTGGCCACACGCTTTAAGTGCGTGAAACTTGCGGCAAAAAGAAAAGGTCATGACTTGTGGGTACAGTTGTACACCTCTGCAGAGTGTAAATCTAATCGATTAGCCGTCCCCTCGGTCATGGGAAACTTGGTGAACTTGCACTAGTTAAATGTTTAATTTTCTAAAATGGGTTGTGGATGGAACTTGTTTAGTAGCTTTTGTTTTCATGTCAAATGATCGACATTGATGGATTCCATTTCTGGATTATTCGATATTCACGATGGGTTGTGGATATATTACTTATGCTTTACTTATTTCATATCAGTCAATTATGCTTTTATAAATTCTGTTTGCAAATAACTTGTTTTACAATGTCAATTCTGCTTTATGCAAATTTAACTGTAGTAGCCTCCTTTGAAATGGCCTGCATATATTATAGGCTTTGCTCAAGTCTTGCGGAGTACGATTGTACTCACCCTTGCTTATATGTGGTTTTTAGGTGGTTAAGTTGTCGAGCTTCGAAGGTTCCTTTTAAATCGCAGTTGCGGGTTTTTCTTCGTCGAATCTTTCTAGGGATTATGCCTTGTCGGTTGCCTGCGGGTGTTGGATGGGCACACTACAAGACTTTGCTTCTTTTGCTGCTTATTCTCTGATTTGTAAGAGTTTCCTTTATGTAATAGCTTCCGCTTAATAATATTTGTTGTATGGTTGTGATTCCAATTGGTGTATGTGCGTTTAGCTACGATCATGGGACTAGTACGAAATGCACATTAGATTTCCATTTTTGCAAGTTTGTAAAAATGGGGGTCGTTACAGTTGGTATCAGAGCTATGCTGACTATAGGATAAACCCTAGATAGAATGGTCGTTAGCATTAGAATAATCAAATTCAAAATCTTATGTCCGAAAGTTACTATATTTGAAAAATGTAGACTTTGCTATCCTTACCTCATTCTTAAGTTCTTACTCTTACCACTACTTTCATTTTGATTTGTAAACAAATCCTTCTCTTCCTTAAAGATAGTTCATCTTCGCTATCTTGCTTGCAAATGAAGACTACATGATCTACGCCAACATTCTGAAGGAAGCTGACAATGCTTCACTAACCTCGACAAAGCAGATGTAAAACTCGGAGGTTCTACTTCACGAAGAGATAGCATCACCTGATAGTAAATTTCGAAAGATTAGAATGTATTAGGATCCACCTTAAGACAGGAACCCTTATACATAACATGTTATTTCGCTCTAATTATATAAAGCATTTTATCCGTGTTTATATCCACTACTTAAAATTTGGTTTTATTCTGTTTGTCAGATTTATTTATGTGTGAGCTTAACCTTTAGGTTAAAGTTTCACAATAAGTTGTCCTTATGTATAAATATGGAAACTTAACCCATTGGATAAATTGGAAATCATAAGATAGCTTATCTCTTCTCTTCTATAAAATTTCTTCCAACCTTATCCTTTCTTTTGTGGAACTTTCCCTTTGTGTAAATCATTATGATCATTAACTTATCAAGTCTAATCAAGATTAATAGTATAATTACCATTACTACTGACTTCTTGAAACCATACCATTCATATACTGAACTAATGTCAATATCTCGCCATATTAGTAACCACAAATTTACTTAAGTCACTTTTGGCCAATTAAAATCTGATTCTACCCATAACAACTTTTGACTATGCCTCAAAACTTAATTGTTTAGATCTTATACCATGAATTTAAGTTAGAATCCGAAAAGTTTATGTTTTCAGATTAAAATTTTGAATGGTCGTCGAAAAGAAAACTGGGAACATCGAAAGTCTTACTTTCTAAAAAGTATGCAAAAAAAAAAACAAACAAACTCCATTTCATTCTCAACCTCGAGAAGATATACAACAACCTTAAAACTGGCCTCGGGAATTTGAAGGCCAACACACACCAAGGTCTACATCTACACCAACTTAAGACATCAAACATGGCATACCTGGCTCAATGCAAGGTACATCGCTTGTAAATATAGTTTTTATCAGAACTTAGGTTAATTTGAAATCATCTTGCCTCTTTAGATCTACTTGAAGCCAACCAAAGGCTCAGGTAGAATTTGTTCTTAAGGTAATAATTTGATAAGTGAAATGTTGCCTATTAAATGTTACTGAACTCTCATCAAAATATATCTTAAATTAGTCTATCCAAATGGCCGATAAAAGGTCAAGTGCTAAACTTTTAATTTTCATCTTTAACCATTACCCGGTAAGTCCTCCATCTATTCGTTAATCAATGAAAAAAAAAATTAGCATCTCGCATTTAGCTGCCTGCTACTTATGCTTCTAAAAGTCAGCTCAAACCAAATTTATTCGCAACTAACCTCATCAATCCCAGTTACCCACATCACTTATTCACGAAAGACACTTATGACCTACCAGATGCAATATTGGATACGATGCTTATATATATATATATATATATTTATTTGAACCCTATCAAAAATCCAAAGTTAGTTCTAAGATCAATTCTTTGACCCTAGTCGCCTCCTGATCATTTGTTATATAACATTAGCAAACAAACTTGCTATTGTTTCGAATAAGATGGATAACGTCATCTACATTAACTAAGAAGAACTTGAACACTTCGCTAACATCTGCCCAAGAAAAGTTTTACATCACCTCGTCAGGGAAGACATCAGTGATTTCCTACCCGTTACAAAGACTTAGGGAAAATGTCAAGTATCTAGAACAACCCCTGCCTTCATGACAGGCGTTGAATGTAAAGACATTCCTTATGTAATTACACTTGACACTTAATGTAATATCAAGTATGTCCTTTATATATGCAATTCCTACAATCAACCTTTTGACTTTGTGCATTACATTCCCTCATAATTGCCAAACATAAAGAAAATCAAAACTCTATGTTTACCAAGAGGATCAAACAAATTGAATCATCGGGATCATTTTATAATCCTCTTACCTCAACCTAAATTCTTGACTTATCATACCTTGTTTGCAATCTAAAGACAACCTAGAATAACATTCATTCTCATCTAATTTCGTCAACTGTTGTTAAATCGTGCAGATCAACCATTATATTCAAATATCATTTCTTGATGATAATATTTAAATTCTTCCCAAATGAATCAAGTAACAAACATTAATTCTTTCCCCTCAAATGTTCTAAACATATCACGTGTCACTCTCTAAATTAGATTATCATTATTACTAATCCGAGTTATGCAATCAAAAGAAATATATAGTAGTATTCCTCATCTACTTACACAAAACCCAAATAGAAATCTTCTACATTCTAGCCACATCACCTTGGAATCGCAAGAATGATGTTTTGCAAAGCGGCTACACTAGAAACAAGAAGACGAGGAAATAACAAGACCACATCTAAGAAAGAATTCCCAAACCCATTTAGTCCTTGCAAATCTCGGGGACGAGATTTCTGTAAGGGGGGTAGATTTGTAACATCCCGAAAAATGGAATAATATGAAAATTAATATTTTGAATTTGAATATAATTATTTCTGATTTTTCTTGACATGATTGGAATTTATTTGGATTTCTTTGGATTTTTGTGTTGAATGAAAAATCAAACAACTAGAATTAAAGAATGGATAATGGTGAAAAGATAAAATGGTAAAAGATAAATTTTGGAAAAATTACCATAGAACCTTAACCTCTCTGGTAAGTCAGTAAAATCAAGAAGTAAAATTTTGTGCACAGAAAAATGGATAAATAAAATTTATGTCACCTCTTTTTGACTAGAAACAGTGCTAGTCAGAATTAATGAAAAATATTAGAAGATTATCTGGATCTGGAAAAATTACCAAAGAACCCTCAGTGCAGTGTTTACATCTTGTAAAAATATTAGGAATTGATCATGTCGGCAGAGCCCTCTAATAATTCAAAAACAGAGACCATCAAAAACTTGAAATTCTCATGTCAGAATTTCTATAAAATAACCACCCAATATTTTGAGTTCAAAATTTTACAGAGACATTACTGACCTAGGTGTAACCCCTCATAAAAGTTTCAAAAATTACTAATAAAGTTTGAACCTTTAAATAAATACAAAACCGAAATTTAAATCCTGTACAAACCTACAGTGTCAGAATTTCTAAATTTTAACCATGCGGTATTTTAACCTCAAAATTTTACTGAAGATTAGAAGCTACCAGTAGAGCTTGGTCAAAAAGTTTCACAATTTTCCCACTTGATCTGATGGCCATTTTAATGCCCACATGGGACTGTCTGGGCTGAACTTATCCTTTCATTCCGTCTCTTTCACTGACGTGTGGGCCATCTCTTCGCCGTAACGGCTACTGGCACGGCAACGGAAAAAGGAATCCTCTCACTGCCGGTGGACCCTGGGCCCAGCCGTCAGCCCCTTTTTTCCTTCTTCCCTCTCTTCTTCTTCGCTTCGCCGGGTCAGAGCTTGCGCTCTCCCGAGTCTTGCCGCCTCTATGCAATTCACGCCACCCGAGCGATCCGTGCAACCACGTTTATCCTTGGTTTTCCCGCGCCATACTGCCGGTCATTCCATGTCCCTCACGTCAGAAAAATCTCGCGCTCCTTTCGCCGAGTCTGCGCAAAATCGAGCCGCCGAAATCGCTTGCGTTCAAACACTGCCGATGCACCGCCCTCCCCGCCTATAAAAGCCAACCCTGGAGTCGTAGAAGCATCGCCCGTCATCCCCCTCTACCTCCCTCGCTTCCATCTAGCCAGAGCGCCCAATTTTGCTCATGCTTCCGCCATGGCCGAAAGCTCCAAAACCCGAAGCCGAACGAAATTCGCATAATACAGAGAACCATTCTCAAATCCCTTTGAACCTCACCATCAATAGGATATAGCAATCAAAAGCCCTCAACAATAATTGGGACTTGCCAACTAAAACCTCGTCGCCCCCTACTGTTCTTCTTCTCCAAAAGCGGCGCGCGGTGGCAGAGCTTACTGTTCTTCTTCTCCAAAAGCGGCGCGCGGTGGCAGAGCTGCTCGGCCAAGCTCCTTTCCAACAAACCGGAAAAAGTGAACCCCGGAGTTGCGTGGATACCTAAACTGCTACCGATTCCACCGGAGTTCGCTTCCTCTTCGTCTCCGGCGAGCTCTTCTTCATTCCGCCGCATGCCGCCGGTGGCAGGCCTCCTCGGCCATCCCCGCCGGTGACCGGCACCTCCCCCAGGCGCGCCATGACCCGCTGATGCTCGCCGGGCCCTCGGCCGAACCTCTCCGCCGCTCCTTCGCCGCCGGCGAGCAGCCCTAGCCGCGCCCCTGCTTTTCCCTCACTGAACCGTGGGACCCCCCTGGCGGTGGCACAAAAAGAACCCAGTTCAACCGGTGAAGGCGCCTTCGCTGTAAGGAAAACGTATTCTCCATTTTTCAGCATTTAGGTATACCCGGGTCTTTTCAAACGTTGATAACTTTTGAATTATAACTCCGAATTGAGTGAAATCAAATTCTAAATTTATCTAAAATCTAGTTATTTCAGAATATAAAATAATATTTTGAAAATATTCACTGGATAAATTTGAAATTCAAATTTAAAGAAAAGGGCTAAAAACACACTTCATGTTAAAAAGTTGTAAATAAACTTAAAAATGAGTGGAACCAATTTTAATGAAGTAATCATGTTTCCAGGAGTTCAAATATATAAAAATATTTAAATTTCATTATTGTTTGAAATACTTTTTATTAAAAGATAGTATTCAATGCATTGGAAATTCAAAAATACATAATTTGAGTAAAAGAAACATGGAATAAGTAAAATTGACTTCTAAATAATATCATGGCAGTAGAATACCTTACTGTTCCAAAATAATTAATAAATGAACTTGATTTGAATTAACTTGAAAAGAATGAAATAGCTTAAACATAAAATGTGTAAATGTATATGGATAGAAAGCTAAATATGTTAGAATATGGGTCAAATGAATTGAGTAATCACTAAACTAAATTTATCATACCTCTGGTAGTATAAGGTTTCCAGATGTAAAATAATATTTAAAAGTTTATTACATAAAACAGTAAGTGATAAATAATTAAAGTGTTAATAATTGCATAATTGGAATAGTTGTAACTATTACAAATAAACTTCAAATTTGACAAAACCAAATTTAATAGCCTTGAAAAATAGTACCCCTGCTGTGAATACAAAAATACCTTATGTTAGTGCTAGGTTGAAATAAAATAAGGTTAAACCCTAATGATCGTTTATAGGAAAAGTATCGCGGATAAAAGCCATTTGTCATGAAACCAACTTTAAATCACTTCTAGTGTCATGCCCTATTAATGCCTGAAAAATGGATAAATTATCCTAGGCGGTGTAGTCGCAGTCTTGTATCAAAAACTGAACTCTTATCGAGTAATAAATTGAACTATCAAGCTTTTTCGTCAACCTGTAGAACCTCTCGTCTAAATGCAGAAATTATGGAAATCAGTTTAGGAATGATATTTAGGATATGGTCTACCATATTCTGGAAAAATATTTCATTTACAACCTGTGTTCCAATTAAATCTTGCTAGTTGAATACCCATAAAAATTATAGTTTACGTAACCTTTAATGTCATATAAGCGTTTTCAACTAAGAAAATAATGTCTCGTCTAAAAGCTAAAATGTATAAAATCAGTCTAGATATGTTGTTCAAAGTATATGCTATCTAATTCCGAAGAAATAACCTTATTTCATCATGTTTTACATATAAACTGTAATAGTCAAATAACCCTTCGTTCTATGTTTAGCGAACCCTACCGCAATAAGGATTAAGTGAACTTTGTAATAAGGAATTTGAAGTTAATAAATTTGTATCACCAGAACCTTCTTAAAAACTATAAATAAATCTAATTAGCTACCTTATCAATCATAACCTGCTCAGATCGTTTCTTATGCAAATCACTTAAAGAATTAAGTATGTTTTGCATAACTCCTTTAATTGGTATTTCAATTCTTTTAATCCAAATAATTTTAGCATCTATAATTCGAAGTTCTAAATACTAGAATTCATAATTTTAGCCTCTTGAATTCGTAAATTAAGAGAAGATAATCTATAAAAGAAACCTGTTCGTTATCTCAAAACCATTAAGAATATGAATTTGTAAGTATCAAAATCATGAGGTCGTAAATAATTCAAACCCTAAATCATCCCTGTTTATGCAATGAATCTTTATTTGATTTTTCGTCATCTTCTTTTCGCCTTTATTGAAGTTTATTATTTGCTATTTTCCGATCAATCGACGTAGAATTCGACGCCCTTCCTCCGCCGTTGCCTCCGCTGTCTGCGATCGCGTCTTCGTCGTAAACGATATATGAGCAAGGCAAGCACCCTCCTTTGACCATCTTGATCCCAGAATTTAATTTGCATTGTTTATTAAGATGTTTTATGCATACGTTTACTTTTTGTAAATTGCTATTTTGTGGTACTGGTAGTTATACCTATTGTCTCATGAAACTTCCTTGATAAGTATGAATATGTGAACCTTGATAACCATAGATTAAGCTTAGACAATTACTTAATGTCGCCATGGGTATATGCGATTACTTTTATCCATGCTTAGCCATGCTTTTAGATCAAATAAATGATGATGATGATCAGATCAAAATGTGTTCTTTGTGAAATGGAAAATGTTGTCATTGTAGCTGTTGGCTATGGGTATTTTGATTAAAACCCAAAAAAACTATGGTTTCGATGGGCGATTATTGGCAATAGCCGGAGGTGCAGAGGATTTGCACGTAGTTAGGGTGGAGTATCGCCCGTGTCAAATTTAAGGACCGAACTCAGTGTTGTATGATCCAAGATAATTCGTGCAAACCACAAGTGTTGTTATGGGGCTTCCTTAAACCAATTAAGTTATCTAGTCTAACTTTGCACATTGGTAGGTCAAGCGAGACGGGCTTTCCTTTCGGGTTTGCTCGACGGGTGCCCACACCGAGGTGTTGGGAACAACACTTACCAATATAACGGTGTGCGCCACGTCTATGGGGAGTTCCAACATTCCTATGCTCGAGTTCTCCCAGCTATAGCGTGGGTTTTATCGTCCGGTCTTTGGTGCAAAGTTAGATTAGATAATGTAAAGGTTTTCGTCATGAACATTACGCCACACGCTTTAAGTTCGTGAAACTTGCGGCAAAAAGAAAAGGTCATGACTTGTGGGTACAGTTGTACACCTCTGCAGAGTGTAAATCTAATCGATTAGCCGTCCCCTCGGTCATGGGAAACTTGGTGAACTTGCACTAGTTAAATGTTTAATTTTCTAAAATGGGTTGTGGATGGAACTTGTTTAGTAGCTTTTGTTTTCATGTCAAAGGATCGACATTGATGGATTCCATTTCTGGATTATTCGATATTCACGATGGGTTGTGGATATATTACTTATGCTTTACTTATTTCATATCAGTCAATTATGCTTTTATAAATTCTGTTTGCAAATAACTTGTTTTACAATGTCAATTCTGCTTTATGCAAATTTAACTGTAGTAGCCTCCTTTGAAATGGCCTGCATATATTATAGGCTTTGCTCAAGTCTTGCGGAGTACGATTGTACTCACCCTTGCTTATATGTGGTTTTTAGGTGGTTAAGTTGTCGAGCTTCGAAGGTTCCTTTTCGTCGCAGGTTGCGGGTTTTTCTTCGTCGAATCTTTCTAGGGATTATGCCTTGTCGGTTGCCTGCGGGTGTTGGATGGGCACACTACAAGACTTTGCTTCTTTTGCTGCTTATTCTCTGATTTGTAAGAGTTTCCTTTATGTAATAGCTTCCGCTTAATAATATTTGTTGTATGGTTGTGATTCCAATTGGTGTATGTGCGTACTAGCTACTGATCATGGGACTAGTACGGAAATGCACATTAGATTTCCATTTTTGCAAGTTTGTAAAAATGGGGGTCGTTACAGTACTGGAATCTTTTTTCGTTGATTTAGCCATAACTTTTTATTGACAATTCCGATTCACAGACGGTTTTTACCAATAGTTTACTGATGATGAGAGCAATATAACGATATAAGTTTGACTAATAAACACCGCATGAATGAGATTTTACCACTAATTTACCGAATGTGTCGAAAGATTTTATTACCGCATAGGATGCTGAACCCTCTGGCATGATAGTAAAATCTGATTCATGCGACGTTTATTGGCGAGACTTGTATCATTGTGTTGCTCACGTCAGCACTAAGCTACTGGTGAATACCGTTCATGAATTAGTGCTGTCAATAAAAGTTATGGAGAAATCAAAGAAAAAACATATTTTAATATAAACTAGAAAATGCATTTACTAGTTGGTTTAGCTATGTAGGTGATTGGCTTAGTCAACACGCGGGGTGTACGTGGGATGATTTGCATGCGCTTCTCCGACCGAAGCGCGGAATAACTAATCTGTGCGTATGCACAGATTAGCCCTACTGTGTGTGTAGTCTATGCGCCAGCTAGTTAACACAGACCGACTGAGCCCAATTAATACAGACCGACTGAGCCATTCAATACTCCGCGCAACGAAACGGTCTCCCAACTAGTAAATGACTAATAAATGCTTCTTCTTGTTTATACATGAATCTTTGTTTTTTTGATTTAGTCATAACATTCAAATGAGATTTATTTTGGTCTTCAAATTTTAGAGTCATAGAATCTCACATCCTCTATGTATGGCAATTTTTTGAGAATTTTGGAAAATATGTATATGTGTTTTCATAGATTTTTAAAAACACTGAATATGTTACCTTTTACTATTGAAATAAATAACATGTTACTCACTATTACACAATATATTACTATACCAAAATGAAGTTAACTATCAGAACAAGATTTCCTGGATAGTAAAAGGCAACATATCTTGCGTAAACCACTCCTACCGAGTAAAAGTTATGAAAATTACATGTAAACATTTTTAAAAAATTACCAAAAAATTATCATACATAGGGGAAGTGAGATTCTATAACTCTATAAAATTTTAAGACCAAAATCAATTTCAGCTGAAAGATATGAAAAAGATAGGTTGAATAGTGATTTTCACTATTTAGCGCTTTGTCAGTTTCATATCATTCAAATACTATTGAGTTTGATCTTCAAATTTATGAGAGTTGTAGATAATAACCTGCCCTATGTATGGTAAATTTTTGAGAATTTTTTAAATATTTTACTACAAGGCCGACAAATTTAAATAAATTCTTGTTCACGAAAACTACATATACAAGTTTTCAAAAATTCTAAAACAATTACCATATGCAGGGGAGGTGGGATTCTATAACCTCGTAAAATTTGAAGACAAAAATCAATATCAAATGAAAGATACGAAAAAGACAAATTCGGATAAATATTGATTTTTCACTGTTAAGCGCATTGTTAATTTCATATCTTTCAAATGCGATTGAGTTTGGTTTTCAAATTTTACATGGATTTTTCTTTCTCTATGTTTGGTAATTTTGTGAGAATTTTCCAAATATTTTACTACAGAATTGACAAACAGAACTAAATTCTTGTTCTAATAGTTTACTTCATTTTAGTACAGCAACATCTTAAGTAATAGGCAATAAGATATTATTTTCTAGATAGTAAAAGATAACATATCGTGTGTAAACTATCATTATTATTTAAAATATATGAAAATCATATGTATAAGTGATAAAAAAATTTCAAAAAATTTTCATACGTAGGGGAGGTTAGATTTTACAACCTTGTAAAATTTGAAAACCAAAATCAATCTTAGCTGAAAGATATGAAAAAGACAAATTCGGCTGAATAGTAGTTTTCACTGTTTAACGCTTTATCAATTTCATATCTTTCAATTGCTAGTGAGTTTGGCCATCAAATTTTACAAGGTTTTAGAAACTCTCCTCCCCTACGTATGGTAATGTTTTGAGAATTTTTCAAATATTTTACTACAGGGTCAACAAACAAAACCAAATTATTGTTCATTGAAAACCATATGCACGTATTTTCAAAAATTCTTAAAACATTACCGTACATAGGATAGATGATATTAAACAATGTTTTAAAATTTGAAGACCAAAATAAATATAACCTGAAATATATGAAAAAGACAAATTTGGCAAAATAGTGATTTTTTATTGTTCAGTGCTTTATCAATTTCATATCTTTTAAATGCGATTGAGTTTTGTCTTTGAATTTTACAGAGATGTAGAAGCTCACCTCCTCTACGTGTGATAATTTTTTGAGAAGTTTTCAAATATTTCAGTACAAGGTCGACGAATAGAACCAAAACTTGTGAGAATTTTTCAAATATTTTACTATATAACTAAATTTTTATTCATTCTCAAAAAAATTACCATAAGTAGGGGAAGTGAGTTTCTAACTCTGTAAAATCTGAAGAGCAAAATCATTCTTAACTAAAAGATATGAAAAGATAAATCCGGTTGAATACTGATTAATTTTTCAATGCTTAGCGCTTGTCAATTTCATATCTTTCAAATGTTGTTGAGTTTAGTCTTCAAATTTACAAGATTGTAGAACCTCACCTCCTTTATGTATGATAATTTTTTGAGAACTTTTTAAATATTTTTCTAGAGGGCCGATAAATAGAACAAAATTTTTGTTCACTGAAAACCACATGTACATATTTTCAAAAATTATTAAAAAATTTCCATACATAGGATAGATGATACTAAACAATGTTTTAAAATTTTAAGACCAAAATCAATATCAGATGAAAGATATAAAAAAGACAAATTTGGAAAAATAGTGATTTTTCACTGTTTAGTGCTTTATCAATTTCATATCTTTTAAATGCGATTGAGTTTTGTCTCTAAATTTTACAGAGATTTAGAAGCTCACCTCCTCTACGTATGATAATTTTTTGAGAATATTTCAAATATTTTACTACAGGGTCGACAAACAGAACCAAATTTTGTGAGAATTTTTCAAATATTTTACTACATAACTAAATTTTTATTCATGAAACCATATGTACATGTTTTAAAAAATTCTCAAAAATTACCATAAGTAGGAGAAGTGAGATTCTAACTCTGTAAAATCTGAAGAGCAAAATCATTCTCAACTAAAAGATATGAAAAAGATAAATTCGGTTGAATAGTGATTAATTTTCCAGTGCTTAGCGCTTGTCAATTTCATATATTTCAAATGATATTGAGTTTGGTCTTCAAATTTTACAGGATTGTAGAACCTCACCTCCCCTATGTATGATAGTTTTTTGAGAACTTTTTAAATATTTTCCTACATAGCCGACAAACAGAACAAAATTTTGTTCATTTAAAACCACATGTACATATTTTTATAAATTATCAAAAAAATTCCATAAATAGATAGATGATATGAAACAATGTTTTAAAATTTGAAGACCAAAATCAATATCAGCTGAATGATACAAAAGAGACAAATTCGGTAAAATAGTGATTTTTCACTGTTTAGTGCGTTATCAATTTCATATCTTTTAAATGTGATTAAGTTTTGTCTCTAAATTTTACAGAGATGTAGAAGCTCACCTCCTCTACATGATAATTTTTTGAAAAAGTTTCAAATATTTTATTAGTGGGCCGACAAATAGAACTAAATTCATATTCTAATAGTTTTAAAAAATTCTCAAACAATTACCATACGTAGGGGAGGTAAGATTCTACAATTATATAAAATTTGAAGACTAAAATAAATCTCAACTAAAAGATATGAAAAAACAAATTCTGCTAAATAGTGATTTTTCACTGTTTAGCGCTTTGTTAATTTTGTATCTTTCAAATGCGATTAATTTTGACTTTCAAATTTTACTGGGATGTAGAAGCTCTCCTCCCCTATGTATGATAAATTTTTTCATAATGTTTCAAATATTTTACTGCAGGACAATAAACAGAACTAAATTTTTGTTTGTGAAAACCACATGTACAAGTTTCAAACATTCTAAAAAATCATTATACATTGGGGAGCTGTGATTCTATAACCCTGTAAAATTTGAAGAGCAAAATCAATTTCAGATGAAAGATATGAAAAAGATAAATTCGGCTAAATAGTGATTTTTCACTGTTTAGCTCTTTGTCAATTTCATATCTTTCAAATAGAATTGAGTTTGGTCTTCAAAATGTACAGGATTGTAGAAGAATGCCTCCTATACGTATGGTAGTTTTTTGAGAATTTTTTAAAACATGTACGTGTAATTTTCATGAATTTTATATGATAAGGGTGATTTACACAAGATATCGAAACATCTTGTATAATAGCGAGTAATACATTATTTTTTTGGATAGTAAAAGTCAACATATCCAATGTTTTATAAAATCCATGAAAATCACATGTACATATTTTAAAAAATTCTTAAAAAAGTACCATACGTAAAGGAGGTGATATTATACAACTATGTAAAATTTGAAGCAAAAATCATCCTCGTATAAAAGTTATGGCTAAATAAAAAAAATAAGGATGCATGTACAAATAAGAAGTAGCATTTATTAGTCATTTACTATCATAATATTTCGTTGCGGGGGGGTGGACACGTTACTGAAGAACCGGAATGGCGATCAGAGGGGGCGTGAATGATCACAATTAAATTTTCCCCCACTCAATGGATCCAACCAAAACATCACTTGAAACACTCAAACGCAAAGGAGCAAAACAAAGAAAATCTTAGTCTTGAACTTGCTCATGGGATTGTGATGATCAAGATGATCTTGGTTATTCTCTCACTTGTCACAGCAAGCAAGAACACAAGAAACAAAAACCTCAAACGCAATCTACAAAAATTTCTCAAAGATTAAGCAAAGAGATCGAGTTCTTGCATAGGATTGCCTAGATGATGAGGATATGATCTAAAGAAGATTCATCCATCAATCATACATCCTTGGCACAAGAAGCACAAGCAAGTAGGAGGGGAGGCAAATCCAACTTGCGAGAATGTAAATTGCAAGAAATTAAATTGCGGAATTTAAAAGCAAGTAGAAGGAGGGGAGGTAAATCCAACTTGCGAGAATGTAAATTGTGGAATTTAAATGCTGAATTTAAGATATAATATAAATATTGAAATTAAATTCAAAAAAGTAAGAAAGTAAAATTTTATTTCTTTGGAGGAATGTTTACAAAGCCTTACAACAAGATGAACAAAGCTTAAAAGAGCACACAAAACCTTAAAGAGGGGAGAGCTACTCCTACCCCTCGATTTATACTACTCATGAGTCATCTTTCACCCTTAGATGAGTTCTACTTGGCACTCAAGTAACCTCATTAAGGGTTGAGATTGAGTCATCCTCCACCCTTAGATAGGTTCTACTTGGCTCTCAAGTAACCTCGTCAAGGGTTGAGATTCACTCAAGCCAACTTGACCTATACTCTATCCTCTAAATCGCAATCCAACGAATCTCCTTAATCCGAGCAGCTTCAAGTTAGTATCTCAACCGTTCACTTGTCTTCTAGATTCGCAGCGACTCCGTCTCCGATCATCTTTCAGCGATCCCCGATCGTCTGGACCTCCGGCGCACATCGCCTAGTTCCGGTTATCCTCCGCCTCACCATGACCTAGCACCGCCGTCCTGTAACCATAAAAAACAAGAAAACCCATCAAATATCAATGTCCAAAAAAGATATGCAATAATAATCCAAAACCACATTTAATATTCAATACGCTCGTGATGTCGGCACTACCAAATGCTTAAATTTGAAATCAAATTCAAATCAAACTCAAACCAGAGCAAACCTAGCTCACACATATTCAATAACTCATCACAAATAAGAATAGACCTCCATATGATCTTTCATTTACTGATTAGCGCATGTGAATGGTTTGAACGTGCTTATGCTTTGTTTTTGCATGATGCCGGGTTACATGGGATGCTGGGTTACGATCGGCGCGTAGCTGCGCGCACGCACAAAATAGCGTTACGGTATGTGTGTGTATATATATATATTGTTTTGTTTTTGTTTTGCTTTGTATCTTCAAAATTATTAATTCTTGCTTCGATCGACCAGTTTTCTTGTCCTGGCACCTGGAGATAGGTAGTATATATACCATCGTACGTACGCCATGCGATCCCTACGTAGAACATCAGGATATGCCCTCCCCTGCACATGCCTCCAAGTCTGCAACACAGCTCCGATCGGCCGTGCCTATCTCTGTATCTAGATTACAAACACTTCTCAATCTCATTGTATTTTTTTCCCCTTCTCATTTCTTTCTTGACATTATGCACCGTAAGCTGAGTTCAATTCCTGGAGAGTGGAGACTGAGGGACAGATCAGATCAGATCAGATCAGATCAGATCAGATGATCCAGCAGGTTCTGGCATCATTCATAACTTGCTTTAAAGTTAATCAAGTCCACGTGGTGATTGATTAATCCCAACACAATAGTAGATTCTAATGGGCCGGCCCACAGAACTGGCCCAATCACTATGCTTTGGGGCTCTTCTTTGTCGTCTTCTTCCGCTCCCCGTTGGCGTTGGCGTCGTCGTCTCGAGCCAACAAAACCCACCGACCCTAGCCGCCGCCGCCAAGACAGATCGGAGGCAAGATCAAGAAGCGGAGGCTGTCTCACAAAACGGCGCGCAGCGTCAAGTTCCTAGTTAAGGGCGACGACGCCGTCTGGGGGGAGCTCGTCAAGCTCGCCGACCAGGACACGCGCCTCCCCCTCCCCGTCGATGAGGACCTCTCCGCCCTGGGCCAGTTCTACTGTCTCCACTGCGAGTAACGATCGCAGCTCTCATCTTTTTAAGTCTCGTCTCACCCTCGGTCGGGCAATTAAGCAGTTGCGTTGCGATTCACGTGCCAAACTTGAATGTGCAAAACATGGTCATCTTACGAGTTTAGCGGATTTTATTTCTGTGCTGGTTTCAGTGAAATTTCTGCAATGGTTCTACGACGATGAGGAGTGGTTGTGCTTGCAGCCGCATGGATGGTGAGCATATGGGCTGGTATGCAGTTGGATAGAGATAAGGAGAGTCCCATTCGTGAAGGGAAGAAAACCAAGAGTTCAATTTGGTTTGTAGAGAAAAGAAAGAAATCTACTCAAATTGGTGGCACGGTTCGACCTTAAAAAGTCAATAACTCCTACATCTGAGCTCGGATAGTAACATTTTTGGACTTTCCTAAAATCTTAAAAGATTGTCTTCACATCTCTTCATAATGAGAAGTTCCAATTTTGCATCTTTATATTTTTTATCTGGGCAATAAGTTTCAGCCGGCAGGTTAGCCGAAATCTAAGTTTTAAAATTATAATTTCTTTTTATATCATAGAGTCCAAACTGTATACATTTAGGAGTTGATTTGAGTCGGTTTAGGTGTATTTTGGTTGTGCATTGTGCATCAATATAGGGCCTAGGGCATACCTAATTGTAGGAGATCAAATTATGTATGAGAAATAAGAAAATGCTATGGTTGATTTTGATGCGACAACGGCCCAATCTTTCGATAGGTTCTACTTTTGCGGAGCGGAGATGTTCGCGTTCCAAGGACTTTCAATCAGCGAAGATTGAATCATTGCAATCACTACACCCACGCACCTGTCGTTATCAACCATGCTCACGCCCGGATGACCTAACCACGAAGGTTAATTCCTACATGCGGTAGAAGAAACGAGCAACAATGAGAAAGAAAGCAATCTAGCAATTCAAAACAATCAAAGTTGAGGTTATCTCTTTCACCAAACCAGGTCTTACGACACTACTCCAATGAACAAGTGTTTCACATGCAATAGAGAATAAACTTAGCAAAATAACCTAACCTAATCTGATGAGGACGGCTTGTTTTAATGACGTGGAAAGGGATAGGGCAGCCACGGCCAGATTGGGGGTGTGCTAGGGTTGCTTCCCACGTCGACAATCTGGGCTTGGACCCTTTGTCGAGATAAAGGTCCATGGCCCAAAGAAAAAGTGGCGCAGCACCTTCCAGATAACAACAGTCACTTCTTACGACTATTTGGAAGCCTTCCCGATAAAATTTGGAGGTGAGGTTAGATCCATTGGAAAGATCTTGAAATGGCATTTTAATAGAGAAAGTTATGGCCGTTTGAATCCAAAGCTGTCAGGCTGACTCCAACTCGAATTGCAACCCGAAATATCTTGCTCTCCGAATTGAGGATGGAGACTTGGCGTGGCATCTTCACCAATATTCCTAAGTAACAATAAATCACGATGTCCATTAGGTAGCATACCATCCCTGTTAAAATAATTATGAACAGCGAGGAATGAGCTCACCTTATAATTTAATTAACGAGCACGAGCCCGTGTCATTGGACCTTGAAGTGGTGAAACATGAGGAACAGTGGGTGTAGTGTGTGTATCCAAGGAATGGATGTCCTCATCAGGTTTGTGATACTATTGAGCATGTGTATGTATTAGAGTTTCCCATCAAGAGTTTGAAGTTATTGTGCAAGTCAAGGTGATCGAGTTCCTTGGACTGCCAATTGAACATATATGGTTCAACTCTCCAATTCATTGCCAAGCTGACACATGGTTTGGAAGACATCACTGGCTTGTTTTTAGATTGGTGCTTGTTGATCTGAGTACAACCGAGCTACACTAAGTTATAAAGAAAGGAGAAAATGAGGTACAAGAAGGGGGTTTTGTTGTTCGATCAAGGAGGAAGCTAGGGGGGAGTGTGTATATACCACTTTCAATTGAAACCCTAATTCAAGTGTTGGCCACAAGGAGAAGGAAGACAACTACCGTACCATGAAAGATCGGACCACGAAACGCATCAACTCTAGTTGGCCGAAATCTAAGTTTTAAAATTATAATCTCTTTTTATATCTTAGAGTCCAAGTTGTATACGTTTAGGAATTGATTTGAGTCGGTTTAGGTGTATTTTGGCTGTGCATTGTAGAGGTGGCCAAACGAGCCAGGCCAAATGGGCAAGACACTGCGGCCGCGATGTGGCCCGACACGCCTAAAGCTAAGCGGCCGTCTTGCAAGACAAAGACAACCGAAGCGTGCCGTGTTTGGGCGGAGGTGCGACGGCGGCCAAGACGCAGACGACCCATTTACTGGCAGGGCTCGCACGGCACGCAGACGGCAAGACGGCCAAGACGCTAACGCCCAGCCGACGGCACGGCACGCACTCGCTTAGCCCGTTTTAAAAAATAGCCGTTTATAGCCGTTGCAAACTGAAAAAATTCAAAAAAAAATCCGAAAAAATTCAAAAAATCCCGAATTTTTTCCTATAAATAGGTGGCTGCCCCCTCCCCATTTCTACACCAACAATCTTGCATTCTCTTCTAATCATTCTCTTGTGGAAATTCTTTTGCTCTTAGTGGTAATTTGGCAAAATTAAAAATAGTTTTGTCAAAAATCCAAAAATTCGAGATTCAGCTTTCGGCTTCTGTCAAGAAATTAAGGTGATAATTGTGATTTATTTTTTCATTTTGTTAGTATTTTAAATCATATTTTAGTATTAATAGCGTCATTATTTCTTGTAGTTTGTTTTATGGAGCCCGGGGATTTTCCTTCGTTCCCAGCTTCTGATTTTGGTATTTCACCCGAGGAGCTTCTTGCATCATATGCCGAAGAAGCTGCAGGAGCTGTGCCATCTTCAGGCTCTACAAGTGCTACTGCGTCGGCAAGCACCGGGGCGAAACGAACAAGACGCAGTACATGGAGAGTCTGGGAAGATTTTTACCAGATTTTTGAGACATCAAACGACGTCCAAATCAGGTATGCTATTTGTAAATATTGCAAGCATAAATTAACTGAGAAATCTTCAGGTGGAACGGGGCACTTGAAGAGGCATGCTGACAGCTGTAGAAAAAAGCGGGAATGGCTTCGAGGCGACGATCTGCGCAGATAACCCCGACGGTGCAGCAGACGAATCGACTATAATCTTGAGGTAGCTCGTGAATCTCTTTGTCGTTTAATCGCTTCTCAAGATCTTCCTTTAAACTTTGGTGAGTCAGTTGTGTTTGAAAGCTTTATTAGGACCACTCATAATCCTAGGTTTTCTGCAGTTTCTAGATAGACAACAACTAGAGATTTGATTAAATATTATAATAATTGTCGCAATAACCTAAAAGAAAAATTTAGTACCTGTACTTTTTCTGTGTCTTTGACATCTGATATATGGAGTGGTAGAGCTAAAGAGGATTACCTTAGTGTAGTTGCTCATTATGTAAACGATGATTGGCAACTAGAAAAGAGAATTATAGGATTCAAATTAATTGATGTAGCACATACTAGTGAAAATATTGCTGATTGTATTGTAAAAGTTGTGGAAGATTTTGGCCTTAGTGATAAGATTTTTGCAATAACATTAGATAATGCTTCCAAATACTTCGCCATGAACATACTTACTCACTTTTCAATTCATATGTCAATCTTTCTTATTACATCGTTGTGCTTGCCATATTATTAATCTTATAGTTAAATCTGATTTAAAGAGGTTAAATCAAGATATTGAACCTTTTCGATCGCAATATCTTTCTTAACTCATTCTAATCAACGAGTAGCAGCATATAAAACTTATTGTATTGCAATGAATGTACGTCCGCGTAAGTTTGGTTTGGATATGCCTGTTAGATGGAACTCTACTTACTTGATGCTTAAGAATGTCATACCATATGAGAGCACATTTTCTGCTTTTATTAACGCAGACCGCCGCATACAGGATGGTCAACCTAGGTACTCACAGAGCAACATTAGTATGTTGCTAAATACTTGCTTTCATTTTAGAACTTTTTTTGATTCCACTGTTGCTTTATCTGGAGTTTATTATTCAACCTCTCCTTTAATTGTGCATCATATTTTAGAAATTGCTACCCACTTAAAGAGCCACGAAAATGATAATATATTGCGGGAAGCTGTTTATGCTATGAAAACTAAATTTTTGAAATATTGGCGAGAAATTCTTATGTTATATGCATTTGCATTTATTTTAGATCCTAGAGCTAAAGTTCGAGGATTCTCTAATGTTCTCTCACTTTTAAGTGATGCGGTAGGTACTGATTATTCCAGTTATTTTTCAAATGTCCGTGCTAACTTATCTGAAGTTTATGATAAGTACGATTAGAAGTTTGCTGGAGTTCGCATGCAGCGACCTCCACCAGCACCCACAACAGGTAAGAAGAAAACCGTGTGGGGAAAGATATGGGGTACAGGTGGCTCTTCCTCAAGGAGTTCAACTACATCAACGACAAGTGCGGACACATCAAGTGGTGGGAGCTAGTTGCCTATCTCAACAATGACAATCACAACTACCAAGAGAAGCAAGAGGAGGACTTCAGCATTTTGCAGTGGTGGCACGAGCACAAGATAACATATCCGGTGCTTTCCATACTAGCACAGGATGTGTTAACAGTTCCTATCTCCACGGTTTCTTCAGAGTCTGCTTTCAGTCTATCCGGAAGAATCATCGAGGAGAGAAGAACAAATTTGACTAGTGAGATGGTGGAAATACTTCTCACTGTGAAAGATTGGGAACAAGCTGATCAACGAGCTCAACATACTGCAGAAAATACTGAGTTGGCGGAGACGTTCGAAAATCTTTATCTAGATAATGAGGAAGAATAATTGTAATCTTCACTTTTTTATTGTATCACCGAGCTATAGGTCAGTACTCTTTTTCTTTGCCAAGGTTTTCGTGTTGAGTTTTTACTTGGCAAAGTTTTTAACGAGGCAGCCAAACATCAATAAAGCTCATTATTTAATTCAAATTATTTGTCTCATTTTAGAATTTATCTCGTATTTTAGCTTTTTTCTTAATTTATATATATATTTAAAAAGTTTTTGTTCATCCTTCGAGTTTTTCAAATTATTCTAAGTTTTCCCATATTTTTGATTTTTTTTCATATTTTTTGCATTTTTTACCATACTTTATCTATTTTTCTAATTTTTTCATATTTTTTTGATTTTTTTCAAATTTTTCGACGCTTAAGCAGAGCTCTAGGGCCGACCCGACCCGTTTGGCTCGCTGAAGGACCGGGCCGGACGCAGACGGCCCGAGAGGCTAACGGCCGCGGCTCTGCCGCCACCCCGGCCGTGGTCGGTGTGCAAGACGACCGTTCTAGCCGCCTAAACGCGTCCGTCTTCGGGCGCCTGCTTGGCCACCTCTAGTGCATTGTGCACCAATATAGGGTCTAGGGGCATACCCAATTGTAGATCGAATTATGCATGAGAAATAAGAAAATTTCATGGTTAGTTTGTGATACCATTGAGCATGTGTATGTATCTAGAGTATGAGAACCCTCCTTTTTGACATGGAATACCAAGAAGGGTTCCATGTACATACAGTACTAGTCCCATGATTAGTGGCTAGTACGCACATTTACAACATTGGTAACACATCCATACATAATATATTACATATGATAGCGGAAGCTATTTACAAAATAAAGTCTTACAATAAAAATAAACTACAGCGGAAATATATATTCTTGTAGTATGTGTTTACCCAAAACAATACAGGCAACTGATATTGACATTTTTAAGTTTATTCAAATTTTAAATTAAAATATTTTAAACTTATATATAAAATTAAATATTTTTGCATATTCTGAAATTTCAGGATTTTAGATGAATTTAGAAATTTATTTGACTAAATTTGGACTTAAGATGCATAAGTTATTAGCATTTGAATCACTAGGGTTTGGAAAATCCAAGAAAATGGAAAAACACGCCTTCCAATGGAGGAAACATATTTCTTGTTTTTATGGATTTTCTTTGATTTTTTCGATTTTCTTAGTCGCTGACAATCGGGTCCCACATGTCATCGTCTAATCTATGAATACCGGTTCAAAATATTGTTTTAACTTAACCGGGCCCACCTGTCATGGGGTCATTAATTAAACCCGTGATTAATTAGAGTTTGATAGTGAATCTGACTAGTGGGACCGACTAGCAGTGGCTAGGGCTTGACGTGTGTGTGGGAGGTTGACATCTCGGGCCCACATGTCGGTGACTTGAGAGTGAGAACGGTGGTTTGAAGCTCACCGACAGCGCTACAGGCTTGATCATGCTCGACCGAGGGCATGACAGGCTTCAGGGTATTAAGGCACATCTAGGGGTGGGTTCAGATGGGGTCAACGACAACTGGAGGGTGGTCACCGTCGTGCTCATGCAACGATGGCAATGGCCGAATGGCTACAAGGCAAAACGAAAGGTACTTGTGCTCGGCTGAGGTGAGGAATAGCATAAGGGGGCTAAGGGAACTCCATTTTACCTCTTTGCTATGACGAAAGGTTGGATGGGGTGCTCTGGCAACGATGGGCCTGAGCTGAGGAAGACGACAAAGCAACGGTGTTACGAGTGATGTGAGCTGAAATCAAGCAAGGGGTGAGCTCAAGGGTCACTAACGATGCTACAAAACCAATGAATCGCAAGATAGCTCACTGGGGAGCTTCAATTGTGATTTCCCCCTTTTGGTGGTGCTCAGTGACAATGGCAGTAGTGGAGGTGCAATTGGGTGAGGATCGGGCCTTGGAGCTCTAGGAGGGTGTGGGGAGTATGGCATGGTGCTAAGGGTGGCTTGGTGATCTTTATAGATGGAGATGAGGTGGTGCCACAATTCGAATAGTGAGCAGGAATGATGGTGGTGCGGGTTTCCTAGGTCAAGGCTGACGTAGGTGTAAGTTCAAGCTCCTTTTGGTTTTGGTTATTAATGCTTAATGACTTACTCATGACAAATCTATTTATTGTGAGACTAACAATTTTATTGAGTTTTATTCTTAATAGTCTCGTTTGGATGGAAAATGGAAAACCTAAAGGTATGTATCTGACGAATACTCATAAAACAGGGGTGCACCAACGGCCCAATTGCAACAAGCAAAGCCCAGAGCAGCAAGCAGGCGGCCTCGAATACGGCCCAGCCTAAACAGCCGTCCCGGCCGCTACCCAAATGCCTACGAGACCATTCAGGAGACCATTCCCGACCGGTCCCGACCGACTCAAAGAGGTTCCCGGCCCCGCAATGGGGCCGGATCCCCGACCGACTCAGCAGGTTCCCGACTTCCCGGCGGGACGGATCCCGCGACCGACTCAAAGAGGTTCCCGACCCGCAGCAGACGGATCCCGGCCCGACCGAACCATGATAATCCCCGCCGAGGGCGCGTCGCGCGATCGGAGTCCCGTGTCAACCTAAGGCCACGTGCCCCACGAACGGTCATTCGGCGGATCGAGCGAGGCGGTGGTCCTTCCCAAGACAGTTTGATAGCTGCTGAAGCCACGCCTCCCGTCCCATCACCACCACCCACGGTGCAAGGACACGCTCTCCCGAGGCAACCTAACGTCACACGCGACTACGCCAAGACCCACATGGATCACGAGAGCGCCACGCCACTTCCCGAGGATTACCTAACCGCTCGACCGGCTAGACCACCGACCAAAGATAGGCTCAAGCAGCGGCGACGATCGGCGAGCAAGCGACCATCGGTGAACGATTGGCGACGGCGGGCAAGACCAAGCCCCTAGAAGTAGCTCGCCGGCACTTCGCCAATTCGATGTAACCCGCCTTCAGATCTTGAATAAAAGGAGGCGGGAACCTCCTAACAGGCAATGAGTAAGAGCTACAAGAGAGCTTTTCCTCTTCTTCCTCTCCTTCTTTTTCTTCTCCTTCCGAGAGCTAAGTTTAGATCATTCTAGTGTTGAGGCTCCACCTCTCGCTTGTAAAAAACTCGGTGCGATCATCCGCTTTTGCTGAATACAACACCAACGCACGAATCGAGTAGGGACCTTGGCCCGAACCAAGATACATCTTGGACTGTGGTCTAACCATTCAGGAGCGGAACGCGCAGCCCCTTAGACTTACAAATTTACTTGCCGCGCCGAACGCCGATACCGGGCGCGCTGTAGGGGCTTCCAGCGTCTTCAGCAAAGATCTCGGATTCCCATTCGTCTCCTTGATGGCATTCTTCTCCAACGACGGCATGATCGTGTTCGGAGCCGATCCGCCGGCTCCTCGGCTTCACCGTCACCTCGGAGGAGAGCTCACGCCATCATCGCTGCCGGAGGGCGGCGCCACGGGAGCCCGACACCATCTCCGGCAGCCGCCCCACTCCGCTTGAGCGCCCCGGGCCCCAAAGCCGAACCCGAGGAGCGCTTATACCTCCTTTGGCGAAGCCCCTCCGAACTGCGCAGAGATCCCGCCACCTCCCGCCGCCACGACTTGTAGCTATGGTGGCTACATGCCAACCTCCGTCCACGAGTTCTTTGGAAGACTCTTCCACCACGGCCCACCCGACACGGAGTATCCCGCCGCAGCGGCACTCGCGAGTGCAACGTGGCGCACACCGATTGGCCGTAGCCACCGCTGCTACGACGGTCCCCGTCCGCGCGACCGAGGCACGTGAGGGGGAATACCAGAAGCGCACTGAACGCGCTTCAGCTCGCCGCTGGCCCGAGCTCCAACGGCAACGCGAGAGCCGAGGAGCGAAGGTCGAAGCTCGACCGGCTCGAGCCAACTGGAGCGGGACGAGCCCGAGCCCGCGCAAGTCTTTGGGCGACGCGACGGCGCGCGCGCCAAGAGCACCACAAGTTGAGGCGTAATCCGCGCCCCGGTTTTCCCTCACGCAAGCAAAACGTGGTCGCGGCCGCAACGCCGCCCGAGGCCTTCCGAGCCCGCAAACCGGAGGCCGAGCTACCTACCGTAACCTTCGGGTGGTGGAGCGCGCGCCGCGGCAAAGACATGCAGCCTCCGGCTCCTACCACACCGGCGCTACTTCCGCCACCGGGCCCTGCATGCCATGGAGCCGGCCGGTGCGGCCAAGACCGCACCCCACCATGAACCACCCTAGGCCTCACGCACCCGGTGCGCGGCGCCTCGGTAATGCCTCGACATCCGCGCCACCCGAGGCGCGAAGAAAGATGGCGGAGGACGCCGCCACTCACGTGTTGCGGATGGTGAGCGCCACTACGCGGCCCGAGCCACGATGGTCCGGACCACGGGCTTTTTGCCAAGGGATCGCCAGCGGATTTCCCGCCGATTCCGGCGCTACCAACATTGCCAAGTACGGGGCCACCAACCTGTGTCCGCTCAAGATTAACGGCTCGCGCGTCGGCCGGGAGCGACAGATGATCTCTTCATCATCGGTACCTCCCCATCTACCTCGCGGACTCGGCTCGAGCTCGGCTCAGTACCGCCTCCAAAACTGCCAGAACTGGGCCGACTTGAAGAATCTCTTCGTCGGTAACTTCGTGGCACTTATAAGCGCCCTGGTAACTCCTGGGACTCGAAGGCTGCAAGCAAAGAGCCGGGAGACTCTCGGGACTACATCCGAGGTTTTCCGCCAGGTAACGAGCTCCCGACATCTCCGACGCCGATGTCGTGGGAGCCTTCATCTACGGCACCTCTGCAAGGCCTTGGTGCACAGCCGGGTGCCTCAAGCCCGGGACCACCAAGGAGCTCCTCGACATCGCCATCAACCACGCCCCGCGAGGAGGCCGAGGGGCTATTTTCGAAGGAGGAAAGGCCAGCGAGAGCCCGGCGTCAAACGGGTCTCCTTCCACCGCTCGACAAACGGAAACAGACGGGAAGCGATCCGTGAGACCCAAGTGGTCGCCACGGCCGACCGCCACCGCCAAGCGGCAGCGCGCCGACCGTCGCGCCACCACTTCGCCGAAATTGATGGACGGCCCATGCCCGAACCATGGGTTCTCCGTCAAGCACAAGTACGGATGCGAAGTCCCGAGGCGCTATCTTTCTAGCGCCCCACCACGCCGACACGATGCCTCGTGAAGGATAGCCAAATGGGCGCCATGCTTAGCGGCCATGGCATAATATACGTCCCCTGACGGCGATCAAGTCGCAGTTCGCCGACTTCGTCGCCGAGTGGACGAAGCCAGCACCACCGGTGGTCGAAGACCCGAGCATCGACAATGTACTTCGACGGGTCTTACACCAAGAATGGCGCGGCGCGGAGTCGCCATCATCTCCCGCGCCGAAGCAGCTTCAATACGCCATTAGGTTGCTCTTCGACGCGACCAACAACATTGCCGAGCACGAGGCTCGCCAACGGTCTCCGGATCATTGCCGACCTCGGTGCCCACCGGCCACGCCCACGGGACTCCAAGCTTGTCGTCGACCAAGTCATGAAGGCTGCGGAGCCCCGAGACGCCGCATGGCCGCGCATCGCCGAGAAATACGCCGGCCGAGGAGCGGTTCAAGGGTTTCGAGCTTCACCATAGCTACCGACGCTACAATGGCGAGGCCGATCACCGCCAATCTTGCCTCCAGCAGAGCCCGTCCCGCCGGATCTTCGTCTCCGACCTCCTGCGCCCATGTCCCACCGACTCGCGGGTGGCGGCCACCGACCAATCCAAAGACGGTCACCCCGACCGACGCGCGGTCGGGCGAGACTTGGCGGATCGCCGCGGTGTGCTAGCACTTGAGTCCGACCGAGGAGGCCCTACATCGACCGCTTGACGGACGGGTCACTTCCCGACCCGACCGAGGCCGCGCCTCGCCGTGCGGCAAAATCTTTCGTCCGATCGCCTGCACTCTACAAAGGAGTCCCTCCGGTCCTCCAAAATGTATCTTGACCGACCCAGAAAGCAGTTCTTTGGACGACATACACAACGGAGTCTGCGGTCACCACGCAGACCCCGATCTCTTGTGGGAAAGGCCTTTCGACAAGGTTTCATCGCCAACCGCGTGTCGACGCCGAGCATATCGTGACGCACTGCGAAGGATGCGATTCTTTGCTCGTGCAGACGATCCGCCGGCCAAGCTTTACTGACGATCCCCATCACGTGGCCTTTTGCCGTCTGGGACTCGATTTGGTCGGGCCTTCAGAAAGCGCCGGGGCTTCACCCACCGCCGTCGCGGTAGATAAGTTCACCAAGTGGATAGAGGCCAAGCCGGTCGTGAGCGCCACGTCGGTACAAGCGCCATCTTCTTCCGCGACATCGCTTTTAGGTTTGGAGTCCCAAACTCCATCATCACCGACAACGAACACGTTCACGGGAAGGAATTTCGAGTTCGTGGCGACTTCAACATCCGTGTCGATTGGGCAGCAGTAGCCCATCCGCGGACTAACGGCCATGTCGAGCGCACTAACGGCATGATCCTTCAAGGACTCAAGCCGCGGATCTTCAGTCGGCTCAAGCATTTCGCAGGGCGCTGGGTAGCCGAGCTGGCCTCCGTCCTCTGGAGTCTGCGGACCACGCCGACCCGGGCGACCGGGTTCACACCCTTCTTTATGGTGTTCGGCGCTCAAGCCATTTTGCCCACTGACCTGGAATACGGCTCCCCGAGATTGCAAGCCTTCGATGAGGCTCGGGGGCTCGCCTCGCAACAAGACGCCATCGACCAGCTCGACGAGGCGCGCGACGTGGCCGTCCTGCGGTCGGCCAGATATCAACAAGCCGCGCCGCTACCACACCGCCAAGTTCGAGGGCGATCCTTCACCGGGCGACTTGGTTCTGCGTCGGGTCCGCATAACCAAAGATAAGCACAAGTGGCGACCCCGGAGAGGTCCTTTCACCGTCGTGGAAGTTCTCCGACCGCACCTTCGACTCAAGGACGCCGATGGTCGATCCTCCCTAATGCCCGAACATTGAAAAGTTAAGGCGATTCTATCCCTAAGCTCTTTTCTTTTTCTGGTATAAGTCTTTACCTTTCTCCCAACCGAGCACCGGTCGCCACGTGGCGACTCGGGGCTGCCCGTGGGCACCCCGCTCGAGCCGCTCGGATGGTGTCGTATGGTCGGTGACCCACCGACCACGAGGTCTATCCCGAGGTAACCCTCTCGACCGAGTGCTACGGCCACGCCCACCGGCTATGGTTGCCCAAAGAGCACTCCGCGGAAGAAGGAAGCACTGAGTGGGATGACCTTCCGTCGATTGGGAACAATCTTCCCCACACGAACTCGGCTAACTCACGTACTCATGTGGGTGGTGACCCGACTAGTCACAGAGTCTATCCCGAGCGGTAACCCTTCGACCCGGCGCCACGCCTACGCCCCGGCGGCTATGGTTGCTAAGTAGCACTTTGCGGAAGAAGGAAGTGCCCGAGTGGAAAAACCCTTGGCCGATCGGGAACACTCCGAACCCCATGAGTGCGCGAATCTACGCGTAAACAAGACTCCTATCCTCTTGGCCCTCTCAAATTGACCCGACCTACGCATAAGCGACCCCGTGGTCCTTGAGGCTATGGTCGGTCAAACCCAAACGCAAAGGAGAGCAAAGAGGCAAACCGGAGCTTACAATTACTTACGATCGTTTACACAACAGTCTTTGCAAAAAAAAAAAAAAAAAGGGGGGCTAACTTCTTTCTTCCTCTTCTTCCTGGTGGCCGACCGGCACGGAGGAGGAGGACCTGGCATCTTGAAAGGCGACCTCGGGCGGGACGTGGCTGGCGATCTCGAGCATGCGGCTCGACCGAGCTCGAACACGCCGACCTCGTCGTCGGTCCGGTTCCGGCGATGCCGCTACTAACCATCGCGAGGTCGAGCACCGTCATAGTGCGAGACGGTGTTGACCAAGTCGCGGACGAAGCTCCCATCTTGCGCCCGCAATCACGGCCGCCTCCACAAGCCCGGACTCGGGCGGTAGCAGGCAAGTGCGCTCGGGCCCGCCCCGTGCCCAAGACTTGGGCGCGAACCTCTGGCCGGCCCTCGAAGGGCTTCGCCGGCGCCCATCTCGGCCCTACCATCCTCGGAGACCCTCGGCGCCGCCAGAGCCTCGTCTCGGCGCGATCGCCACGTCGCGGTCTCCGCCCGCGATTCCGAGCCTCCATGGCGACGCCAGGTTTTTCTGCACCTCTGCGAAGTTTTGGCGTCTCGGATGAGTCTCCTCACGGGTTACCCCAACCAAAGAAATCAATGGAGGAGTTGAGATACTTACGATCGCAGAGACGATCGGGGCCACCTTGTTCTTCTCCCTCTTCTCGGCGCCCGTGTCCATTGCTCCCGCGCGACAGGAGCTCGCCGTAAAAGCCTTGGGCGCTGTTTTCAACGTTAGGACATAGATCCATTCGAGCGCCATCCCTTGTTAGAGGACGGCAGCTTGATGTCCGTGTACTGAGCTCCGCCCGCTCGAAGTGGAGGGCGGGCCGCCCATGGGCGCCGTCGCGTCGACGGCTGTCTTTCCAAAGCCTCGCTGGAAGAAGTGCGCCTGGCGCCAATGCGGCTCAATCCCTAAGAAGGCCTCGCACGGGGTAATGAAAATGGCGATGTGAAGGACCCGTTAGGGTTGAGGTGGTGCACCTCCACCTTGTAATGGAAAAGAAGCCCCGGACGAAGGGTGGAGCGGCAGCCGGCCGCGCCAAAAACGAGGCGGGACCACAACCTCGTCGCTCTGCGGCGCGGGATAACGGCCCGGTCGGCACTCTGCAGCCGGAGGTGCCTGCGGCGGGAGGAAGCCCTTCTTCACTAGGCCGAAGCGCGACTCTCTGGCGGAGCACTCCGCCCACGACATCTTCGCGGGAAGCGGCGGAAGGTGAGAAGAAGAGAGTGAGGTTTCCTTCTCGGCTCTCTGGCGTTTTCTTGCTTTAGGGCGGGAGACGAAGAAGGCGAAAGCGTGGCTACCCGACAACGTACTTATAGGAGGCGAGCGGACGCCGACCGAACGGACGCCTCCTCGAACGATCGTCGCGCCCGCCCGCGTGCATCACGCCGCCCGTAACTCCCGATTTCCAATTCCACTCGCATTTAATCTGTCGCGTCAAAGTTGCGAGTCATAAAGACGCCGCCCAACAGCGTGTCCGTTACCTCTTGGTCTCCGCCTTTTGGCCGGGGCGGTTGTTCCGGCGCGAGAGGCCCATTGGGCCGCGGTCCCAAGATGGCAAAAAGCTTTGTGGCTTGCGCCAGGCCCACCAAAGTCTGTGGGTTCAAAAGGCCTAACCCACCGGATGGGCGTAGGGCCGCCCAATGAAACTTGAGCGAGGGCAAGTCACGAGGTGAGCCCCACGGTGGGTCCCGGTTGGGTCGGTGACGACCAGTACCACCTCTACTCGCGCCCGAGACCATACTTCACACTCTCCGGGAGCTCATCGATGGCGACACCGGTGTGCTCTGGGTGGTGCCGACGACCTGTGGTCCATACGGATTGAGTAAAGAAAGGTTTCTTATGGGTCGCCCCACGCCAGGCCAGACACCCTACTGCGGGACCGTCCGCTCGGAAGGTCCCCTTGGGCGGACCTCCCAGACCCACTCGGACTACCCGTTACTAGCTCCAAGAGCACGGCGTTCAAACCAACGCAGTAAACGCGCGTCGCCACCCTCCAGTCCCACACTGCGGATGGGGTAAACTTGTGGGATAGACGGCAGCTACTCCTCTCGCAGCTTCCCTCGCGGACGGGACTCGGGATGGATACCCGCGTCCGGCTACGACGTTAAACGAGCACTCGGACACCGGAACCTCGCGGAGGCATCCGGTCGTCCTTGCCGACCAAGGCACTCGGACACCGGAACCTCGCGGAGGCATCCGGCCGCCCTGCCGACTAAGGCGTGGTCTAGCTACGACGTTAAGCGAGCACTCGGACACGGAACCTCACGGGGCATCCGGCCGTCCTTGCCGACCAAGGCACTCGGACACCGGAACCTCGCGGAGGCATCCGGCCATCCTTGCCGACTAAGGCAGCGTCTAGCTACGACGTTAAGCGAGCACTCGGACACCGAACCTCGCGGGGCATCCGGTCGCCCTGCCGACAAGGCACTCGGACACCGGAACCTCGCGGAGGCATCCGGCCGCCCTGCCGACTAAAGCGGCGTCTAGCTACGACGTTAAGCGAGCACTCGGACACCGGAACCTCGCGGAGGCATCCGGCCGCCCTGCCGACCAAGGCACTCGGACACCGGAACCTCGCGGAGGCATCCGGCCGTCCTGCCGACTAAGGCGGTGTCTAGCTACGACGTTAACGAGCACTCGGACACCGGAACCTCGCGGAGGCATCCGGTCGCCCTGCCGACCAAGGCACTCGGACACCGGAACCTCGCGGAGGCATCCGGTCGTCCTTGCCGACTAAGGCAGCGTCTAGCTACGACGTTAAACGAGCACTCGGACACCGGAACCTCGCGGGGCATCCGGTCGTCCTTGCCGACCAAGGCACTCGGACATCGGAACCTCGCGGAGGCATCCGGCCGCCTTGCCGACTAAGGGCGGCGTCTAGCTACGACGTTAAACGAGCACTCGGACACGGTACCTCGCGGAGGCATCCGGTCGCCTTGCCGACCAAGGCACTCGGACACCGGAACCTCGCGGAGGCATCCGGCCGCCCTGCCGACTAAGGCGGCGTCTAGCTACGACGTTAAGCGAGCACTCGGTCACCGGAACCTCGCGGAGGCATCCGGTAGTCCATGCCGACCAAGGCACTCGGACACCGGAACCTCGCGAGGCATCCGGCCGCCCTTGCCGACTAAGGCGCGTCTAGCTACGACGTTAACGAGCACTCGGACACCGGAACCTCGCGGAGGCATCCGGTCGCCTTGCCGACCAAGGCACTCGGACACCGGAACCTCGCGGAGGCATCCGGCCGCCCTGCCGACTAAGGCGGCGTCTAGCTACGACGTTAAGCGAGCACTCGGACACCGGAACCTCGCGGGGCATCCGGCCGTCCTTGCCGACCAAGGCACTCGGACATCGGAACCTCGCGGAGGCATCCGTGCCGCCTTGCCGACTAAGGCGGCGTCTAGCTACGACGTTAAGCGAGCACTCGGACACCGGAACCTCGCGGAGGCATCCGGCCGCCCTGCCGACCAAGGCACTCGGACACCGGAACCTCGCGGAGGCATCCGGCCGTCCTTGCCGACTAAGGCGGCGTCTAGCTACGACGTTAACGAGCACTCGGACACCGGAACCTCGCGGAGGCATCCGGCCGCCCTGCCGACCAAGGCACTCGGACACCGGAACCTCGCGGAGGCATCCGGCCGTCCTTGCCGACTAAGGCGGCGTCTAGCTACGACGTTAACGAGCACTCGGACACCGGAACCTCGCGGAGGCATCCGGCCGCCCTGCCGACCAAGGCACTCGGACACCGGAACCTCGCGGAGGCATCCGGCCGCCCTGCCGACTAAGGCAGCGTCTAGCTACGACGTTAAACGAGCACTCGGACACCGGAACCTCGCGGGGCATCCGGCCGTCCCTGCCGATCAAGGCACTCGGACACGGAACCTCGCGGAGGCATCCGGCCGTCCTTGCCGACTAAGGCGGCGTCTAGCTACGACGTTAAGCGAGCACTCGGACACCGGAACCTCGCGAGGCATCCGGCCGCCCTGCCGACCAAGGCACTCGGACATCGGAACCTCGCGGAGGCATCCGGCCGTCCTTGCCGACTAAGCGGCGTCTAGCTACGACGTTAAGCGAGCACTCGGACACGGAACCTCGCGGAGGCATCCGGTCGCCCTGCCGACCAAGGCACTCGGACACCGGAACCTCGCGGAGGCATCCGGCCGCCCTGCCGACCAAGGCACTCGGACACCGGAACCTCGCGGAGGCATCCGGCCGTCCTTGCCGACCAAGGCACTCGGACACCGGAACCTCGCGGAGGCATCCGGTCGTCCTGCCGACCAAGGCACTCGGACACCGGAACCTCGCGGAGGCATCCGGCCGTCCTTGCCGACCAAGACACTCGGACTCCGAACCTCGCGGAGGCATCCGGCCGCCTTGCCGACCAAGGCACTCGGACACCGGAACCTCGCGGAGGCATCCGGTCGTCCTGCCGACCAAGGCACTCGGACACGGAACCTCGCGGAGGCATCCGGCCGCCCTGCCGACCAAGGCACTCGGACACTAAAACTCCGAAGGCATCCGCCATCCTTGCCGACCAAGGCACCGACTAGCTACGGCGCCGAAACGAGCGCAAAGGAAGATTTCTTGAGGAACAAACCGCGAGTTCGCACGTCCGACCACTCGGAAACCGATCGCCGAACTTTCTAGCGCCGAGCTGATCAAAGCACAACGAAGCAATTAAGAGGCTCCCGGCGGTTCGCATACCTCAGGAACGTAATCCCGGGCAGACGTCGGATGCGTTGGGGGCACGCCCGGCAAAAACTGGTAGGCCCCGTTGGCCCACCTAGTTGAACGGATCCAGTCAAGCTCAACCCCCAACCGAGTCTGCCGAACTCGATTGGAGGTTCGGGGGCTACTGACGAATACTCATAAAACAGGGGTGCACCAACGGCCCAATTGCAACAAGCAAAGCCCAGAGCAGCAAGCAGGCGGCCTCGAATACGCCTCACCTAAACAGCCGTCCCCCTACCGCTACCCAAATGCCTGAGACCATTCAGGAGACCATTCCCGACCGGTCCCGACCGACTCAAGAGGTTCCCGACCCCGCAGTGGGGACGGATCCCCGACCGACTCAGCAGGTTCCCGACCCCGCGGCGGGGCGGATCCCCGACCGACTTCGGCAGGTTCCCGACCCCGCGGCGGGACGGGATCCCGCGACTCGACTTCAGCCAGGTTCCCGACCCCGCAGCAGACGGGATCCCCGGCCCGACCGAACCATGATAATCCCCGCCGAGGGCGCGTGCGCGCGATCGGAGTCCCGTGTCAACCTAAGGCCACGTGCCCCACGAACGGTCATTCAAGGATCGAGCGAGGCGGTGGTCCTTTCAAGACGGTTTGATAGCTGCTGAAGCCACGTCTCCGCCCCATCACCACCACCCACGGTGCAAGGACACGCTCTCCCGAGGCAACCTAACGTACACGCGACTACGCGGCAAGACCCACATGGATCACGAGAGCGGCTACGCCACTTCGGAGGATTACCTAACCGCTCGACCAGCTAGACCACCGACCCAAAGATAGGCTCAAGCGGCGGCGATCGGCGAGCAAGCGACCGGTCGGCGAACGATTGGCAGACGGCGGGCAAGACCGAAGCCCTAGAAGTAGCTCGCCGCACTTCGCCAATTCTCGATGTAACCTGCCCTTCAGATTGAATAAAAGGAGGGGAACCTCCTAACAGGCAATGAGTAAGAGCTACAAGAGAGCTTTTCCTCTTCTTCCTCTTCTTCTTTTCTTCTCCTTCCGAGAGCTAAGTTTAGATCATTCTAGTGTTGAGGCTCCACCTCTCGCTTGTAAAAAAACTCGGTGCGATCATCCGCTTTTGATGAATACAACACCAACGCACGAATCTGGAGTAGGACCTTCGCCCAACCAAGATACATCTTGGACCTGTGGTCTAACCATTCAGGGAGCGAGAACGCGCAGCCCCTTAGACTTACAAATTTACTTGCCGGCGCTCGAAACGCCGACAGTATCCAATACAACTTTAATATTTCTTGATACATTCATTGTTTTCAAGTTAAAGGATGAAATCTACCATTGTTTCAACCTCAAGTTGTGCATTTTGTTTTCAATTCCATATATACAAGAATTCACACATTTAGGGGAAGTTCATGCTTTAACTTGATGTTTCAATAGTATTGATCCATTTAATATTGCCACATAATTTAAGGATCTTTACTTTGAAACAATTCCTTGAGTATATAAATTAACTTTCACAGTTGTAGTATACTCATGGTAATATAGGATAATTCTAATGCAATCAAATTGAATATGTGCATATTGTTTCCAATCGAATTATATATATGCACATCTTTATGTTGAGTTTATTCTATATTTGATGGTCTAAAATGTATTGATTCCTTTCCATAATTTCACATCAATTGGATCAATGCTTTGAAACCCATCAATTGAGTATATGAAACTTGTGTAGTTGATATATATACTCATGAAAGTTTAAATGTGAATTTAAATTGTGTTCGGTTGTCTTTTAATCATCAGAGAACTCTTTATCGTGTGTTGATGGTGTTCTTTTGATTGATCAAGGACAATCGAAAGTTCTTGAGTATATGAAGCATTAGTTGCACTAGTTACTCAAGACAAATCAATCCTTTAAATCAATTTTCTTGGGTTGTGCTCAATCATCAAAGGAGAAGATTAAAGGATCTTAAAACATCCATTATGTGTTAATGGAGTGCATTGATCATTGGGACAACCGTGTTTATTGGATTAAACTTTTCTATGAGTTGTGAAAGTAGGTTGAGTCAAACGGTGATTAAGATTTGGATGGTATCTTGGGATGAAGAACGTCATCATGTGTTGATGAGCATCAAGAGGAGATCCCGAAGCGAAGAGCAACAGAGTTCATCATTTGTTGGTAAACAAGACAATGACCCAAGCTTGGAGAAAAGATGATGGTAATCATAAAGGCACCAAGTGGGATTGCTAAAGTCAAAGGTATAACTAGCTAGGGTTAAGGATGTGTTCTTAATCTTTTATCGGTCTCGGAGTTTGGATAGGAGACCAGATTGTTAATATAGGCTTGTTGTACTATTAAGAGGGGTCGAGTCTTATAGCTTGAGCTTTATCATATGTTGATGGCTCAATCCATTTGCTCTAGCTCAAATTCTCTTAATTGAATTTGGTTTTTGCATGAAACACATATTTGCATGTGCTGCAAATAGTTGTAGTTCATGCTTGATTCTTTGATTTGAGATTGACTGTTTGCATGGAGCTGGGTATTTGCATGTGTTGCAAATAGAGTGAGCTCATGTATTTGGTTTAAAAACTGAAAGATCGAAATGGCGATCAGAGAGGGGGGTGAATGATCCCAAATAAAATTTTCCCCTACTCAAAGTACTCCAAACAATCTCGCAATAAAAATCTGAAACACCCAAAGATTTTCCTTCAAACTGGTGTTTCTCAGATTCGCACACCCTCCAAAACCCGAAGAATTAGACAACTATGTGTACCCCTAGCTTGCATGGATGAGAACCATGAATCATATGAGGGATTTTTTAATCACAATCCTGGTTGTCAAGTATCCAAACAAAGAGGAATCAATTCAAATACTACTTTTCTAAAAGACATAAAGCTAAAATTTTTGGTGAGATTCTGTTGCTCTAAAATTTTTGGGAATTGTCTCTTTCCAGAAAAGTAAAAGCAGATTTTCCAGGAATTGTCCTCAATTGGAGCAGGTGGTTGGTGAGATTCTGTTGCTCTAAAATATTTGGGATTTTTTCTCCCTGTTATAAGTTTAGTCTTGAAACACTCCACCAAAAATAACCTCAAAAACCTTTGTAGAATAAACATGAAAAATCAAGCATTACAGACAGTCAGGAACTTCAACCAGAATATTTGAGGCTCAGTTTTCACTTCATAGCACTCAAACGGTGCAACCAGTGGACTCACACATTTTTCCGGAGATGGATATATGAGTCATGCACCTTCTCCAACAAGAATAACTTAAAAATGATTTTTCTATATTTTTATAAAAATCAAAGACTGACTGCTGCACAAAGAACAAGTTTTGGACAGATTTGCAATTTGATAAAAACTTGATCTCTAGTCTATCCTAGGGTACAAGAAAGATGTAAAACCATATGAAAACCCGCAAGACATCCTAGAAGAATAGCATTTAGAAGGAGGGGAGGCAAATCCAAATTGCGATAAAGTAAATTACGAGAATGTAAATGCGGGAAAGTAAATGCTGAATTTAAATTACGTAATTTAAATGCGTAATGAAACATGAACATAAATGAAGAACATTTTATTTCTGGAAGGAGAGGTTAGAAAGCCTCACATTTCATGTGAGCAAAACTCAAAGGAGCATCAAAAACCTCAAAACCTTCAAGGGGGGAAGGCTACCCCTCCACCCTTATTTATACAACTCTTGGTCCACATACCACCCTTGGATGAGCCTCTAAACCCTAGAGCATCCATCAAGGGCTAGGATTTATCCACTCAACCAGCCATGCAAGTGTTCACCCAAAACCCACAACACATAATGGGTTTTTTTGCACGGTTTTCAAAGCATACTAACTAGACCCGCTATCCTATCAACTAGACCGCAATCCGACGGTCCTTATCGATCCGAGCAGCATCTAGCTAGCATCACATCCATTCATTGTCTTCATGGCTTGCACGGACTCCATCTCTGATTATCTTCCGGTGATCCCTGACCGTCTGGACCTCCGACGCTCCTCGCCTAGTCCTGGTCATCCTTCACCTCACAATGACCTAGCACCGTCGTCCTGCAACCATCAAAAACAAGAAAACTCCTCACATAGCAATGCCCACAAAGATGTGTAATAAATCCATCAAAGTCCACTCATTAAAATTCATTTTTACTCGATCTGACCGGTAGTACCGGGAAAACAGAGAAGACCTCAAATTGCTTCCAATTGAAAATCTATTTCAAATCAAACTCAAACAAGAGCAACCCAAGCTCAAATTTAGTCAAATACTCATCACAAATCTGGATAGACCTCCACATGGTCCTTCAAAAACTAGTATTTGCATGTGTTGCAATGCAATTGGGTTTGTTAGCTTGTGACTAGCAGAGTTTGCAAATATATTTTGCAAATTGCTAGAGATCATTTGTTGATCATCATAAGGCTATGTTAGCATTTGCTTGTTGTTTGCAAAATGAGTTTTTGCAAAAAAGATTGGGTTTTATGTGTTTTGTCTTGGAGCATGTGAAAGACATTTGCCAATGTGTTTTGCAAAGTGTCGTGATCATGTGTCGATCATCACATGGCTCAAGATTTGCTTTTATGAGGTTGGTTTTGATTATTTGCAAATGTATTTTGTAGATGAGCTAGAAATTTATGAGATTGGATCCTAGAGCATGTGTTGGCATTTGCAAATGTGTTTTCCAAAGTGACGTGATCATGTGTTGATCATTACATGGTTAGAGGATTGATCTCATATATTCTTGGTTTGTTTGTAAATGTGTTTTGCAAAAGTTGGAGTTTAAATAAAATTCTTTAGAGTATGTGATTAATATTTGCAAATGTGTTTTGTAAAGTGTTGTGATCATGTGTTGATCCTAACATATATAGGTCAAAGAATATATCTTTGTTGATTTGGAGAAAAGTTTCTGTGTGAAACTTAGTTTTCTCCCAGTGCCCGGCACTACCGCCTTTGTGAGGCCGGTAGCACCGCTGGTCGGTAGTACCTCTTATGGGAGCCGGTACTACCGCTCGGTCGGTGCTACCACTTGTTTGTGCGGTATCGATTTTCCAAAGAACAAGTTTCTTGGAAAATCAGTGAGGCCAGCACTACCGCTGTGTTGAAGCCGGTACTACTGGAGGTTGGTAGTACCGTCCATTTGTGCGGTAGTCTTTTTCCATAACGGTGTTTATCTCTGAGTTTGCTGAGGCTGGAGCTACCAGAGGTTTGAGCGTTACTACTGGAAGTCGTAGTACCGGAACCTAGTTGCTGGTAGTTATATTCTAGAGAGCATGTGTTGCTCGGGTTTGGAAGTCGGCTCTATCGGACCTTGAGGTCGGTAGTGCCGCTCGTCGGTGCTACTGGGATTTTGGCTTCGGTAGTACCGGGCACTATAGCCAACGGCTATTGCCATGTCGATTTTCGACCGTTGGGGTTGAGGCCGATACTACCGGGTTTTGCTGATTTTTTTCAGGATTGCCCCCAAACGGCTAGTTTCTTTGTGGAGGCTATTAAAGGGAGCCTTGGGGTGGCATGGCAGTGTTGCTGGTATTATTGTGAGTTTTGTGGGAGTGGTGCATGTGTTGCTCTTTCCCATTTGCTTCTTGAGCTAGAGTGAGGCTTCTAAATTGCATGTGTTGCATTTAGAAGTGGATTTAGAGCCTCTTGTACATGTGTTGCACTTGAGGAGAGCCTTGTCCATGTGTTGCACTCGGTGGTCATCATTGTGCATGTGTTGCACGTGGTGAGGTTCAAGCGAGAAGGCTTGACTTGTTACTCTTGGTATTTGCCGACACCTAGACGGCGTGGGAGGCGTCGAGCGCGGTGACCTTCTCAAGGAGATTATGAGAAGGCCTAACAAAGTTGTGAAGGTCGGAGCTCGCCTACCCGAAGGGGGAAAAGAGCTACCACTAGTAGATTCGAGGTGGGTGCTCAATGTATGAAGCCAGTCCAATGTGTTTGGGCTAACCTCAAAGTGGATTAGGGAAAACCGGCAAGTCTTCGAACACTATGGTAAAAAGTATCGTGTCTCCTTGTGGTTTGCATTCCATTCTTTATTTACTTTCAATTAATTTATATTCATATAATTAAATTGATTGATTGCTTGTCTTTAGGATTGCAAATCTTTGCTAGAGACATAGATTGTTGGTGCACTTAGTGAGCCTTGTTGATTTAGGCCTTGATTATCAAAACCTTAGATTTAAGCTTCCACATATTATTTAGGTTTTGACTTAGGCATTCTTTAATTAACGTTTAATTAGAAGAGAATTTTTTAAAGTTGCCTATTCACTCCCCTCTAGTCGGCATCCTCGATCTTACAGTAGGGTTTGGAGGACTGGCTGTGGCAGGGTATGGAGCACCCTTGGCCGTATATGGCGCTCGCAGCTTGAGACTGATCAGGGCTTGACTGGACAGCACAATGAGAGCAATGGTGGTGTTGGTCTTGGGAGAGGAAAGGAGCTGGGTGCTCGGGTCTAGAGTTAGCAACGACGGCACAAAATCGAGGCCGCGTTCACATGGCCTTGGTGCCAAAATCCTATGCACAGCCGAGCCGCACGGGTGCCGTGGGAGGGTTTCACCAGGGTTTTGCTTGTCGGGGCAGGGTTTGGGCAAGGCAAGGTAGCGTTCGGCTGAGTTCCAGGGGCAAGCAGTGAGGGCTATGATGCTGTCAAGTGGGCCAGGCCTTGTGTGGGCCCCGCATGGCAGAGAGATGGGAAGAAGAAAATAGATTACTCTTGTTTGGGTAGTACAAAGTTTCAAATTTAATTGAGCTATCAATCAAGGTCTAAAATTTTTATATATGACTCCAAGGTAATTATTATCTTCCCATAAAAATTTTAGATCATGATCTTACTCATGTGATTTTATAAAATTTTGACAAGCTCACTGTTTCAATCTTGAGTTTTCTGATTTTTATTTTTCTAAGATATCAAATTAGGTTCAATTTATTTGGGATTTTTCTGTGTGATCCCAAGGGTTTACAAAGGTCTTCATAAAATTTTCAAATGATGATCAAATATGTATGATTTTATAAAATTCTGACAATGTCTCTGTTCCTAGTCACCAAGTAATGTTTTTTATTTTCTATCAACATATGCTTTCAAACTTCTTTGAGACTTTTTGGGGATGTTCTGAAGGTATCTTTGGGTCTACATAAATTTTCTCTAGATTTTATCCTTTTTTTTTAGTCTTCACATTTTTTAAAAGAGAAATTCAACAATACAAATGATTTTTCTTACAGATAAAAATCCAAGAACATCTAAATAAAAGATGAAAATTCAGAATAAAATCATGTCACAACTGAAATTTATATTTTATTTATTTTGGAATTTTTTTGGGCTGTTACATAGAGTTTGAAGTTATTGTGCAAGTCAAGGTGATGGAGTTCCTTGTATTGCCAATTGAACATATATGGTTCAACTCTCCAATTCATTGCCAAGCTGATGCACAGTTTGTAAGACTTCACTGGCTTGTTTTTAGATTGGCGCTTGTTGATATGAGTACAACTGAGCCACACTAAGTTATAAAGAAAGGAGAAAATGAGGTACAAGAAGGGGGTGTTGTTGTTGGATAAAGGAGGAAGCTAGGAGGAGTTTGTATATACCACTTCCAACCGAAACCCTAATTCAAGTGCTACCTGCAAGGAGAAGGAAGATAGCTACCGTACCATGAAAGATCGGACCACCTAACGCATCAACCCTAGTTGATGTGTATCATAAATTTATTCGAGTTGTCTGCATGTTGTCATGTTTTATGTATGTAATCTGGTGGAAGTTTGGATGTTTGCAGGATGAAACAAATGTCAGGCCTAGTGCCACACATAGTTGGATGTAGAGCTAGCTACTAGAATGGGCATGCCTGACGATGGCTTTAATGTAATACTCTGAAAAAGGAGATCGGTTTTTGGGCCAAGCCAACCCATGGTAAATAGCATAAAAAGGGGCAGGGGGCTCCTAATCCTAGCCTCCTCCACATCCTAGCCCTCTGCCATCGCCTGCGTGCCCCCTCCTCCCATCCCATCGTCCTCCATACATCAAGCTCTCACTGCTGTGGTCCCCCTGCCAAGCCCTCCATTTGTGGGCCACCGCCGCACTGTGCCACCAAGGAAGGAGGAGGAGGGAAGAGGAAGGCAAGGACCAAGCCTAGAAGAAGAAGAAGAAGAAAAGAGAAGAAGGGGAAAGAGGGGAAGCCTCCATCACCGCGTCATTTTTGACGTCCGGCCTCTTGGGTTAACAATCCGAACTCTTTTCTCTTGCTAGTTCTTCTATTAGGTCAATGCTAGAGCGGAGATTTGTAAGCATAATGGCAAGAGATTGTGGTTACATGTTGCTGCAAACTGTAGATGCTTATGTTGCATTTGTGGCAGTGTGTTGCAGTGCGGTCTTGGGCAAGTTTGTGCCTTATCTGAAATTGGATCCACTAGACTTTGCTCATAGCCCTTGGGCACGTAATTTGGTTTGGTAGTCAATGGATGTGAACTTTGTGAGCTGCTATTCCGATGAATTGTCATCCACCGGAAGTATCGCGGTATGCTTATATAAAATTAGTAGATGGCTTAATTAGGGCTTTGCTTAGCAAAAAAGATGTAGACATTTGTTTAAGCGTTCTATAGTGTAATAGCAAAAAAATCTGAAAAGAAATGAAATTTAAACATGCAGTCTAAATTTTGGCATTGAGTTGAATTTTAATTATTTTCTGAAGTTTTTAGAATTTTTGGCAATTTAGAAAAATACCATTAATTATAAGGTTAGGATGTGGATCTTAAACTTTAAAAATTTGAATTCAAACAAACACAAATTAGGGAGAAATTTTATTTAAATCCTAATCCATCCCCAAAACACATCCAAAATGTTTGAGGAAATTTTGCATGCATTTCATGCTTCTAGAAAATCAAAAACGGTAAAATTAAAAAAGAACAGAAGTACTATCAGAATTTTATAAAAATCAGCAAGCTTGATCATGCTTCAAAATTTTAATGGTGTCACTTGTAGCACCCTAAACCCTTACAAAATTTTTTCAAGAATATTTCACTTCATTTATTGCCTCTAGAAAATAAAAAACTGAGAAACTAATATAGACCAATAGCACTGTTAGATTTTTACAAAATTACACGAGTGTGATCATGACCTAAAAATTTTATGAGAGCTTAAGCATTTCCTTAGAACCCTGGACAAAAATTTGAACCCCATTTGGTCACCCAATCAAAATTTGAGAACCTTGGTCGAAAAACAAAAGTCAAAAAGGAAATTTAAAACGCCAAAAACAGAAAGCGTGTTCTTCAAGAACCCGTATTCACCTTGGGAAGGCGGAAACCTAAGGAGTGCATTTTCCTATTTTGGCTGCTCTTCTCTGGCACCTTTGCCATGTGGGCCCTCTTGACTCCTTACCCCACCGGTCAACCTCCCCCACTCCCTCTGTGCAATCCCTCTGTGCACACATTGCGTAAATTCCAAGCCCCCCTAAGAACCACACCATGTTCACCAAGCTCCCTCAGCTTTGAGACAAAATCCCAACACCACCAAAGCCGCCATTGCCAATAAGCTCCAACGAAAGGGGCAAAATGCAATTGAGCTTTCTTGGTGGTGTAAATTCCAATTCAAGCTAATACAAGCATCTTAGGCACCTACTAATTGTTCCATGTTTCTCCATTTCAGCTCTGGAAGTCCAAGGACTCACCGTCATCATCTCCTTCTTCCCCATGGTTGACCACCATTGCGAGACTCCCTCAGAGATCCTCTGCCACGGTAAGGCACTAAAATGGAATCTCTAGGACCACCTGATCCTTTCCCCTCTCCTCCCCATGGATAAGCCTTCTTCTTCCTCCTTCCCAGCTAGCCGCCATCGCTATCGTCGCTGACCATAGTCATGAACCCACTCTAGCTCCTCTCCGTAGCTGTCAACCAGTGTCTTGAGCTCCCCGTGTCTCCTTCTAGGTCCCTGAGCCCACGGCTGAACCATTCTGGTCCTCCCTCACTACTAGCAAGCTCGTCGATCATCTCCTTTGTTCTGTGAGGCTGACGGGTGGGGACTCGGTGTCAGCCTCTGTTGCTATTTTAGAAAACTGAGAAAAACCCAAAAATTAGAAAAGGCGCTTTCTCTGTTGGAAAGCGTATTTTGTTATTTCTAGGGATTTTCATAACATACAAAATTCAAATTCTTATATTTTTTACAAATTAACTACAAATTTAGTCAAACCAGTTTTTAAATTCTTATAAAATCATAAACTTGACATTCATACTAAAATATTTAAAATTTAACTTCTATATAGAATTTGAAATCAAAATTTAAATAAAACCTAGCATATGCACTATTTGAAATTTTCACAAACTAAAAATAAATTTAATGAAACCAACTTCTAAATTCTTCTAAGACTATAAGCACTCCATTTCTATAGAAATATTTGAATTTGGAATTAGTTTGAATCAAACTCCTACTTAGGTTATTATTCAATACATACAACATTAAAATATGAGTAACTATTGCAAACTAGTTCAAAAGTTTATGAAACCAACTTCTAAAATATCCTAAAGCCATGAGTATGCGTTATTTTTAGTAAATGAGCTTATTGTGATATTGGTAGATATAACCCTTATTTCATGGAACTTCCTTAATAAATGTTGACATGCATCCTTGATAACCGTAAGTTAGGTTCAGATATCTAATAATGTCAATTTGGGTATATTCAAACATATATGCACTTGCTTAGTCAAGCTTTAGAAATGGGATAACAGATGGTCGGATATGCTATTCGCTATGAATGAAAATTTTTGGACATGATGGGGATTAAGGTTGATGGTATTTTGGTATAAAATAAAAAAAATATGGTTTGACATGGGCGAGATATAGCAATAGACGGATGTGCGAGGGATGGACTTGCACGTAGTATTGAGGGAGTGTTTTCGCCCGGGTTGGATTAAGGACCGAATGTAGTGTTGTATAATCCAAGATAATCAGTGCAACCACACGTGCTATTATAGGGTACCTAATCAATTAAGTTACCTGGGTCTAGCTTTGCATATTGGAAGGCCTTAGGTAGTACGGACAATTCGGGTAGATTTGCTTGAAGGGGTGCACTCACCGAGGTGTTGGGAATAACGCTTGCCGCTACAACGGTGTATACTTTGCTATAGGTGGAAAATGGTTATGGTATGGGTGGATTGCCAAGGTTACTATGAGAATGACAGGGATGGACTGTCATGGTTACCATGTGTGAATTTTATTTCTGCTACTATAGCAAGGGTTTGACATCACCGGGCTGGTGCAAAGTTAGGTCTAGGTGAGGTAAAGGTTCATGTCATGACCTCTTGGCCACGCGCCAAAGGAAGCGCGAAAATAACAGCAAAAAGAGTTGTTTATATCTCGTGGGTAAAGATGTACGCCTCTACAGAGTGTAAAGCTTTTCAAAAAGCCATGTCCGCGATTATGGGAGACTTGGTACACTAACACTAGTTAGAATTTTGATATTTTTACAAAAACGGCGAAATTAGAAATATTTGTTGGAAAGTCTTTGTTTCAGATTTTATGCTAGGGATTGGCACAAGATGATTTGATGCTCACAATCATGGAGGACTATGGGTTATTACATATTATGCAATTTGTATTTGCTATATATACATATGAATCAAAACTGCTCTTACAAACTCCATTTGCAATCCATTACCTGATATTCATGACTCAAATTTGCTTTATGCAAATAAACCTAATAGCCTTCTTGAAAGCCCATGTGGAGGTCTACCCATGTATGTGATGAGTATTTGACTAAATTTAAACTTGGTATGCTCTGGTTTCAGTTTGATTTGAATTGGATTTTCAATTTGAAGCAATTTGAGTTTTGTCTGGAATTTGCGATGCTATCGGTCATGGTAGCCCGGTGCTACCGGGCGAGCGGTAGCACCAACCCCAGAGTGGTATGTAAAAACCCAAGAGGGTGTTTTGGGGGGTTCTAGTAGTCCAGTGCTACCGGCCATGGCAGCCCGGTGCTACCGACCGAGCGGTAGCACCAACCCCCGAGTGGTGTGTAAAACCCCAAGAGGGTGTTTTGGGGGGTTCTGGTAGTCCAGTGCTACCGACCATGGCAGCCCGGTGCTACCGGCCGAGCGGTAGCACCGACCTTGAAGAGTGGTGTGAAAATTCTAGAATAGTGCATTTTTGGGCATTGTGACGGTCCAGTGCTATCGGGGTTGCGGTAGCACCGGCCCAAATGCTCGGTGTGGAAATTCCAAAGAGGTTCTCTTCTGGTTTTGGGATGAAGGGTGGTGCTATCGGCCAGGAGGCGGTAGCACCAGCCCTGATGAGCGTGAATGATCCAAAAATTGTGATTTTGGGAGTTTAATTGCATATCTTTTTGGACATTGATATGTGATGGGTTTTCCTTGTCTTTGATGGTTGCAGGATGTCGGGTTTTGACCATGGTGAGGCGGAGGATGACCAGGACTAGACGAGGAGCATCGGAGGTCCAGACTGTTGAGGATCGCCGGAAGATGATCGAAGACGGTGTCGGTGCAAGCCGAGAAGACAAGGAATAGATGAGATGCTAGCTAGAAACTGCTTGGATCAATGAGGGCCATCGGATCGCGGTCTAGTTGATAGGATAGCGGGTCTAGTTAGTGTGCTTTAAAAACCGTGCAAGAAAACCCGGTTTGTTGGTGGGTTTTGGGTTAGCCCTTGCATGGCTGTGTGAGTGGGTCAATCCTAGCCCTTGATGGAGTGCCCTAGGGTTGAGGGACTCATCCAAGGGTGGTAGGTGGACCAAGAGTAGTATAAATAGAGGGGGATGGGTGACCTTCCTCCTCTTGAAGGTTTTAGAGGTTTTGTGCTCCTTTGAGCTTTGCCCACTTTGTTGTGAGGCTTTGTAAACCTCTCTTTCAGAAATGCAAATCTTTTTCTCTTATGCTTGAATTTACTTTACGCATTTAAATTCCGCACTTACATTCTTGCAATTTACATTTATGCAATTTGGATTTGCCTCCCCTCCTTCTACATGCTTTTGGATTTGCCTCCTCTCCTTCTAAAATGCTTTTGCTTCTTGTGTCGAGGATGTTGATTGATGGATGAATCTTCTTCAGATCATATCCCAATCATCTAGGCAATCCTTGCATCTTTTCTTGCAAGAAACCGATCTTGTGTTCTTGAGTGGATTATTCTTCAAGATTATGTTTGTGGAGTTTTGGACTTGTGTTCTAACTTGCTGTGATATGTGGGAGGTCATCCAAGATCATCTTGATCATCAAAACTTCACGAGCAAGTCTTAGATCGAGTTCTTGAGTTTTTGCTCAAACTTGGTGTGTTCTTCCTTCATGGAAAAAAGGTTAGAACTTTGACGTCAATCCTTGCGATTGATGGTTGGAATGAGTTCCTGACATCCCTAGAATCATATCTACCAAGTTTTGTGAGTTTTTGTCTAGCCGATCAAAAGATTCCTCTAAATTTGCTTTTAGGTCGTGCTATTTTTTAGACTGTTCTTGAGCTGTTCTTGAGTCCGGTGCTACTGCTCTTCCTGCGGTGCTACTAGTCTCCAGTGCTACCAGCCCTCGTGCGGTAACACCGGCAAGACATCACAAAAGGCTCATTTTGATCAGCTCCTCTTGTGCGTTTTCTTCGTGGGCTTGTTTGGAGTTTTTGAGTGGGAGAAAATTTTATTTTGGATCATTCAACCCCCTCTAATCGCCATCTCGGTCCTTCAATTGGTATCAAAGCCAGTTTTACTCTTTCATAGATCTTGACCGGCCTCAGGAGCCATGGCGACAGATAAATATTTCACCAAGCCTCCTATCTTTTCTGTAGTTGGTTTTCCTTTCTGGAAGTCGAGAATTGAGTCGTACAGCACTGCCCAGGACTTTTCGATATGGCAGAAGGTGAAACTCCCGTATGAGGTTCCTGCCGATGAAAATGTCATGGCTGGCAATATGGCTGATGTTGAGGCGAACGATAAGGCAAGGAACATCCTCATACAGGGTTTGAGCCGCAGTGAGTACAATAGGTTTCTCACCTTCGTTCTGCTCATCAGATTTGGGTGAATCTCGATGTTTACCATGAGGGCTCCACCCAAATAAAGACTGTGAGACAGGACCAATTCAAGCGTGATTATAACAAGTTTGAACAACACGCTGGTGAGAGTCTTGACGAGTCGTTTAGTCGTTTTACAAAGATTTTGAGCGACCTCCGAGCAGTCTGTTGTTTATACCCTAACTCGGATAATGCTCGACACTTCTTGACCGCACTCGATCTTCGAGTCTAGGAGATGAAGGTGACCACCAACAATGACACTACAGACCTATCTACTCTAACTTTTGATGGGCTTTATTCCCGTCTCAAGATTCATGAGATCGACGTCGTCTCTCACAAGATGAAATCCCAGTCGATGGCCTTGGTCACCGATCCCACTGGATCCAATTCTGATTCTTCTGCTGGTCTTTCCCTCTCCACCCATTGTGAGCTAAGCGATGACCAACTGGAAATTTTTTAAGAAAATGAGCTTGCTCTTTTAGCTCGCAAATTCTCTCATGCATACAAGAGGGTGAGGGAGAGGAAGAGAGGTGGCATGATCACCTGCTTCAAGTGTGGTGGACCCAACCACATTCGAGCGAACTGTCCCAAGCTGAAAAAGGGCAAGATTGACTCTGGCGGTTCGGGAAAGAACGACCACATCGACAAGAACCACAACTAGAAGCCTCCAGCTTGTGACTCGGCGCGTGAGAAGTACCGCAACTTCTCGAAGAACAAGAAGCTCTTCCATCGCGTCCTCGCCGTACTCAATAATATCAATCTCTCCGTCAAGAAGACTTGGAGCGATGAGGGCAAGGATGATCTGCAAGAAAAGAAAGGCGGCGATGACTTCACCAGGATGTGCTTCATGGCGGACGCCAACGGTATTAGCGACTCCAAGCTTTACATCGACTTGAACGAGGTACCCTCCTATGACCAGCTCAATGAAGCTTTCTGCAAATTAGGAAAATTTCATGCTAGAGCTAGAGTTAGGTATATGGAGCTAGAGAAGGAAGTAGGTATCTTGAATTGGGAGTTAGCTTCTCTTAGATCTTCTCCCTCCCGAGTCACTGATGACTGTATTCTTTGCGATGCTTTACTTGTGGAGCTTGAGAACCTAAGAACTATGCATGATAGTGTGGTTTCTGAGCTTGAGAGTCTTAGGTCGAAAAATGCTAGAACTAGTTCTGTTGATGCTATTCCTATCAATGCTAGTTTTCTTCATGCTCACACTAGTGCATCGTGTGAAAATTGCCCTAAATTGCTTACTGAAATTGATGTCATGAGCACTCACCTTAGGAAGCTATCTACTAGAAATAATGAACTTGAATTGAATACTTCTAAGGACTCAGTCAGCTCATGTGACGGCTGCAGGCAACTAAAACTTGACAATGAATCCTTAAATATCAAGTGTGTTGAACTTGCTAAGGACTTACTAGTTAAGTCACAAGAAAGTTGCTTGCGATGTGCTGAGATTGAGGGGGACTTGGATAAAATTCAAGTCAAAGTTAGGAAGAAGTTTAAGGCCCAGACCTTTAGGATTAGAAATGCCCCTTGCGTTTCTTGTGAGGTCCTCAAGATTGAGGCAACCGTGTTGAGGGAGAAAAATGCACGTCCTGGTAGTTCTTCTCTCTCTGTGTTCTTCTTCCTCTTCCCTTCCATGTTCTTCATGTGCCTCTTTCTTCCGGGAGTATGAGTATCTCATGAGCACTCTCGAGAAGTTTGTTGGAGACAAGAAGAAGCTCAATCTCATTCTAGACCAATCCAACATTAGTCGATTCAATCAGGGTCTAGGATTGGACTACTTGGAGCACGCTCGGACGCATCCTCCTACCATTGTGCGTGGCTCCAAGAGTGGTGAGATCGTGGTAGCTCTCAGGGTGAGTACAACTATGTTTAGATCTACCAGGGTTGTCCATGGGATCTCTGATAAGAAGTTTGCTCTTCCTGCTACTTCTACCTCTAGTAAGGCGAAGTACACATGCACCTTCTGTAAGAAGGATGGACATTTGGAAGATTTCTATTTCAGGCGCGCCGAGATCATAAGGCGTGAGCGTGTTGCTTCTCTTAGGGGTATTCAGGGCCATCCCCAAACGCTGAGTGCTTCTAAGGCACGCACTGCTTCTAGACATGTTCGAGAACCCCAAATACCCAAACCATGTTTTCAAGCTTTCTAAAGCTTTGTATGGACTTAAGCTGGCCCCTAGAGCTTGGTATGAAAGGCTTAAGCCCTATCTTCTCTGCCATGGTTTGAAAATGGGCATAGTAGACAATACTCTGTTCATCAGACACCAAGATTCTCATTTCCTCATCGTCTAGATTTATGTGGACGATATTATCTTTGGTGGCTCTTCGCATTCTCCTGTGTCTCAGTTTTCAGAAGTGATGAGTAGAGTTTGAAATGAGTATGATGGGCGAGTTGAGGTACTTCCTCGGCTTCTAAATCAAGCAGGCTCAGGACGGCACCTTCTTGCATCAAGGCAAGTACACTCGAGACCTCCTGAGGTCCTTTGATTTGTCTGACGGGAAGCCGTGATGACTCCTATGGCCACCACTGCTGTCCTCAAGCCTGATAAGGATGGTGAGCCTGCTGATCAAAAGGAGTTTCAAGGCATTATAGGCTCCCTCTTGTACCTCACTGCCTCAAGGCCGGACATACATTTTGCTGTGTGTTTGTACGCTCGATATCAGGCTTCTTCTCGCGCCTCTCACCGCCAGACAATGAAGTGCATCTTCAGGTACCTTCGAGCTACAATTTATGGTATTTGGTAATCTTCTTCTTCTTATCTATTCTTTCGAGCCTTTTTCGATGCAGACTTTGCTGGTTGTAGGATAGATAGGAAGAGCACCTCTGGCACTTAGCAATTCATTGGCACTTCTCTTGTTTCTTGGTCATCTGGGAAGCAGTCCGGAGTTGCACAGTCCACCGTTGAAGCCGAATATGTTGTTACAGCCAGTTGTTGTAGTCAGATTCTCTGGATGAGATCGACCAAGCAGGACTTTGGGTTAGAAATAGAGAGTGTGTCACTTTTCTGTGACAACACTTCTACTATTTGCATTGCGAAGAACCCAGTGCAGTATTCCCGGAACAAGCACATTGATATTAGATATCACTTCCTTAGAGACCATGTTGTAACATCCCGAAAAATATAATAAAATAAAAATAGATATTTTGAATTTAAGTATGAATATTTCTGAATTTTCTTGGTGTTATTGGTTTTTATTTGAATTTCCTGGATTTTTGGCTTTGATGAAAAATCAAATATTGGAATTAATGAATAGATAATGGTAAAAAGATAAAATGATAAAAGTAAAATTCTGGAAAGCTGATAATAAACATCCTAAGCATGCAGGTGATCATTTCAACCAGTAAATAAATTTTAATGTACAGAAGTGTGAGAAGATAATTGAAAAGACACTTCTTTTGACTTACAACAGTGCAAGTCAGAATTAATGTAAAATTTTTTAGACTTATATGAATCTATAAAAATTACCATAATGTCCCCAATACATTAGTTATCCCTGGTAAAAATTTCAGAAATTAATAATGTCATTTAAGGCCTCTTAAAATTTAGAAATAAAAACTCTAAAAATCTGAAAATTGGAATATCAGAATTGTTATAAAATAAATATACAATATTTTGACTTGAAATTTTATGCAAGAATTATTAGCACAAAAAATATATAACATCATTTTCATCCCTAAATAAAATAAATTTAGAAGGGAGATTTTAGACCAGTCACTGTTGTTAGAATATTTATAATTTTTTGGTAAAAATGTTTTAACCCAAGATTTTTACCAACTGACAAGCCTTATCTGGGGACTCAGGTCAAAAAGTTTGGAAACTTTTCTCCAAAGTTTGTTAGCCAAATAAATTCGGGTCATGAGCTGTCCAAGCTGGGATTATCGCTTTAGCCGCCTTCTCTCACCGACATGTGGGCCATCTTGACTGTGCTGACTCCGTTCGTTGGAAGTAACGGGAGACCACCTCAGCCACTGCCCGATGGACCCCGACCCCACCTGGCATTCTCTTCTTTCCTTCTTCCTTTCTTTCTTGCAGCTTCTTTGCTCTCTCCCGATTCATCCCCTCAGTCTTGTCGCAATTCAAGCTGCGACGCGACGGAGTCCTCCTCCTGTTGCCACGCTCAACATCTAAAGCCTCACGCCATGCCCTGCCTGGTCCAAGCACTAGAAGAACCATGCCACCTCGACATTTAAAAACAAAACCAAGCCGCAAGAGCCTGGTGAAGAACTCAACCGGAGCCGGGCTCACCTACACACCTCACCGGCTATAAAGGCCATCCTCGAGCTCGTAGAAGCCGTGTGCTCATTTCCCTCTCCTCCTTCCTTCGCCTCTCCCCCTGGCCTCAGCTACCCATACCGCTCCTTGGTTGCTTCACTGCGATGCTATAAGGCCACTAGATCAGCTTCTTGCTCCTTGCTAGCCATGTCTTGCCCGCAGCCAAGAGCTCGCAAGCTTGGCAGAAGCAGGCAAGTCCCTCTTCCACGTGCAGACATTAGCTCCGGCCAGCCTCCACCACCGGCAAGCTGGGGTGAGCCATTCTGGTCCTGACATTGCTAGCTTGCAGCCTCCCCGTGTGAGCATCAGCCAAGTCTAGTGCCAGTACTGCCAACTCCATTACCAGCCGAGTAAAGCTCTAGGGTAAGTAGAGGTAAACACAAATAATTTTGCACACCTCTTTGTCGCAAGCGAATACATAGCCCAGTGGTAGAGCCATGTTGCTTCAACTGAGAAGTCGAAGGTTCAAATCGCAGAAATTGCGTTTCATTTTCCTTTAAGTCATAAGGATGCATAATATGCAATAAAAATTCATATGTTCACTGCGGTTTAAATCATTTAAATCAAGTTCGTTTAAATTCCCTTTTATGTACCTTGAAGCAACTATTAAAACCATAGCTCCTAAAATCATGAAATTATTCACACATGTCCCTGAGGTTGTAAATGTCCCATTTCTACAAAAACATTTAGGATTGAGCTCATTTTGAATAAAAAAGAAAAGCATAGAAAGCTTCTCTTGCATAGAAAATCGAATGGCTAAAATATGGGTCAAATGAATTCAAATCTTCACCAAACCAGTTTTTTTATATTCCTAAGATCACAAGGATCCCAAATATTTAAAAATATTTAGGTTTTATTATATTTAGCATTAAATGTTCAAAAGTCAAAGTATCAATACTTGTATAATCCGAATAGTCGTAACTATCGCGAATGAACTTAAAATTTGATGAAACCAAATCTTGGAACATTGAAAAGTGATATTATTTTGGTTATGAAAAAATACTTAATATTTATGCAATATTAAAATAAGTTCATGTTAGGCCCTAATGATCACTTATATAGAAAACATTTCGAATAAAATCCAAATAATGCGGAACTAACTTTAAAACACTCTTAGAGATGTCCCCTACTAATGCCTGAAAAATAGATAAATAATCTTATAAGGTGAAACCGCAAACTTAAAATAAAAACTGAACCTTTATCGCGTAAACTTTAGAAACACTTAAGCCTTTTCGGTAGCTCATAAAATATCTTGTCTAAATGCAATTATTGTGCAGATTAGCCTAAAATGATATTTAGGATATGTACTACCATATTCTGGAAAAATATTTTATTTATAACTTGCTTTTCATCTAAATCCTACTAGTGCAATAACCCTAAGTGTTATCGCCGAAAGCATGGTATATGAATAGTTAGAGCTTAAGAAACCTTTAGCCAAAATACTCGTGTCGCAAGGATCATCGTATAACTGTGTAAATTCAGCTAGTAGCCTTATTTTGTAGACCCTAACATGTATAAATCACTTTGCATATAAAACACATAAGGTTAAGAGTTAATCGTTCCCTTCACCTTACTAATCCGATTCCTTACAACGTAAACCTTAATATCATATAAGCTATTTTAGTAATCAATAACATGTCACGTCCAAATCCTAAAATTTATGAAATCAGCTTAGGAATGCTCCCCAAAGTATAGTCTACCGTATTCTGAAGAAATAATCTCATTTCGTCATGCTTTGCATATAAATCCTATTAGCAGAATAACCTTAAGTATTTTGATTTTTGAACTTCATAATACGAATAAGCAAACTTAATAATAATGAAGAAATCTATAGTTAATATATTTGTGTCATCAGAACCTTCTTAAAAACTGCGAATATATAACCAATAACCTAACTTAACAGATCTAACATATTCGAAACCACTTTTTATGAAAAATCAATTAAGGATTAAGTGCTATTCATTCATAGCATTAAACAAAATGACTGATATCCTAATTTTATTAATCCAAACAATTTTAGCCTCTTGAATTCATAATTAAGAATAGAGAATCTAGAAAAGAAACCATGCATAGTTTAACATAAAAGCTGTTAACGATATGTGTGTGTATATATATACTTAATCAGCTAAAACACAAGAACGTGAAATCATTCAACTCAAACCCTAATCCATGCCTGTTTTCTGCAGTGAGTCTTTATTTGGTTTTTTGTCTGTTTTCTTTTGCCCTTATTGAAGTTTGTTATTTGCTATATTTTCGTTGAACGATGTGTAGAACCTAACGTCGATAATTCCATCGTCAACTCCGTCAGCTGCAACCGTGACTTCGTCGTAAACAACAAATAAGCAAGGCAAACACCCCCTTTGATCATATTGATCCCAGTATTTAATTTTCATAATGTTTATCAAACTGTTTCATGCATGCGTTTATTTATATAAATTTGCTATTTTGTGGTACTGTAGATATACCTGTTGTCTCATGAAACTTCCTTGATAAGTATGGATATGTGAACCTTGATAACCATAGATTAAGGATAGACATTACTTAATGTCATCACGGGTATATGCGATTACATCTTAACCATGCTTAGCCATGCTTTAGAATTAACGAGGTAGATGATCATATCAAAATTGTCTCTTGAAAGGTTTGAAATGACATTGTTGGTTACTGGTATTTTGATTAAAAACCCAAAATAAAACTATAGTTTTGAAGCGGGTGATTATTGGCAATAGCCGGTTCTGCGGAGGGATTTACATGTAGTGTAGGGGGAGATTATTGCCCACGTCGGATTAAGGACCGAACAATGGGACACTATTGATCCAAGAAATCCGTACAACCTCAAGTGCTGGGATGGTGCAGCCTTAACTTATTAAGTTACGTAGATTTAGCTTTGCACATTGGAAGGCTGAAGTAGTATGGGCTCTCTTTTTTAAGGTTTGCTCGAAGGGGTGCCTACACTGAGGTGTTGGGGACAGCGCTTGCCGATATAACGGTGTACGCCTTACTATGGGGAGAAACGGTGCTCGACTATTTTTATGATGATGATACCATGTTTATATGTGTTTCTTCTGCCATAGCAAGGGTTGTCCGTCACTGGTGCTGGTGCAAAGTTAGGTCTATGTAATGTAACGGTTATGTCATGACTCTCTGCGGCAGATCAAAGGAAGTGTGTTAATTATCGATTGCACAAAGAGTCAGTCATGTCTTGTGGGTAAAGCTGTACACCTTTGTAGAGTGTAAATCTAATCGATTAGCCGTGTCCATGGTCAAGGACACTTGGTGAAATCATTTCAATGTTAGATTTTGGTATTTTTGAAAATGGGTTTTGGTTTGAAACTTGTTTAGCAAACTGTGACTTTATGTCAAGGGACCGTCATTGTTGAACTTCATGATTTGGATGATTTAGTTGCTCACGAAGGGCTGTGAGTATTACTTATGCTTTACTTATTTCTTACCAGTCAAACTTGCTCTTACAAATTTCGTTTACAAATGACAACTTGATTTACAATTTCAATTTCGCTTTATGCAAATTAACCGTAGAAGCCCTTCCTTTAAAATGGCCTGCATATATTATAGGTTTTGCTAAAGTCTTGCGGAATATGTAAAGTACACACCCTTGCTTAATATATGTTGTTTTTAGGTGGAAAAGTTAGCAAAGCTTTGAAGACTTCTTTTCATCGCAGGTTGTGGGAATTTCGATGATGTGATCTTTTTAGGGATTATGCCTTGTCAATTGCTTGCGGGTTGGATGGGCACACTACAAGACTTTGCTTCTTCTGCCGCTATATAAATACTCTGAGTTGTAAGATTTCTTTGTATGAATAGCTTTCACTTTAATAATATGGTGTATGGTTGTGGTTCCAATTGTTGAACATGTGCTACTAGCTACTGATCATGGGACTAGTACTATTTGCACATTAGATTTCCATTTTAGCATTTATGCGAAAATGGGGGTCGTTACACATGTGGAGAAGGGGAATATCGTGCTTCAGTTTTTAGAGAGTGACCATCAGATAGGCGATATCTTTACCAAACCTTTGGATTGCTCCAGGTTTGTTACCCTGAGGAGTGAGCTTGGAGTCGTATGCCCTTACGGCTTATTGTGAGGGGGGGCTGGTTTGTATACTATGTATTATGTATTTTCTTTCAACTTTTCTTTTCTTTTGCATCTTCTGGGCGTTTCTGAGACGTAGTGTTATCTACTATCTTTTCTATGCTCTATAGCCATCCAATTTGCAGTTTCTCGACTTCTTCTCTTCATCCTATATTTCTGGTTCCGATTGAGTTTAGTTGGACCCCTTTTCGAGCTTAATTTTGCTAATAACTCAACTTGAACCAGATTTGTGCTTAAAATTGATTCACTTGTTGAGGGAGACTTTGGGAATCTGTTCGTGCATTGCATATAGACTTCATTTTCTGTTTATTGAGCTTTGTCTATTATGCAAATGAGCTATTATTCATGCTATGCACCCTGCTACTTTCATGAAGAAAAATGCTAGCTTAGATATGTCCAAGTTCATATATCTTGCTAAGCTTGTTAAAATTTGAAAATTGAAAGCTTTAAATGAAAACTTGATGAAACATGTTGCTTTTACTTGCTAAAGTTTCTTCTCTAGATGTATTTGCCATGATTTATGAGATTTTGGATATCTCTAGAGTCCCTATAGCAACTTGGGTGAAACTTGCTTGATTCATACTAGAGTCCTTCATTTACTCATAATTCAATGTGCTAAAAATGAAAATTAAGCAAAAATGACTTTTCTTTTGTGCATTAGACTCAACACCTTACATTCACAAGAAAGCCTCCCATTGCACTTGGGATGAACTTGGAATGCATCGTGTATGACTAAGACCATCCTCTTAAGAGTTCTTCTTGAGATGGTCGAATATGGGTTGAGTCAACTGCTTTAAAAAATGCAAACAAAAAAACATAAGTGGGTAAAGAATGCAAATAATATCAAACATTTGCACCCCACTATGTCTTTTAAAGTCTTAAAGCAAAATTTGCATTAACTTAAAAATAAGCTCGAAGGACCTTGTATGCACTTCTAGATTTCCCAAAGTGTTGAGTAGGTTGAACTTTAGATTCTCCATTTGATACATTGTATATCTTTGCTTCTAGTTTAGAAATTATGCTAAGTGTTGCAATTGTTAAATCATGCAAAATAACATTGTCTTTCTGGTACTTGCTAGCAAACTTTTCATTTGCACTTGGATATGTCTTAGTTTAGCATAATCTAAACTTGAGTAGCTTAGTGTCATACTTTGTATATGTGGTCACTTGGATAATTCTCAAAGCTCTTTTGGGATGCATTTCATGCATACAGGTGTAAAAGAGGAGAATTTGCCATCTTGATGTCTATATTGCCAAAAGGGGGAGAAATTGTAGAAAATGCATCACTTTTCTTGGACTTTATGGATCTTATGAATTTTGGTGAAAAATTGCTAATCTTAGGAATCATAAGCATTTGTAAGCTTCTATTTGATTTTTAGAGCTTTTGTGGAAACTTGTTTTTTCTTGGTTTTTGCTCTGAAATTATTTCTGTCAACTTGGTCAGGTCCTTATCTTCTTTCTTTCTGGATCAAGTTTGGCTTTTCATCCTAATTGATTCATTCTCTTCTCTTCTCAAACTCAAAACTTTATGTCTTTTGGGTGTTTGTCAATATACTCATCAAGGGGGAGATTGAAAGACCATGTGGAGGTCTACCCAAGTGTGTGATGAGTAATTGACTGTATTCGAGCTTTTAGTGCTCAAGGTTGAGTTTGATTTGAGTCTGCACTGGTCGAAGACCAGTGGTCTGGACTTTGGCTGGTCGAAAACCAGTGGTCGGACCTCGAGTGGTCTAGACTTTGGCTAGTCAAAAACCAGTAGTCAAGTGACTCGAGTAGAGTGAGAATCGAGAAGTATCGAGTAGGGATGCTGCCAAGTCGAGCGGTGGGTTAGCTCGATTACTGCCAAGTTCTGGTTTGATCGAGTAATGCCCCGTCGGCTTGTGATCGAGTGACTCGAGTAGAGTGAGAATCAATAAGTATCGACTAGGGTTACTCGATGCTCGACATCGACTCATCGACTCGATTTTGAGCAAAGTGGGCAATGCTATGTGATGTGTTTCCTTGTTTTTGATGGTTGCAGGACGATAGTGCTAGATCATGGCGAGACGGAGGATGATCAAGACTAAGCGAGGTGCGCTGGAGGTCCAAACGGTCGAGGATCGCTGGTAGATGATTGGAGATGGAGTCACTACGAATCCAGAAGACAAGGAATGGATGAGATGCTAGCTAAGAGCTTCTCGGATCAAGAAGGGCCGTCGGATTGCGGTCTAGGTGATAGAGTAGCGGGTCTAGTTAGTATGTCTTGAAAACCCGGTGTGCTTGTTGAGTTTCGGGTTAGCCCATGTAAGGCTGTGTGTGGGAGTCATCCTAACCCTTGCTGGTGGTCCTTAGGGCAGAAGGATCTCATCCAAGGGTGGAGGGTAACTGGAAGGTAGTATAAATAGAGGGGGAGGGGTGGCCTTCCTCCTCTTGAAGGTTTTAGAGGTTTTGGCTCCTTTGAGCTTTTTGCCCACTTTATTGTGAGGCTTTGTAAACCTCCCTTGCAGGAATAAAAATCATTTTCTCTTATGCTTGAATTTACATTACGCATTAAATTTAGCAACTTACTTTCAAGCATTTAAATTCCGCACTTACATTGTTGCAATATACTTATACGCAATTTGGATTTGCCTCCCCTCCTACTTGCTATTGCCTCTTATTTCGTAGGATCATTGCATTTTTATTGCAAGAAACCGATCTTGTGTTCTTGAATGATTCATTCTTGTAGATCGTATTTGCAGAGATTTTGACTTGAGTTCTTGCTTGCTGTGACAAGTGAGAAGTTGTCCAAGATCATCTTGATCATCAAAACCCCATAAGCAAGTCCAAGATCAAGTTATTGTGTTTTGTCTGAACTTGGTGTGTTTTTCCTTCCTAGGCAAAAGGTCAGAACTTTGATGCCAATCTTTGCGATTGAAGGTTGGCATAAGTTCCTGACATCCTTAAGATCATATCTACCAAGTTTCATAAGTTTTTGTCCAGCCGATCAAAAGATTACTTAAGATTTGCTTTTGAGTCATGTTGTTTTTAGACTCTGTTCTTGCTGCTGTTCTTGAGTCCGGTGCTACCGGTCTCCCTGCGGTAGCACCACTCATACAGAGCAGTTACTCCTTTTGATTGATTTGTGTGTGGGCTTGGTTGAATCATTTTTTAGTGGGGGAATTTCATATTTGGGATCATTCACCCCCCTCTGATCGCTATTTTGGTCCTTCAGTGTGTTCTTGTCATCGTTGATGATTTTTCGAGGTATTTTTGGGTGTTTTTTATAGCCTCGAAAGATGAGTCTTTTACCCATTTTAGGGGTTTGGTTCATAGGTTGTCTCTTGAGCTCCTTGGTGCCTTACGAACTATACGCAGTGACAATGGCACAGAGTTCAAGAACTCCTAATTTGAGAGTTTCTATGTGGAGTTTAGCTTAGAGCATCAGTTCTCCTCTCTCTACGTCTCTTAGTAGAATGGCGTAGTGGAAAAGAAGAATATGATCTGGTTGAAATGGCCAAGACGATGCTAGACGAGTACAATACTCCTAGGAAGTTTTGGACTGAGGCTATAGCTACTGCTTGTCATGTTTCTTATCGTGTTTTCTTGATAGCACATTTGCACCGCACTTTTTACGAGTTGAGGTATGGGCGAAAGCCCAGTATTTCTCATTTTCGTGTGTTTGGTTGCAAGTGTTTCATCTTGAAGTCTGGTAAATTGGATAAATTTGAGTCTCGTTCTTCTGATGGTATTTTTCTGGGTTACTCGACATCTTCTCGTAGCTATAGAGTTTAGAGTTGTGATGCGCATAGGATTATAGAGATCTGTGAAGTGACATTTGATGAGGCTAGCCCAAGAGCTAGACCTGACATTTCAAACTCTTCTTCCCTCTCTGAGACCATCTTTGTAGAGGATGAGGATGATGGAGATTATGGTGTTCCACCTGATCCAGTCCCCTCTACACCTGAGGTGCCTCCTGTTTCCATTTCTGCATCTCTCGGAGACCAGCCCTTACCATCTGACTCTCATGCAGCTAGTGGCTCTGATCCTACCTCTTCTGTGCATGAGGTAGAGGCCACTTCTGCTTCTGAACCTTCCCGCCATATTCAAAGACATCATCCACCTGATTAGATCATTGGTGATCTGCTTGAGCTGGTCACTCGCTCAAAATTGAGTTTGTCCAGTTTCTGCCTCCACTCAGCCTTTGTTGCCTCCTTTGAGCCGAATGATGTTTCTCATGCATTATCCGATGAGTCATGGATTAATGTTATGCATGAGGAACTTGAAAACTTCGAGAGGAACAAGGCTTGGTAGCTTGTCGAGCCCTCATCTGGTCATAATGTCATTGGGACCAAGTGGGTGTTGAAGAACAAGCAGAGTGAGGATGGGGTTGTCATTAGAAACAAGGCTAAGCTAGTTACACAGGGCTTCTCTTAGGTTGAGGGTCTTGACTTTGAGGAGATCTTTGCCCCTTTAGTTAGACTAGAGGCTATTAGGATCGTACTTGCATTGTCTGCATCCAAGGGCTTCAAGCTCTATCAAATGGATGTCAAGAGTGCATTCCTCAATGATTATATTGAAGAAGAGGTATATGTCAGGCAACCTTTAGGATTCGAGAACCCCAAATACCAAAATCATGTCTTCAAGCTTTCTAAAGCTTTGTATGGACTTAAGCAGGCTCCTAGAGCTTGGTATGAGAGACTTAAGTCCTATCTTCTCAATCATGTTTCAAAATAGGTATAGTAGACAAGACTCTGTTCATCAGACACCAGGATTCTCATTTTCTTCTCGTCTAGATTTATGTAGACGATATTATCTTTGGTGTCTCTTCGCACTCTCTTGTATCTCAGTTTTCAGCTGTGATGAGTACAGAGTTTAAGATGAGCATGATGGGCGAGTTGAGATATTTCCTCGGCTTCCAGATCAAGTAAACTCGGGAGGGCAACTTCTTGCATCAAGGCAAGTACACCTGGGACTCCTGAGGTGCTTCGACATGTGTAACGGGAAGCCGGTGATGACTCCTATTGCCACCACTGTTGTTCTCGAGCCTGATGAGGATGGTGAGCCTGCTGATCAGAAGGAGTTTCGGAGCATGATCGGTTTCCTTTTGTATCTCATTGCCTCGAGGCCGGATATACATTTTACTGTGTGTATGTGCGCTCGATTTCAGGCTTCTCCTCGTGCCTCTCATCGTCAGGCGGTGAAGCGTATCTTCAGGTACCTTCGAGCTACCATTGATTTTGGTATTTGGTACTCTTCTTCTTCTTGTCTGTCCCTTACAGCCTTTTTTGATGCAGACTTTGCTGGCTGTAGAATAGATAGAAAGAACACTTCTGGTAATTGCCAATTTATTGGCACTTCTCTTGTTTCTTGGTCATATAGGAAGTAGTTCGGAGTTACACAGTCCACCGCTGAGGCCGAGTATGTTGCTGCAGCCAGTTACTGTAGTTAGGTTCTCTGGATGAGATCGACCTTGCGGGACTTTGTGTTAGAGATAAAGAGTGTGCCACTTTTCTGTGACAACATAGCCGAATGAACAGAGCATAGTTTTAAAAAATAAAGCTATACAATTCTGGGCAGAGTAAAATAATAATAACAGTGGGCAAGAGCACAAATTGATGACAGAACAGTAAGCAAATTAGAATTGAATAAGCATATAAAACAGGATAACAATTGAGCTAATCAAGTATGTATCAAAATGTAACTAACTGTCAAGATTGTTGTCACAAATAGTCTATTTCAGTCCCAAATCCTCACTGAACACTATATTCCACATGCAAGGTCCCCAAGCCAAAGGTTTGATTGGCCGCTTTGCATTCACAAAGGAATGAAGAAGAACAGAAGTATCAAAATACTTACAACGCATCAACTGATAAAAAACTATGGGCTACTGCCATATCTAACTTGGAAAGAAAAATCAGGGGTTTTCTGTATTGGTAGCTGAGTATCAATATTAGGGACAAAGGGAAAGGTCTTCCTTACATAGGGCAAAGCAAAATCTAATGATAACAAAATTGAAAGCATAGACATAGCTATATAGTTCTCAAGTATTCTATTACAAATATTAATTATTGTTAGATCAGCAAACTTTATGGTAAGATACCACTTGAAAAATCAAAGGTACATGCATGTGCTATTAAGCAAAGCAACATATATAATTAAATTATAAGAAAACATAGATAAAATTCAGTATCATCCATCCACAACACTTCGTTAACTAAAGTGCTCATAAACTAGATATCTATACACATTTCTGTAGAGTACAGAATAGTAACATATCATTTGCTCATGTTTCTATTAAATCAAGTAACCAAACTGAAACAAATCAAATACTCATAATGCATCAATAGTATCAATTCTGTTATAATAATACATTCATTCATTGACTGTGGAATGTGCTAAAGCAAACACGCATATATAGAGATTGTTGATTGCGAGAATTCATATAGAAACAGAACAACAGTCGCATCATCAATCAATTCATGTTAAACCATCAGTAAACCAATAGCTTATCAAGCAAAGTTGGTTGCTGCAAATTAAACTTTTTTGTTTCCATATATATGCATGTAGTTGTGCAGTAGAATGAGCACAATGGCAGGAAAATAAATGCCATATGTGAAGATTTGATTTTGGACTGCAGCAAACAGTAACATGATCACGCTTTTAATATTTTAGAGATTGGTAGCCAGGGAGGAGGTAGCCGAGGAGATCGTTGGGGAGGAGTTTGCCCATGAGGAGGATGCCGGGGGAGCTAGGGTTTGGAGGAGACGAAAGGCCTTAGGAGCCAAGGTCTGCGCTACGAATCTCTATCGGTATGTTTATATAGTGGTCTCAGTTCATATCACGGATGGTTTTAGTTTAAAACCTTTTGTGATAGCTACATGAGTCATCACTAACGGTTTTGTAATAAAACCGTCTATATATTGATGTATATCACTGACAGTTTATGAAGAGTACCGTTTGTGATTATGTCACTGACGGTTTCAGTATAGAACCGTCAGTGATGTTCAGCATCACAGACGGTTAAACTGTCTGTGATGAGGCGTCTAATATAAGCCTTTCTATTACAGTGAGTGGAGCTATTAGTCCCCTTGCTTCCATAAGGTCTTGGGTTCAAATCCCACTTTAGTTGTTTAGATTGTGATAAAAAAAATGGTATGCCAGGACTCAAACCCTGCACCTCTGGTTTGCTAAGCAGTAAAAAAAATGGTATTGCCAGGACTCGAACCTGAACCTCTAGTATGCTAAGCAAGTCCATCTGAGCTACATCCGTATCTTGTTATATTACGTATAACAATATTATGAGCATATCCTACTGTATAAAAATATTTGGTTGCGGGAATTCGAACCCAGCTCTCTTGGTTGAAAGCTAATTAACTATCCTGACCAACATGTGTTCCGGTCCATTTGGTACCAAATCTGGTCGCTTATATAGCAATTTCGATCCAAATGGCCGAAATTTCCAAAATTATGGTTGCAATTTAATTTTTTTTATTCTATCGGGATTTGAAATCTTATCCCTAACCGAAATTTCTGAAATCTCGTTAGGATTTTGAACCTTAATCCTTATACTACTAGTCCTGCCTGGTGATATACCACTATACAACTTGTCTTGGTATACGTCTAGGTTTCCTGTACATGTTGAAATATAGTTAGCCCAGTCACGTTCATTCATATTACTAGCATATTGTACATGTGCTTTTCTATTTTCCGCTTGTCCCTGGAATACGATGCATGCTGAACTGAATACCCTCTCTTCTGTTTTCCTTTTTTGAGGAAAAAAAATATGATAGTGGACGATGCATGCTGTCGTATCGTGTATGTCCAGTCCAGTCCCGGGGTGATGCACTAGTATCTCGTACTACTGACCTAGCTAGCTAGCTAGCCCCAAGCTTGATGTAAGAGCCACGACTACGCATCTAGTTAACGTAATACTCCACTGGAGTACTACTTAGGAGTAGTTTGGTTAAATCAACTTTTATTCCTGTACGTCCAACTTGAATTGGGCATCATCGTACGTACGTACACGTACGATCATCATTAAAATCCAGCTTCATCCTGCCGTTACCTCGCTCGTAATACCGTGTACCATGTACAATTCTCCAATTGGCATCCCCGTACCCGGTCCCCGTGCATCTTACACTTTACTATACTCCAACATGTAGTCCTTATTTAGTTACCTAAAAGAACCATGCAATGAAGTGGCCATGAAAATTTCTAAGATAAATGGATATTGTGGATACAAAAGCAACTACCTTATATTAAAATTACTTCAAACCTAAATTTAATCTACGCTTGGAGAAATGAAGACAAATTTCACTAGAAAGTAAATACAAGTCACTATCCACTGGTTTTTTTTTTGGGCGGTGGGGGCATTTTAAGTCTCCTATTCTGTACCAAGTTGAGTTGAAATTCTGTATGATGCTTCATCATCTCTCATGATACGTGTTAGAGGACAGCAGATTAAGGTCAACATATACTAATGTGTTGACATGTGTGTGCTAGTAGCTAGCTAGCTAGCTTAACAATGGATTTATTAATTTGTAGTAGTAGCACTAAAAGGCGAATTAATGGGCCAATGGGCATGCAAAGCTCATGTCACATGATCATGCTTCCTCTGGTCAAAAAAGAATTTTGTTTTGGGTTACATATAATTAAATTTTTTAACTTTGGTTGTTGATATCTTTTTAACACGTGAAAATGGTATGTATAGATTTGTCTAGAAAAAATAGTTCATAAAATATAATTTTATTAGTTTTTATAAAGGTATTATAATAAAAATTAATGATAAAAATTACATTTTGGATACCTTATCGCTATCCAAAGCAACATTCTTTCATGACTACCAGAGGAAGTAATTTTTAACGGGATCCTTGCAATCGTTCCTTAATTAGGATGCCCTACCACTAACCTACACCACTAATTAATGCTCTAGAGTAAGCCTAGACTAAATATGGTAGGGGCTACTCCTCTCGTACCTGAATTGATGTTATTCTAAATTCTTGCATTTCTACCGAGATATATCTATAGAAGATATTTTCAATAGTGTCACTTCAGCTTCTCTTAGCTATACCATATCAGCAAAATTTTATATGGAGGAGAGAAGATAAGGAAAAAGAACGTGATGTCTCTTATGCAAGAGACAACATGATCATGTAAACCAATGCAAATATTAATAGAATGTAAGAATAAAATGTGACAAAAATAATATAAAATAATTAGAGGAATAATTTTAAAGACGAACTAGTGAAGATGTTATCTCTAGTGTTGTCTCTAGGTGAGTTGGAATTCTTAGAGACAAACTATTGTAAGTATGTCTTACTCTAATCTATATAGTAAATAATATTGAAAATAGCTAAAGGAAAGGGGTAGAGAAGGAAAGATAGTAAAAAGTCACTAAAATTTATAGGATGACATATATTTAGAATAAAATTTGAACGTTAGAATGACCGTGTATTTGTATTTAGAAGATTAATTAGTCCGTCTCTTCTCGGATATAATCCTAAACGTTACAGTACTGTTTATCCAAAACGTAGTAGGAACCGAAAAGATTGTGAAATTAAATTTAGACAAATTAATCCTGAAACTCGGTCAACTGTATATGGTTGGGGTCACTGAGGAAAATTCAGTTGCATCCATGGCCCTGCATCTGCATGCACGATCCATATCCTTCCATCCATCCGGCGCTTGATCGATCTGCTCCAGGGGGTCGATGGGAAAGAAAAGATTTGGACTAGCTAGCAACTCGATCACCGATCGATGCATCATATCGACCATTGCACGTGCATACTGCATACTGCATGTACGACTCCTAGCAAGGCACTTCCATCAGGAGTCTTTGTCCTGAGTCCTGACCGTACGTGCGTGCGCGCGCCATATGTACAGCTCGCTCGCTCCATCCAATTCCAATCCGTCCATCCATCTCAAAGAAAAATCAAGGATTTGACGTTCCTGCATCATCGAGCAGGCACAGGCAGGCATGAATGATCATTGCTCGAGCTCCGTCGAATCGATCTCTCCAGGCTCCATCTATCACCAGATGAGCCCTGCCTGCAACCAAGGTTCAAAATTTCGGTGAATTTCGGCGAAATTTCGGATTTCGGACCACTCCGAAATCTCAAGTAACGGCCGGGGAAAAAAAATTAAAAAAAATTCGAAATTGCTACAGTAAAAATCCGAAAATTTCGTTTTTTAGGGCGGAATTTCATGTTTTTTGGCCGGTTTTGAAAGTTTTAGGGCCGGATTTGGTCCAAATACCCTTAGGAAAGTCATCTCCTATGAAAATTTGTTGAAAAACCTAATTTTTTAAACATTTTAAAATTTTGGCAGAAACACTGTCAGATTTTTATAAAATTGTAAAAGCATGATAATAATCTGAAAAGTTTATGGTACTATCCTTAGTAGATTAGGATCATACATAAAAAATTTCAAAATAATTTAAATTCATTTGTTATCTTTAAAAAATCAAAAACAGAATGAACATAATTGGAACAGTTATATTGTCAGAATTTTATAAATTTTGTTGAGTGTTATTATGATATAATTTTTTTTGATAGATTAATAATTGACTCAGTAACATTATATTAATTTTTCAAAAAATTTCAACTTTGTTTGTTTGATCAACCAAATCTATGTAAGCTATTGGATCTGTCGTAGCTAGCATGCATGGCGCTTTTATTAATTACAAAAGGCCCTGACGCAAACACTACTGAACACGATGAGCCCGCAGACAGAGATACACTGTATCATCATATCGATCGAGAGATCTCTAGTACTCTAGCTAGACTAGCATGTCACAGTAGTACTGTAGAAAAGTAATCTTGTTTGAAAATATAAAACTTACATGACATATTTAATAAGGATTTTTTTACTATACCTTTATTTATTCTCTCAATTATATGTATTTATTCATAACCATCACACACAAAATATTAATTTCCAACTTTCAAGACAATAAGGTAGAGATATTTAAGTCATTTTTAGTCGTATCTTTTTCAATTTCACCTTTAACCTTAATATTTATACAAATTCAAATATGCCTTATATTCCTAAACCGTGGAGTAGTAGTTAACCATGACATTGCATCGCATCAACCAATCAAATTAGTATAGTGCCCTGTCTTCCAGTTTCCTTTTCCCAGCACGTAATATGTGGTCTTTTTCTTTTCTAGAACGTTTGTTTCCTTTTCCTTAATTCCAGGATATTTGTTTTCTTTTCCTTGAGATGATGCTGGAGGTGGGAGGAGATCTGTTGTGAGCCACAGGGATGAGTTAGACACATTAAACAATAGCCATCGGATGTGGGTGAGTAAAGCTGAGGAAAGACAAGTTTCTAGGGACGTTTCGCTGGGTGCATGAAGGTTAGGCCATCTCTAGTGAGGTGCATTATTTAGGGTGGACGTAGAAAAAAATGATTAGGTGCATTATAAAGGGGTATAGATTAATTAACCAGCAGGTGATCGGTCACATATGGTATATTATACTTTATACAGCCACACGTACTGATCAAAGCAGACATAGTCTACACACAGACAGACACAGAGGTAGAGAAAGACCGATCGATAGATTAAGCTATATATGCACGGACGGATGGATGGGGATCAGAGCAATTACTGAAACGCTAGTACGTATTTCCTTGTCGTTCGCCAGCGACTCAATCAAATATTACAACCCGACCCGGCCACATTTGCAGCTAGAGCTAGCACACTACCAAACCAAGAAGCTGCCAGGAAATCAAACTAAGAAAAAAATAAATAAGAAACATTTATATAATATATGCATGCAAATTAGTGGAGTAATCAAGTAAGTGCACGATCCCCTGCCATGCATGCCCAATATAATTACGGAATGTACCCAGGCTGCTAATTAATTAATTAATACAGGAAACTCCCTTGGCTTGCACTGGCTGCAGCACCAATCCTTGTTGTCCCGCCCTCGCCGTAGAACAAGCTGCTGGATGCACCACCGGCGGCGAGACGGCCAGGATCAATGCTGCCGCTCGGCGAAACCAAAAATGGCTTCATCTCATGCTCATAGCAGGAACCTGCAGCAGCATTGTTGTTGCCGCTGCTGCTGATGTACAGCTGATGATCCAGCAGGCTAGCACCACTTGTGTTGAAGCCGGCAGGAAACAGCTTATTCTGATTCATTGTGTCGAAGCCGCCAAAGATGAAGCTCTCCAAGCCCAGAGTGGCACTGGCACTATTGCCGCTGCTGTTGCTGCAGAGCTCAAAGTTGAGGCCGCCGTTGTCTGAACACGATGAGCTCGTGATCACCTGCTGCTGCTGGTCGCCTCCAAACATTAGGGGGCCGCCGCTGGCACTGAGAAGGGATGAACAATTACTAGAGCTGTAGCTGCTGCTGCTGCTGGACTGATGAGGAGCGGCGAGGTGCTGCAGTGAGAAGAGATGATCACGTGGTGCCGTAGCCGCCGCCGCCGCCGCCGCTGTTCCAGTAGTAGTACTGCCGTCGCCGAAAATTGCTGCTGCAGGGAAGAACAGCTGCTGCTGCTGCTGCTTATGATGGTTGATTGATTTGGACCTACCCGTCGGAGGCAGGCCCATGAGCTTCTTCTTGAGCTTGGTGTTCCAGTAGTTTTTGATGTCGTTGTCTGTCCTCCCTGGGAGCTGTGCTGCGATGATGGACCACCTGCACGCAGCCATAAAGTTGCATATATTTTTAGGTATAAATTTCTATCTGTAACTAGCTAGCACTTAATTTCGCTTCTTCTTTTTTTGCTTACTTGAGAATTAAGGAATTATATGCCGAGTGCTTTGCTTGTCAAAATGAGAAGTTCCATTCCATTATATTCATGCTAAATTAAAAGGGAAAGCAAAAGGTACGCAGGGACATGCATGCATGCACATCTATCTATCTACTGTCTAGGCGTCTAGCCATGCCTGCATGCAAATTAACCATATATGTATATATGTGCAAGTAAAAAGTAGGTATATAACTAGCGCACCTGCTTCCAATGCTAGCAAAGAGGTTGCAGATGATCCTATCCTCGTCATCAGAGAAGTCCCCATGCTTTATGTTTGGCCTCAGATAGTTGAGCCACCGCAGCCTGCAGCTCTTCCCACACCTCTTCAGACCTGCATATGCAAACGCTCAAAACTTAGTGCTCCTAATTATCATGCACGCATGCACCTATATGATCAAACATGCATGCATATATGCATGTATTACTTACCAGCTTTGTGAGGGAGAGCAATCCAGTTGCTGCCGGTGCCATACTTGTCCATGTACTCCTTGAGCTTCCTATCCTCATCAGGTGACCAAGGCCCTTTCTTTACGCTGGCCTTATCACAGCATGGAGCCCTCCCCATGGCTTCTAGCTAGCAAGCGATCCTTATCTTCCTGCAGCAGCTTAATTGTGGGCTACCCTTGCTCAGTCAGTAGTGACCACAGCAGGTTCTTAATTAGGAGATACAGAGAAGGGAGTACTATAGTTGGATGGATAGACAGACTGACAGAGAGATGGAATGGAGGGAGAAGCACAATGGTGAGGTATATTTGAAAAGAAAGGTCAGGCCGAAGGAGATGATGTGTGGCAAAGAAGTCAAAGAAAGGATGGCTAGCTCTTTGTCTAGTTTCATCAATCAGCTGCTCCTGGCCGTACAGCCCCCGTCTCTCCCAGTCTCCCTCCATCCCTTGCATGGCTAGGCTTGGCTGGGCTTGGCTGGCCTGGCCTATCATCTCATCAAATCTTATACGGCCGAAACAACTAGACCACGCCTCACCATCGATCGATCCCCTGCACTGTTGGAGTCTCTTGTTGGTCCTTGCTGTCTCTCGATGCGTCTGCATCTTTCAAAAATACTATTTAAAAACACAGCACTACACACTATTAGACGTTCTAATCGTTCATTAGTTTGATCATACGATACTATAACCGCTTAAGTTGGATCCTTGTCCCTCTCGATCAGTACTCTCAACTACTACTAAAAGGGTCAATTGAGGACAAGCTAGCTAGGCGTCATATAACAGTACAAATTAAGGTGGAATATTAAATTGGCTGCGTGCTGGGTTAAGAGCATCTTGCTGCTGTATGAAATAAATAAACCACCTACTGCCTACTCCATATATAATATATATTATATAAACAAGAAGTGAGATCTTGACAGAGTGGACAGAACAGGTTTAGTTTAGAAGCTATTATTGCACAGATGCTACTAAGTACGTACTGACCCATGTCATGCATGTTCTTCAGCAGAGCAGGCAAGTAGTATAGTACAGCAAAGAGCATAGGTTGGCCCTTGTGATTAGTCTCCGGCCTGCATGCAAGCCTGTACACACTCCTATATGTGTGTGTACAGGGCTACAGGCGCCTGCACTGCACCGCCCCCCAGCCCCCCAACCCAAAAAAAAATACTATGCAGTATTTCTTCTGGAGCCAGTCAGTACGAACGCTGGTGGAATCTAATCAACGTGCGATTATTTTTCGATCGTTAGTTTAAGATATATATAGCTACTGCTGCCCAGTATATATACTAGCTAGTTCATGACAAGTTACGTACTGAGCTAGCTAGCTATCTTATCTGTAGATGATCCATGTCAATGACAATTAGCATAAGCTGCCGTTATTCATATTAATTGATCGGTCCCACTCTCTCAGTACGTACTCTGTGTAATACATATATGAATGCTTCGATGGATAAATTTAAGCACATTAATCATATGGGTACGTCTAGACATCAGTTGCCTGATTTTTTTGTCTATCAAACACTCTTTTTCTCACTGTTAGATCAACATGCTGATTCTCTCCCACTTACCAATAGAAACTCTCACCCAACCAAAACCCAAGCCCTACCTGCCCCTACCCTCTCCCCCACGCCTACCGTTGCCTCGATGCCTACATTTTTCCTGATCTCCGGTGGGTCATTGCCACCGTATCCACCACCCACCGCTGGTCTGTCACCACCTTAGCCTTCCTCTAAGCCCAGGGTACTGATGAAATTGAACCCTAACCAGTGGATCCTAATCCTAACTCGCCACCTCTGTTGAAGAAGATGCCGCGGCCGCTGGAGACGGCCAAAGATGAAGATGACAATCCTCTGAGCACAAATCTCCACACCGATCCAAAGGTGAGAAAATTCTATTAAAATTTTGTGAGTTTTCACGACTGACGAATAGCAATTCCGTAATTATATATGCAAACCCAGCTAGCCAACCTTTTTGAAATTTAAACACACATGCACTCGTTCTTGAAAGTAACCCGTTCGATTAACTTATTTTCACTACTACAGAATGGTACATCACTATCGCTTCATCTGTGTCGGTTCTTAAGTTTTTAGGAAGAAACGATTGTGATAGATGACTTAGGAGAGGCATTAATCATAATCACTATCGGTTCTCAGGTTAAAAGTGATAGTGATGTAGCACTGGGAAAATTACAATCGGTTCTTATGCGAGAAGTGATAGTGATATAAAAAGCGATAGTGATGAGCAGGTACACATCACTATCGGTTCTTATTTAAGAAGCGATAGTGATGAGAATACACATCACTATCGCTTCTCACAAAAGAACCGATAGTGATGAGCATCACTATCGGTTCTTTTGTGAGAAGCGATAGTGATGAGTATTCTCATCACTATCGCTTCTTAAATAAGAACCGATAGTGATGTGTACCTGCTCATCACTATCGCTTCTTATGTGGGAACCGATTGTGATGATTATGATAATCACTATCGCTTGTCTTATAAGAACCGACTGTGATGTGCATGATCACATCACTATCGCTTTTTATATGAGAACCGATAGTGATGTGCCTCGTTAGGTTATTTATACCACTCGAGCTGAACTCTTCTCTGTTATTGTTCCAGAGGAGGTTTCTCCGCCGCCACCAGAAAAAATAGCTCATATTCTGTGGTTGGAAGCAATACTTGGGCGAGAAAATTTGAAATCCTCAAGGGTGGGTGTTAAGAGGGTAAATTTGAAGCCCTAACTTGTGGAGATTTCCCCTCATTTTGCATAATTTGTGGTTTTCTTCAAAATGTGAGCATTCCTTCAAACCCCTTTAATTTTGCACTATGTAATTTTGATATGTCGCGAAGAAAGTTTAGATTGCACTTGGTATTGGGTATGTCTTATCGATTTCACACCCTTTATTTCACAAGCATGTACACATGTATTTAATTATCTTAATTTGTAGTGCTTTGATGTTAATATGGAATTATTATTGTGTCACCGATGAATGCTAGAGTTTAGGTGCGGAACCTCGTCTCCCATTCGAGGATGCTTGTTTATAAATATACCGAACGAAATGGCATATTTATAAGCGGCAATCTCGAATTGTCCATGTTCTTTGATAGTTCGAGGATATGTGCTTGGGCAAGTTCTGAGTGTGTTGTACAAGCAGAGTAGAGATTTGGTAGCGTCTCCTGGTATTCTCCGGATACACACCCTCTTGACCTGTTGTCGAGACGTGTATATGGAGAATAGCGAGAGATCTTCTAAATTTCTCTGAGTTGTACAACGATTTAGGAACTTATCGAACCACATATCCTCGAATGGGATTAGGACCAAACCTATTTAGAGATTAGGAGTCATCGTTGGTACCCTTGTTTTGTTTCGTTGTAGTCAAAAGATCCAGAGGCTCTTGCACTATATAATTAGATTGTTTGATATCATTGTTCATGTTAAAAATGTATGTCTCTTATCTAGGAAAGCTGGAAGCTCTAAACCAGGGAAGAATCTAGGTATCGATCGGAGTACATATTTCATATATGTTGCAGAAATTGTCCTCTATTTTGCAAAGGTAATATTAATCAAATGATGTCTCAATATTTCAAATAGCTAGCTTGTTGTCGCTCCGCTTTGTGCTTGATTTATTGTGTGAAGTTTAATTGCGGATGAACCGTAAGGAATGGATGTATGCAAAAAGTCGTGTGAGTCTTTGAATTTGGAGGGTGTTAAGGAGTTCAAAAAATTGCGAAGAGGACATGGTGAGGAGGGTATAAACTTCATATATTGTCCTTGCATTGATTGCACCAATCGAGAAGATTTAACAACTCACTCAAATTGAGGACCACCGATTCGACGTGGCTTCGTGAGGAATTACACATGTTGGATCCATCACGGGGAGACAGGTAGTACCCTGCCGGTATGCAATGAAGACACGGTGGAACCGGATGATGAGTTGCTGTTTGATATGTTTGAGGAGGAGAATTTAGAGCAAATGTTGCGGGATGTGGAGGGTAATTACACAGAAAGAGAGTTTGGAAAGTTTAAAAGCTTGATGGAAGACGATGCGAAACCACTGTTCACAGGTTGCAAAGCAGAATACACCAAAATGGGTTCGGTCCTTGCATTGTTCGAACTGAAGGCAAAACACCGTTGGACAGATACAAGTTTCAATGCACTTCTAGTTCTTCTATCGGATCTGCTTCCGGAGGGAAATGAGTTGCCAACAAGCATTTATGAAGCGAAGAAGCTACTATGTCCCATGGGAATGGAAATAGAAAGGATACATGCATGTCCAAATGATTGCATCTTGTACCGTAACGCACATCAGGAGCTGCACATTTGTCCAGTTTGCGGTGTGCCTCGGTACAAATAAAAGGAGAAGCGTAACGACAAGAAGCGTAAGAGCCGGGGCAACGAGGGTGAAGAGGTCACTAAAGGTGCACCGGCCAAGGTATTGTGGTACTTGCCCATCATTCCCGTCTGGAGAGGTTGTTTGCAAATCCTAGAGAAGCAAAATTGCTGCGTTGGCATTATGAGTCTCGAAGGAAGATGGCAAGTCGAGACACCCTTGATTCACTCAATGGAGAAACATCGATTGGAAACATGAGGAGTTTGGTGCCGAAATGAGGAACATAAGATTTGGATTGAGTACCGATGGAATGAATCCGTTTGGTAACTGAGCAGTCGTCACAGCACGTGGCCAGTTCTATTGTGTATCTACAACCTCCCTCCTTGGTTGTGCATGAAGCGGAAGTATATCATGATGTCGTTGCTAATCTCGGGACCCAAACAGCCGGGAAATGATATTGATGTGTACCTCGCTCCATTGATCGAGGATTTGGTAAAATTGTGGAATGACAGGGTCATTGTGTGGGATACGTACAGAAGAGAGCATTTCACCCTACGGGCTTTGGTATTTTGCACCATAAATGATTTCCCGGCTCTTGGTAATTTGGCGGGCTATAGTACGAAAGGAACAAAAGCGTGTCCTATTTGTGAAGAGGAGACCGAGAGCCTATGGCTGCCGAATTCCAAGAAAACTATGTATATGGGTCACCGTAGGTTTCTACCTCGAAGTCATCGATACCGTAAGATGGATGACAAATTTGATGGGAAGAGGGAAGTCCGTTCGGCACCGCAGCCTATGAGTGGAAGGCAAGTATATTCACGTATAGAGGATATCGATGTTCAGTACGGAAAGAGCCGTAAATCTGTTCGTTCTAGGACCATTTGGAAGAAGAGGTCAATATTTTGGGACTTACCGTACTAGAAGGAGTTAGACGTTTGGCATTGTATTGATGTCATGCATGTTGAGAAGAATGTCTGCGACAATTTGGTTGGTATCCTGCTGAACATACCTGGAAAGACAAAGGATGGTGTGAATGCTCGTCGCGACATGGCCTACATGGGAATCAGGCCTAGGCTTGCAGTGATAGAGGAGGATGGAAAAGGTCCGTATATCCCCGCTGCATGCTACACCCTGTCCAAGAAGGAGAAAGAGGACCTTTGCAAATGTCTCCATGGTATTAAAGTTCCATCTGGCTACTCCGCGAACATTAAGAAGCTTGTGTCCTTGGATGATTTGAAGTTGTTGGGCATGAAGTCCCACGACTGCCATGTCTTGATGACCCAAATTCTCCAGTTGCAATCCGAAATATTCGCAGAGGATGTCGGGTTTGCAATCACGGTGTGTTACTTCTTCAATGCGATCTCTGCAAAATTATTGACCCGACATGCTAGACAACTTACAGAGGAGGTGGTGCGGACTTTATGTCGACTTGAGATGCATTTCCCACCGTCGTTCTTCGACGTCATGGTCCACCTTGTTGTTCACCTTGTTAGAGAGATTAAGATATGTGGACCCGCTTTCTTACTTTACATGTATCCGTTCGAGAGGTACATGGGTATATTAAAGTCCTATGTGAGGAATCGATCGAAGCCTGAGGGTAGTATTGTGGAAGGTTATGGGACTGAAGAGGTTATTGAGTTTTGTGTAGACTCTCTCGGGAAAAGACAAGCAATCGGTGTTCCTGTATCTCGCCACGAGGGCAGACTTGCTGGCAAAGGAACCGTGGGGTCGAAACTAACGAGGCCACGGTTTGATATGTATTGCAAAGCGCATTTGACAGTCTTGCAGCAGAGCACAGAAGTTGCAGGGTACATCGAGCAGCATAAGTTGATATTACGGGAAGAGAATCCACATATCGATGAGCTTTCCATCATGCGAGAACACAACGATAGATTTGTTACATGGTTCAAACAAACGGTAGAGTTCTCTGTTAGTGAGAATGTTAAATGGTTGGCTGACGGACCTAGATTTAATGTCTGAGACATGGCGAAGTACGATATTAATGGGTACACCTTTTACACTGAAAGTCAAGATGCGAAGAGTACTGTTCAAAACAGTGGTGTAAGCATAGATGCTCTTTCCGATGTATATCACTCGAAAGGAGGATCCTCAACGGCAATGTACTCGTATTATGGGATGATCGAAGAAATTTGGGAGCTCGATTATGGAATATACCAAATTTCATTATTCCGATGTAAGTGGGTGGGACTAACACATGGAGTGAAGGTCAACAAGAGAGGTTTTACTCTTGTGGATCTAAGCAGACTCGCCTATAAAGATGACCCGTTCGTACTTACGAAGCAAGTAAATCAAGTCTTCTATGTGCGTGATCCGGCCAATCTGAGGTTGCACGTTGTCCTTCACAGCAAGCGGCGGATCGTTGGTGTCGAAAATGTCGTAGATGAAGAAGAATACAATCAATTCGATGAAATACCTCCATTTGCAGATGGGGCCTATCTTAGCGGGGATGACGTACACATCGAAGAAATTACGTCCGCGTAGATCATCAAGAAGGGTTATACTGTAACTAAAGGAACTATTGTATTGTTTGTTCATTTTATCATGCTGTTCATTTGCTTTAAGCCATTAGTGTTTAAGACATATGTTTTATCGTGCCTTTTGTTTGGGTATAGTTGTACGGTTATAATATCTCATGGAACATTGTGACATATTTGAAATGTACTTAATTACTAGTTGGTCATTCGTAACAATTCTCTTATTCAAAAGATTTTGTGTCGGAAAATTTGTGACATATTTGAAATGTACTTAATTACTAGTAGGTAATATTCTAGCATTATGTGAGTTTCACCTCTGCATCGTAAAATTTGTTTACATATTTTTCTTTTTAGGAAAGCTTCTAACTAGTCCAAAGTTTATTTACAGAAATTTTGGAAAAACCTGGACTTTATTTGCATAAGTTTTGACTTTTGCAGTCTTTAAGCAAACATCATGCTTACAAAGTGAATTCTTGCATATGTTTGTAGTTATAACTGTTTTTTAGAAAATTCTTCTTTCAAAAGACCTGTAATATCCTAAAGTATGTTTCTGCAAAATTTGAAATAATTCCAACTATATCTGTAAAAGCTGTGGCCTTTTTACTCCTTAATCAATGAATTCCGAAAATTCAGACTTCATCATGCTTTGTCTGGAAAACTAATAGTGATAGTCATATTTGTATCGGTTTATTCAAAAAATCGATAGTGATATTGCCATCCATTTGTATCGGTTTTCCCTGAGAACCGATAGTAATAAAATATTTGTGTCGGTTTTTCTTTACAAACCGATAGTAATAATGCCACGTTTGTGTCGGTTGAAAAACGATAGTATTTTATTTCTTTTTGTGTCGGTTTTTGTTTAAGAACCGATAGTAGTTAGCACATATTTTTGTCGATTTTTGTTTAAGAACCGATAGTAATAAGTTATATTTGTGTCGGTTTTTCCTTAATAACCGACAGTATAGGAACACTACTTGTGTCGGTTTTTCTAGAAGACCGATAGTAAGAATTTCATGGTTGTGTCGATTTTTCCTTGAAACCTATTAATTATAGTGCTATTCGTGTCGGTTTTATCTAGAAAACCGATAGGAATAAGTTCATTGTGTCGGTTCACTCTTAAAAACCGACATAATTGATAATATTTATGTCGGTTTTATTTTAAAAACCGATAGTAATGTGATTATATTTGTATCGGTTTTATAGTGGAACCGATAGTAATGTTATTCATTATTTGTGTCGGGTTTTTCTAGAAAACCGATAGAAATGAATTAGTTGTGTCGGTTTTATTTTAAAAACCGATAGTAATATTATCTGCTTTTGTTTGTGCAATAGCTTATACTGTTGTTTTTTTAAGTATCGGTTTTATAGTAGAACCGATAGTGGTACTGAGTATTTTTGTATCGGTTTTATATTTGAACCGATACTAATGTTCATGGCTTAATAGCGCTACTTAACTAGTCGATCCTAACCCTATCCCGCCGCCACCACATCGCGCGCTTGTCCTCACCAGCGGCTTCACCACTGGCGCCCTCCCCCCTCGGCGCCCTCCCCCACCAGCGCCCTCCCCCTCCGTCGGTCGCCTCCCTCGCCGCCGGTTGCCTCCCGCTCCATCGCCGCCCTCGCCCTCCTCTTGCGTCGCCCGCCGATCCTCGCCTCATCCCGCCCTCCCCCTTGACCTCCCCCCTCGGCGCCCTCCCCCACCGGAGCGTCCCCCCTGGTCCTCCCAGCGCCCTCCCGTCACGGTGAGTCCTCTCGAGCTCCCACGGCGCCCTCCCGCACCAGCGCCCTCCCCACCGGCGCCCTCCGTCTGGCGCCTCCCCACCAGCGCCATCCTCTTGCGCCGCCGCCCATCCTCGCCTCATCCGCCCTCGCCTCCTCCCGCCGCCTCTGAGTTTGGTGACTCTCATTCCTTGCCACAATTTCTTTTCAAATGTTTTATCGAATGAATACACGCTGAGATCACGTGATTGTTTACGTGGATAGCTTAGTTCGGTTTGTAATTTTGATTCCATACTTTGGTCCCATTCAAACTGCATGGTCTTACTGACATTGTAGTGTTGGTATCCAAGGAAAAATAAGAGAATACGAATGATGCAATGCGGATTTGAGCTTGGGTGTTTAAATTTTTGTCCAAGGCTAATGTCACTGAGTCATTACGCTTTATGTGCTAACCCTATATGTGTACATCTAAAACGTGACTAACAAAAGAATCATTTCCTAAGTGTTACTCGTTGTTGATAAGAAGCACACATGGCACACAACACTTGCAATAGACAATAAACATCTCCTTAACCTTTGGTTTGACAGATTGTATTTGTGGCCATTTTGTTTCAAAACTTTTGCTTCTCGCAGAACAAGATGCGCTGGTTTATCCATATGGTATAGCACCCCATAGTGTCTGTCAAGATTGTATCATTGTATGGTATGATTTAGCTCGTGGAAATGGAAAATGGATTGCTAAGATGGAATGCAAGAGTGTTTAATTAGCCATAGATCGACTTGATAGGTTCCACACATTTATGGTTCGATAAGTAGAGCTCCCTTTCTGTGTAACCTTTGAAGGAACAAGGAGACTTGCAATCAGTAGTAACAAATCAGTTTTATGGTTCATTCATCCTATATGCATATATATAGATGTATGCATACTACTACTAATAGCTTGATGGTGAGGTGAAATGGTTTACCTCATTCACCAAAGGCATGAAAACAAATTAGACATTGGTGTATGGGCACGCTGTGAAATACCATTCAGGCACATCTGCACAAGGATGAAACACAACATGAATTCATTGATCAATCGCAAAATAATATAACTCAATGGGGTATTTATCAAACATTGATAGCACTGTGATTGTACTTGTTCAAGAGCTCTTTTTGATAGCACTATGATTGTACTTGTTCAAGTGGTCTTTTTGAAGCACACCACACACACTGGTGTGATCATAGTGCATTGAAATGGCATATTCTAATTTTTTTCTCCATAAGAAATACTCAATGATAGACAAAGTTTGCTATCCAATCAAATGGAGTACCTAACAGAGTAAAATATCTTAGTAGGTCCCAACATTGAACCAACATAAGAGTTTGACTGGATTCATTCAACAAATGTATGTCGCGATGCCTTTTTCATTATTTTGTCATGTGTGATTCTTTACTTGTCATATTATTATGCAACTTTTGAGTCTGTTAATTGAGATAGTTATTTCAGCTATAATTGCATATTACTTTTGTTTTTTTATCTCAGCATATGTTAGAGTTTAGGTTGCGTAACCTACGTCTCCCGTTCGAGAGTGCTTATTTATAAATATGCTGGAATGGCATATTTATAAGCAAGCAGTCCCGAATTGTCCACGTATTTTGGACAGTTCGAGGATATGTGGTTCTAGTAAGTTTCTGAGCTATTGTACAACTCACAGAGTAGATTTCGGTAGTGTCTCCCTGGTGTTCTCCGGATACACACCCCTCTTGACATGTTGTCGAGACGTGTATCTGGAGAACAATGGGAGATCTTCGCCAAATTTTCTCTGGAGTTGCACAACGGCTTAGGAACTTGTTCGAATCACATATCCTCGAATGGGTTTAGGACCAAACCTATTTAGAGATTAGGAGTTATTGTCCGTACGTATTTAGTTGGTCAACATACGACTTTTCTTGAAGATCATTCGTTCATACATTACTCTCTTGCAATATGCTAGAACAATGACATGCTTTAGATGATTTATTATCAAGTTCACATAATAGCTACGAATTGCTTTCTCTCATGTCAAATATATGTCCATGGTAGATAAGAAAACACAAAATATCGTAATTAGAGAGCATCGGCTCATCGCCAGAAAGAGTAGAAGGTGCTCCTGAGGGGCGCAGCCAACTTCCAAGTGTCGAGCCGACCCAGGTTCCAAATGTCGAGGGGCCGAGTAAGGTGAGGAAGGCCCGAGGACCGAGCAAAGGGGCCATGGGGAGAACACCGCAAATTCTCCACTTCAATGCGACGGGCGTTTGCACGGGTCCTCCCAAGTGTAAGGGGCGATACCGCTCATTCCTCGGGCAACTGGTGAGGGAGAGAGTTCCCATAACGGTTAAGGATTGGAGAAAGGAGGTCAGCGTCGAGCAGAAGAACTGGCTGTGGGACGAGGTTAAGGGAAAATGGATTATAGAAGAGGAGGATGAAAACAATGCCAAAGTGATGCGCCTTGAAGAGGATGGGTATGGCTCGAGGCACTTCGGGGTCTACATGCACGATTAATACGTCTTTGAAGGCCGTACACCATTCGAGAGGTATCCGTTCGTGACTCCGATGTTTGGGAGGAGTTCACGAGGATCAAGAATACGCCGAGGCGGAGGAGCCGAGACGTAAGAACGTTGCTACCGCAGGTGAACACGCATGCGCACCACCTCGGTTCAGCGGCTACGAAGGAAGAAAGCGAGAATGGGCACGACTAGCCGAGGAGTGCGCCAACCGGGACAGCGATGCCTTACTCACACATATGTGAGGCGGGCACGTGTTGGGTATTAGCGAGGACAAAGAAAACCGCGGACGGGCGGTGGTAGTACCAAACCCCACTACGTGCAAGTCGTCTCCACCATCGTAAGATATCGAACTTACTACATTGCAAGAGACCATTCCTGTTGTATTTTAGATCTAATCGTACTCGCTTCTTGCAGGAGGAGGTAAGCCAGAGGAAAGAGCAGGGAACCTTTCTTAGCCAAGGGTCAAATGACATCCTATCCTCTGCGATCGGGAAGCCCGACCATAAGGGCCGGGTGCTTGCCGCAGGGTCGGGGCATACGAAGAAGTCCTACTTCCAAGATCTTTGCTGAGAGTACGGATCAAGAACATGGGAGGCATGTGCGGAGCGCCTGAAGGACACGCTTAGGGACCAGCTGAGGGAGGAGATCTCGGAGGAGATGAGGGAGGAGATGAGGGTGCAGATGATGGCACGTGAGGAGGAGATGAGGGCGCAAATGATTGCACGTGAGGAGTGCCTAAGGGCCGAGATGAGGGCGATGATCTCCCAGAGTCAGAGCTAGATGCCCCCGCCTACTGTAGAGAAACCTGTGCCCCCACCAAGTAGCTGCGGTTCCAAAAATGATAAGTCCAGTCCCCAGTTGAAGGTAATAATTAATTTTGCCTAACTTAATGGTGCGAGGGTAACTCTTCATATGTTTTCTCTCAAGTTGTGCACTTTTTGCAGGCGCCTACCAAGTGCCAGCTCACCCTGACGAAAGACGGATTTCCTGTTGAGGCTGCACGCGGGGTTGCATTTCCATGCAAGGAGACCGACACGATGCATGGTCAGCTTTTGGGGAAGGGCTACATGAGGGTCCAGGTGGACTACGTCCACGAAGGCTTCTTATCACATGAGCTCGAGTTCCCCCCCAATGAAGACATCACCACTCTCGGGCCAGCGGATGTCGTTCATCAAGTGGCCCACGACAGCGTCGTCTTGGTCAAGGTAAACATCCTCACGTCTTACGTACCATTCAAAGAGTATTGCAACAAGTTACTTAATTGTGCGCGTGCTTTGTAGGTTCCTACCGTACTGCGCTGCTCCCACGATCCGTGACGAGCCCCGCACAAAGTCTGAGTGGTGCATAAAAGGACTAGCACGACAACCACAGAACCACTGGAGGCCTCTGCTAAAAAGGCTAGGCTCACAAAGGCCACAGCGCCGCCTCAGGTACATGAAAAGCCCACTGCCCCGGCCACAGAGAAGCCTTATGAATTTAAGGCCTACGTACATGGAAAGCCCTTTCTGCCTCCCAGCAAATTGAATGCTCTAGGCATATGGACTCGACAGCTCCATGGATGGTACGTTGACAAAGCGAAAGAGAGCGAGCGTATCGACTTCAATGTTAGATACAGAAAGGGACATTTCCACCGCGAGGAGGATGGGACATTCTCAGTTAGTTTTGAGGATCTGTTCCGTCTGTACCAACTGATAGCCATCGATATTTCTACTGTACAATCCTGGACGCTGTGAGTATCACACCACGTTGCACGACCTTATGACTTCCATAGGATTTTGCATTACGCTTTTTAACATTCAATGCGAGTTACAGGGCGATGAGGCAGCGAGTCGTGACGAATCGACATCTAGTTGGGTTCGTCGACCCTAAGCTTGTGTCCGCGACGATGGCTAGGCTTCAACCGGAATGGGTTGCCTCCTACATCAAGAGGGCATTGCAAGCTGAGTCCAAGAAGGACTTCATTCTACTCCCGTACCACGAGGAGTAAGTGCTACTTCACCGTTCAATTACTTCTACGCACTGAAACCGTATGTGAACTTATTTTCTTCGCTACATACCATTTAATAAGCAACCACTGGGTTCTACTCGTGCTCCGTCCGAGTGACAACAAAGTGTACACTTTTAATTCGGTTGATAAGAGACCGATGGCCTACGCGATCAAGCCTCCTTTGGAGCAGTAAGTGCACCACTCTTATCTAACATTTTCTGTATTTAACTACGTTCATTATTTTTTTACTCAACGGCGTCTCTCCAATGTATATAGGGGTTTCAAGGAATACGTCGAAGCAGGAGGGACACACGACGACAAAAAGGGCTCCAAGCTGGAGTATGTCCCCTTCATGGTACAAGTGGCTATCATATATAAGATTTAGATTTCAGATATATTTTCTTCATCTCTTAATTTATTTTTCTTTCTTCACAGTGTCATCAACAGGGCAGCGATGACCGCTGTGGTTTGTATGTCATGCAACTCATGGTGATCTTGATTGCCGGCTCAGACCGTTTCCCTAAGGTAGTACATGCATTATTATACAATTAGTCTTTCACATAGCAATTTGAAAACTTAAATTAGAGCACTCGTTTCTATTTTGCGACATACCAATATCCCCGTAAGAGTATAGACAACACTGCACTCAACAAGATACGATACCACTTATGCGGTGGTCTGGATAGAATGCTTGTCGGAGGACGGACGGTTTAGAGATCCCAAAGCTCCTACTAGACCGGATGTGAACAATATTACATATCCGAATGCGATTGCATGTGTACGGTTAAGCATGTTTACGTTCTATTTTGTTAACGAATGTGATATGTGTTTGTTGTAACATAGTGTTCATATTCTTTGAATGTGATATGTTGTCTGTAATTTCTGTGTGAATGTGATATGTGCATATTGTGTGGAATATGTGCTGATTGGAAGGTGAATTAGAAAATAGCACAACACATCCCTTCATCTCTATCGGTTCTCACAAGAAAATGATAGAGATGTGATGCTCATCTGTATCGGTTCTTTGTAAGAAGCGATAGGGATGATACTCATCTCTATCGGTTCTATATAAGAAGCGATAGAGATGAGGGTATTCATCTCTATCGGTTCTTTGTAAGAAGCGATAGAGATGATTCGATCATCTCTATCGGTTCTTTGTAAGAAGCGATAGAGATATGACAGTCATCTCTATCGGTTCTTTGTAAGAAGCGATAGAGATGATTCGATCATCTCTATCGCTTCTTACAAAGAACCGATAGAGATGACTGTCATATCTCTATCGGGCGAGAACCGACTGTAATAATATCGCCTCATCTCTGTCTCATGACTTTGTGTCGCCACCAGAACCGACTGTGATGATAAAAAAGAACCGATTGTGATGTATATTTGTGTAGTAGTGTTTTTAGATTGAGTATTAGTTTTGTCACTAGCTAGCTAGCTACTACATATACGGAGTATATCTTATATCTAGTTTGTTGGCACATGTATATTGCATATATATATATATATATAGTAGTAGCTAATTAACTAGCTAGTTGTGGAAGCGCATATATATATACACACATATACACACACACACATATATATATATATGTGTAACACCCTGGCTTAAATTTCGCTCATGGCCCAGCCCACCGTGGGGCGGGTCCACGCATGCATAGCATCCCATTTACACTTTCGTTCTCGCTTCGTGTAAAAGGGTTAACCGGAGGTGCTATGTTTGGACTCAATATACATTATATACACACTTTGTGCAAGCAATGTGGGCCTAATCCCACCATCACTCCACATGGGCCACATAGGCTTTCACATTAACAGGCCGGAGTATTACACTCACCCCCTTGAGGGCTGATGCCATCGGCAGCACACAGTATACACGGCAGATACTCAGAACCAGGACATATGTGGGACTAATCCCACCACCACTCCACATGGGCCTTTACATTAGCGGGCTAGGGTATTAAACTCACCCCCTTGAGGGCTAACGCCATCAACAGCACACTGTATATACGGCAGATACCTAGAACCACCCTTCGGTACATGGTCGTGCGTCTAGTGCCGGCACATATGCCATGCTGTGTGGCCACTCCGGGCCCACACGCGCCAAGCGCCATATGCCCGCGCTGCTGTCCCACAGGGGCCCGTGCAGCGAAGGTTGATGCTCTAATACCATCTGTAACACCCTGGCCCAAATTTCGCTCATTGCCCAGCCCATTGTGAGGCGGGCCCATACATGCATAGCACCCCATTTACACTTTTGTCCTCGCTTCGTGTAAAAGGGTTAACTCGGTGGTGCTATGTTTGGACCCAATAAGCATTATATACTACTATAACTCACTTTGTGCAAGCAATTTGGGACTAATCCCACCACCGCTCCACATAGACCTTCACATTAACTGATCGAGGTATTACAATATGTATGTATATACACATAGCTATACATACATACATACATACATACATACATACATACATACATACATACATACATACATACATACATACATACATACATACATACATACATACATACATACATACACACACACACATACGTACATACATGTATGTATATATATACATGTACATATATGTATGTTTATACTTAGATCAATACATCCATGCACATGCATATATGTAATATTCTTGCTAACTTGGAAGTATTCATCCGAGCACTGTGATGCACATGCATATATGTCACCTACCTATCTACCTTTTGGCATCAATGATAACAATGTGCATTCATAAGTATAAGTGAATACTCCCTTCGGTTCACAAAAACTTGTCTGTTTGGGATATGTGCAGTAAATTTTTTAAAATTTAGCTATCGATATCTTTTTAAATATGTAGATTGGATGCATGAAAATCATACAGTAGATTCGTCTCGAAACGTACTTTCAAAATATTATAATTTTATTATATTTTTTTAAATATATTACAATAGAAATTAGTGGTCAAAGTTTAGTTTTGGGGACCATATCAATGTCCAAAATGATGACTATTTGTGACCGGGGAGAGTAAATCCTAAATACATGTCATTCTACAATTTCAAGACAACTTTTAACTGTTTTTCCTTTGCATACCCCTAACACCCATAATTCCCAATGTTATTTATTACTGTGGAATAGAGTACCACACACCATACAAGAGCAATAAGTGAGTTAATAAAAGAGGGCGATTTGGTCATTTCTATACATGTCTTGATTGAAGTACAAAATGAAATATGCTCTGAATCTCTTCAAGGAGAAATGTAGAGACCAAAGGGAAGGAGATCATCAAATAGAAAACCATCAAAATGATCTTGTTCCTACACAAGACTAGAGTAAAAATAGGCTGCCTATAGTATTCTCATTCAGAGATGAGGATGAAGCAGAAAACAAATCAGAAGATGACTACTTTTAGGACGAACTGTCGATGGAATTGAATTTTGCCTTAGAATCCATCAACATTAGATCAAATAAGAAAGAAGATGAAAGTGCTACAAATGTTCATATTTTAAGATTATCCTTATTAGATAAACTTTTGCATTGATGCATCTAAGATGTTTAGATATTCAATTACAAAATCTATAAGTGGTTGTGTCTTGTAAATGTTGTTGTAAAAATATCTAAGGAGAAGAAAATTTCCAACTACAAATACTAATCATGGAAGTTCTTCCAAGAGAGGAAGAAAAACATTTGGATCACAGAGTTTTCAATTCATGACAAATTTTCCATCCATCTCTTGTGCAGTAGAATATTCCTATGATAATATTGGGCGTGTTATTTATTTGTGACTGGTCACAGTTTTTGGTGTTTCATGGCATTTCTGAAGCTGATGGCGTGCTCTTGAGGTATGAAGGGAACATGGTGTTCAAAATCAAAGTGATAGTTGAACACCATATTGTCTTCATACTGACCTCAAGAGCACAACGTCACCTTCAAAAATGCAATGAGATGGTAAAAACTGTGACCAGCTACCAGTAAAGAAATGTGTCCCATTGATTCGTCTCGAAGTCCATGCGCCAAAATTTGCCGAGGGCCACAAGTGAAGAACGATGACCATACGGCTGTTCAGGTTGTGCTTCAGTGATGTAATGCTATTTGTTGCAATTTTGGTGTTTTGGATTTGAAATTTGGTGTAATGCTAAAGGAAAGAGATCTAACCCATTGGACTTTGGTGTTTTGGATTTGGAATTTATTGTTAGACTTTTGGTGATTTGTCATGAATACACCAAAGTTTTTCACCCCAAACCCATTTCTATGGGTGTTTTCAATTTTGGACAAAAGAGGCAGGAGCCCATTGTAGACCAGAGACATGACTATTAAATTCAAAATTTCTACAGTACAACTAGAGTTTGATCTAAGAGGTTTCATAGTTCAAGTCCCTGTTGGGATCTAAATAAGCTTACAGTAGATGATATTGGTATCTAGTTTCAAAATTTGGCTGTGGGTCAAACCAAATAATCATGATTGTAATGTAGAAAAATATACACACAAAGTACTCGAGCATTCATAGAATTATGGACACAAACATAAACAACTAAACTTCTGAAAATATGCACATCATACCTAGAAAAGGTTGAAAATATGCACATCATATCAACTTTCCATACATCACTAAAGAAATAGTAAGTAATGCTAGTTGAGCCTGACTGTATGAATTTAAGGTAACATAGCACAAAAGACAAAAGAAGAAAACCTTATGTCAATATCAGGTATCACTTCTTAAACTTGTCTTATTCCATGATCCAAGTTTTAAATTTTCTGTGCTGGCACTAAAAAATCAAAGAAAGGAAAAAAATTTATAGTGTTATATATTTCTTATTTTAGCTAGGTCTAACTGGCAGTGTTTGGTGACTGATGTTATGTGAAACCATATCAGATAATCAGAACAACTATAGTTACCTAGTCTACAAAGTGTATTTAAAACAACTCTATGCCATTGCACATTGCTACTGCGAATGTTTTGCTAAAAGCTAAGCATACCTCTCCTCTTTCTCTTCCATCAGTCCACTCCAAATCCAATACAACAATACAAGGCTCAACACCAACACAGTGTGCTGTCCAAATGCCTTTAGTAGTTTGGTTCCTAACAATAGAAATAGAACATCAACATTATTTTTTCTACACATAAATCAGACTTTAATAGTGTATACTACATTTGAGAGCTGCAATTTCATGATAAGAGAAGGGGAAAGCGGCCAAGCGGACATGCAAAGTGGCAAGCAAAGAAAGAGATAGCTTTTCAATTATTTATTCACAAGTAAATACACTATTACAAAAGGACTTATATTAGACCCCTTATCACTGACGGTTTTCAAAAACAGATGTCATCATAGACGGCTTTTTGCAAAAACAGTTAGCGATGAGTCTCGAGCACATTACAGACGGTTTTAGCCAAAAATTGTCTGTGATGTTCACCTCATCACAGACGGTTTTAGCCAAAAACCGTCTGTGACGTCCCTTGTTGCCCTTATCCTTGTCCATATCCCGGTGCACTGCCCTCTGCCTCATTGTGCCCTCTGTCTCCTCTAGCACCCTCGCCTCCTCTTGCGCCGCCCGCCCGCCCTTGCCCTCCTTCCTTGCGCTGGCCCGCCCTTGCCTCCTCCCACAGGCACCTCCTTCCTTACGCCGCCCTAAACCCTAAACCCTAGCCCCCATCAGCGTCCGCCCACGAGACCACACCCCTAAACCCTAGCCCCATCGACGTCCGCCTGCACCCTTCTCCCGCGAGCCCCCATCCCTAAACCCTAGCCCGCATCGGCTGCTTCGAGAAGCTTGAGCAGATTGACGAGGGCACATACGGGTAACCACATCACTTCCCTAATCAATTCAGTACTCGTCTAATCCGATTTTATCTTTGTGGCAGCCGTCAGGCAAGTCTACATGGCGAAGGAGACGAAAACGAACAAGATCGTTGCGCTCAAGAAGATCCGCATGGACAACGAGCGTGAAGGAGATCGTCACCTCCCCAGGTGGTTTAGTAATGAGCACCACGAATTGGATTAGATGTATGCGTATTGTGTGTGTATTCTTTGGACTAAAGTGAATTGGATTTTTTTTGCAGGGCCAGAACGAGATGAGCAAGGGAAACCAAGTATAGCTTATTTTATTCTTGCAATTCTAGTGCTCTTGGTTTTTTGTTAAGTTTGGGTACTTATTACATTTGACGTGTTGTTATGCTGTTGAAATAGTCGAGGGTAACAAGTACAAGGGGAGCATTTACATGGTTTTTTAGTACATGGATCATGACCTAACTGGCCTTGCTGATATGCCTGGGATGCGGTTCACCTATCTGTGTAAATTTACTGCTTTTCTTTGAATGCTACGAGATTTTATCATTGATGGGGATGATCTTATGATGTCTGGTCTTCGTTTGGTCCAGGGTTACATGAGGCAGCTGCTTACAGGCATGCACTATTGCCATGTCAATAAAGTACTCCATCGAGATATTAAAGGTGTATCTTTAGACACCTCTGCTGGATTTTTTTTACTATCGTGGCTTGTTGGCTTTTGCGGAGCTAATATGTTATAATTGATACTTCCCTTGTAGGATCTAACCTTTTGATAGATAATGAGGGTAACTTGAAGCATGCTGATTTTGGCCTTGCAAGATCATTGTCAAGTGATTACAATGGAAACCTTACTAACCGTGTGATCACTTTGTGGTACAGGTATAGTTTTTTCTCATGGGGCTGTTATTACATTTATATTAATTATGCAGTCTTCTCATTGTTTTGTTGGATTTGTGTGTACATGGCTTGTAGTTTTTGCTCTTAGAAGCTATCCTATAAGTAGTTGGTGCTATGGTATAAAATGTAAGTATGTTATTATGCCTTGACTTTGTACAATAATGAAGTACTACTTGCTCTAAACTCTAGTGTCATACTAGAGATGATTTTGTTTAGTACCAATTTTTACCAGAATGAATGTATTGTCATTGCTTCTTGTCATACTTGTCCTATAGAGTTGCATTGTCAAGGGCTGTCAATGCTAGTATGTGGGTAGATCTGAAGTGAATCCACACATATTTCCAGTAATGCACCATTACTAAATTGTCTTTAGATGGAAAAAAATTGCCTCTCAGTATTTTTTGAATCAATTTTATTCACGAACCTTTCTCATCTGGTTGTTACCATTATCATTAGCTGCGCTAGGGCCTAGGGGTAACATCACACCTTGTATTACTCTTGGTCCCTAACAGTGTTACCAACTTTTTTTTACCTTTTATAGTTCCAAGATTAAGATATCTTGTTCATACAAAAAGGCTATGACAACATGCACACCACACATATGTACTTGCAGTATTGGTGGTTGTAAACATCTACATGCATATCGTGTGGTTTGTCAGGTGTTTTATTAACTTGAATTTTTTTGGCATGCAAACCTAATGTCTATGGAAGTGCCAGTTATTGTGCCTTGTTGTCTCAAAATTTATTAAGGGTACTAATGGTGATAATGTGGTACTGTCTAACTGATATAATAGGATGGATTTGTTTCTATTGAAGTACTTCATTTCTTATCATTCAAAAATCAAAAACAAAAGGAATAGCAGAGGGCATGGCTAGCATTTCTTAAGGCTAACCAATAATTTAGAAAATGTAAAAATTGGAAAGGCAATATCATAGACAGTTCTAAACTAGAACCGTCTATGATGAGGCTCATCACAAACGGTTCTAGTTTAGAACCGTCTGTGAAGTCCATTGTCGAGACCATCCTTTTTGGCATGGAATACCAAGGAGGTCTCATGTGCATAATGTACTAGTCCCACGATCAGTAGCTAATACGCACATATTACAACATTGTTATCACATCCATACATAGGTCCATAATACAATAATACCACATAGTTCTTACAACATGGCCTATAGGCCGAATTAAATTACAGTGGAAGATACAAGGCCTAGCAGTACCACAGGCAACTGACAAGGAGTGGGTCCTAGAAAAACTCATCGGTATAGTCCCCGTAACCTGTGGCGTGATATATATCCTCGGGAACTTCACTTTCCTCGTCCACTGAACCAATAATTTAAGCAAGATTGAGTACATTTGTACTCCGCAAGACTTATAGTGTATGACAAATACATATATCATAAAATGCAGGCTATATCAACAGGAAAGCTTCTACGGTTATTTTGCAGTGAGCAAAGGTGAACATGAATTATCAAGTAGTAATTTGCAAAATGGAATTTATAAAAGCAAGATTTAATGATATGGAAATAGAGTAAGTAAAGAATATAGTAACAACTCACAGTCCTCCATGACGTGAGCAACAAATCGACCATTGCCAACACATGGCATAATCCAATTATTGCCAACACATGGCACAACAGCTGATACCAATACTTGCCAACACATGGTATAGTATTGTATCACCTGCGGGGTAAGCTTTCCAAAGCATACATTTCTTTTTGAAAATGATAAAACAACTAACTATGTGAAGACTTTACCAAGTGCCCATGACCGCGGCGCAGCTTTTCGAAAAGATTTTCACTCTGCAGAGGTGTACAACTTTACCCACAAGAAATGATCATCTCTTTGTGCAGCGCAATTGGCACACTTCCTTCGGTGTGCCCCAGAGAGATCATAACATAACCGTTACATTATTTAATCCTAACTTTGTACCAGCCCGGTGATGACAAACCCATACTATGGCAGAAGAACTCAGAGCATAAATATGATGGAACACAATGGCAGAAGAACTCAGAGCATAAATATGATGGAACTCCCCGTAGCATGGCGTACACCGTTATATTGGCAAGCGTTGCTCCCGTCACCGTGGTGTGGGTGCCCCTTCGAGCAATCCATAATGGAATAGCTCGTACTACTCCGGCCTTCCAATATGCAAAGCTAGACTTAAATAACTTAATAAGTTAAGGCTATCTCATATTGGCACTTGTGGTTGCACTAAATTCTTGGCTTTTAAACGTCACATTAGTTCGGTCCTTAACCGACCCGGGCAAGAATACTCCCCCTACACTACGTGCAAAATCCATGCATATCCGGCTCTTGCCATAACTCACCCGTGTCAAAACATAGTTTTATTTTGAGTTTTTACAGCAAATACCAACACCCTTGAGTATCGCATCCCACACTTTAAATCCTCGAGAAACAGTTTTAATTTAATTATTTCTAGCTAAAGCATGACTAAGCACAACTACTATGAAATCGCATATTCCCCAGTTGACATTATGCATTGTCTACCCTTATTCTATGGTTATCAAGGTTCACATGTCCATACTTATCAAGGAAGTTCCATGACATTACAGGTATATCTACCGATACCCACAAACTAGCATGTTTAAAGAAATTACACGCATGCATAATAGGTTTGACAAAAGCAAGGTAAATTAGTTGAAATACTGGGATCAACATGTTCAAGGAGGTGCTTGCCTTGCTCGCTGGGTTCAGTGGTGAAGCCGGAGTCGACGGTGGCAATGACGGGGACGTCGGTGTCTATACGTAGTTCGTTGCATTGGAACCATAAGAAGCAAAGAAATAAAATAAAATCAATTCTAAATAAAGATTTCAGAAACATAAACTCTGGTTTTATACTGAGTTTTTATTTGTATGTTCATAAGTCTTAAAGTTTATGTAAATGAGCGGAGCTTTTATTTAAGTTTCTATTTAGAGCATCCATTTTACTTATTGTTCAGTAGATGCAAAACTCCTTTGTTTTTATTCAAATTTACAGAGACATAAGATCATGATTTTAGTAAATTTTAGGCACTGGTTTCATTAATTTTTTAGTTTGTTTGCACAAGTTATTGATTTTTTTATTATTGACTACATAAAAGGCTATACTTATTTAAAGTCCAGTTCAAATTTAAATATTTTTGGATATTCAGATATATAATGACTTTATATGAATTTATAAACTTGTTTTACTAAATTTGGAGCTATGGTGCAAAAGATATGGGCAAAAGAATGAGTTAGGGTTGTAAATACTGTGAAAAAGGTATTTTCCATTTCGGGAAAGTACGCTTTCGCAAAGGAAATGCGCTTTCTAATTTCGGCTTGAGCCTGAGTCATTGCGCCGACAGGTGGGACAGGGTCGGCAGCGGCTCAGAGTGGGTGTGAGGCCGACAGGCCAGGCCCGCTCGCCAGTCTCACCGAGACAGAGGAACCACGGCGGAGCTCGCCGGCGGCGAGGGAGTGCCGGGAGGAGGAATTGGTAGCGGAATAAGCTTCATCTTGTGATTGCGCATCTAGGGGTGGTGTTGGTGTGGCCGAGGGTGGCTGGAGTCAGCACGCCACCGTGAGGGGGCGGCGACAACCATGGTGGCTAGCCAGCGGCGATGAAAGAGTGGAGCTCGATTTCGGGGAAGGTGGGGGAGAGCATCACCGAGGTTAGGGGATCCCATTTTGGTATCTCACCTAGGAGGAGGAGCTCCGGGGAAGCTTGCCAACGGTGGACGACCGTGGGGAAAAAGAGCGGACGGGCGGCGGTGCTCTGGTGATCATGTCTGCAATCCAAATATTGAGAGGTGTTTAGGGCATCGCAATGGAGCTTCGGTCCAAAAGGATTGAATGAGGGCTCACCTATTCCCTAGAATCGGGCATCGGCCCCCTTCTCTGGAGCTTCACTGGCAATGGCGATGGTCGCAGCAATGGATTGGAGGAGATGGGCGCAATACTTGGCTGTCACGGCGAGTCTCGGAAGTTGGCGCTGAAGGGCTGTCGAAGGGGGTGCCGTGGCGGGATTTCAGCTGAGAAAAGGCTGCCATGGCGAGGATTGGGCAGAGAGGGCAGTGACTTCTTGGCGCGGCGCTGAGGAAAGGCTGCCTACCCAGGCGCTGCCACGGTAGGGAAACTTCAGAGGAAAAGCTGCCGTGGCGTGGTTTGGGCAGAGACCTCGGGTGAGCGTGCGCGGGGCAAGGGAAGAAGAGAGGGAGGCCACTGGCAGGTGGGGCCGGCTTTGCGGTGGCTTCCAGCGGGCCAGAGGGGTTAGCGGGATGCCAAAGCTGAATAAATAGGGCCCACATGGCAGAGGGATAAGGGGAGAAAAAGGAAAAAGAAATTGCTGAATTTTGGCTGCAGCTCGGTTCCTGATTTTATTGGGCCTCCAAACAAAGGTGGATATTTTTGAAACTTTTTGAGGTGGAATATGATGAGATACTAGTGCTGTTCCAAAATTTCAGCTTCATATTTGGCACGAGGTAATGTTTCAAAATTCTGACAATGATACTGATTGGATATTGGCCCCTCTGTTTTTGATTTTCTAAGGGTACCAAATTATATCAAAATATTCTGAAAATTTTACTGATTTATACTGGAGATCTGAGGATTGATTCTGTAAAAATTTTAGGTGAAGTTATAACTTAATTATCTCTACTACTTCTAATTACGATTTGGTGGCAGCGGTCCGTTCTCTATACCCTCTCTTTCCTTTTATTCGTTCAGCCCGCCCCCACCCCCTTTCCTTCTGTTCGCTCAGCCTTTCTTTTTGTTTGCTCAGCCTTTTCTTCTGTTCGCTCAGCCCGCCCCCCACCCGATCTGGATTCCCTCTATTTATGGAAATATTACTGATCACATCTTCATAAAATAGAAGGATTTTATTCATATCTCTTATAAATGAAAGAGTTTCCTCATCATATCCCGCTTGGATGGAATAACATACTCACCATATCCCATGACATGAAAATTCTATTTCATTGTATCTCATTCGGATGGAAATGCAGATATTAAAAGGCAAGAATTGCATAATCAAATCGCATGTCAATCCCAGAGATCACAAGGCACCGTATCATATAGGCTGAGCACTCACACGCCTGACTGCCCTCTCCTCCACTTATAAAAGGCCACCTTCATCTTCATCATAGAGGACATACAAAGAGATACAGAAAGAGACAGAAGAGATGAAAGCTCATACACACAGAAGAAAGAAGCAATACAAAAGATTCAAGGGGTGCAAGAAATGATATGGAAGGAGGCCATAGCCATGACTCCTCTCTTTTTTTAAGACAACTAAAGCTGTGATTAAATTATAAGGATAGAAAATAAAGTTTAAAATTACAAAGTACAGAAGACTACACTCGAGACAAAAGGGGGGAGAAAAAAAAAGAAAAAAGATCAAATTCTTTAAAGTTGCCGTTGTACTATCATGTTGAGGCTTTTTAAAATTATACTAGCATGAATAATTAACTAATAATTTGAAGCACTCTTAATTAGCTAACAACTTCGATTCATATATGTTTTTTTTTATCAACCAACTTGGTTGTTGCTTTAAAAAACTTCTCTTAATAAGGTTGTTTGAGAATTTTCGTAGCAACGCACGGGCACTTAACTAGTTTTTATAAAATCCTGACACTGATTCTGTTATAAAATTCAATTGCTGGTTTTAATTTTCTAATAAACAATAATTGAGTTAAAGTTTTTATGAAACTCCTCAGAGATGAATATGAGAGCATTTAGAGTTTAAACAAGTTTATTCCAGAGTTTGTTGTAGTTGGAGATTTTGGGTTTGAGTTTTTTTTATAACCGGTATTGAGTTACTTGAAATGCCTTTTGGTAAAATCAATAAAATCCAGAAACTCGAGAACGGCAAACAAATCCAAATGAAGCTTAAAGATTAATTCAAACATTTTTATTTTTATTTTCATCATATTCGGGATGTTACATCCATTTTCACTGAAGGTTTGCAAACCGTCTATGATGAGTCCTTCTCATCACTGACTGTTTGATACAGACGGTTCACAAAATTGTCTGTGATGAGATTTGTGAATTGTCTGTGAAAAGCTGTTGTGCAGTAGTGATAAAATAAACAGCATGATGCACAAATTCTAATCATGTGGGGGGAAGAAAATGGTAATACCTTCCCCTAAATGCATCCATCTCCCTAAAATTAGTACGGAAGAGTTGGTTCAATGAGGTACTCTTTCTTGCTCAAAAGAAAAAGTACGATGGAAATAAATCTCAACTAAATTATAAATTATGTACTGTCTATGCGTAAAAAAGGGCATAAAGCCCACATATTAGTCAAGATGTTTCAGTATAGTGTCAGGCTATCACCCAAATGCTGAAAATAATTGTTTGCACCAAAAAATGGCAGGTGTGGTCAAAATCAGCAGTCTATGGTCAAAAGAATACGTTCGGAAGTTCAATCTTGATATAGTTTGGAAACTGAATCGGTTATTAAGGAAAGATCAAGATTGATACGGATCACGCTTCGTTATCGTGTTGTAACCGGACTCAATCGGCTGATGGGTATAAAAGGAGGACAAGGGTGAGCTGCAGAAGAATAACAACACAATCAAACCCACAAATTTACATTGTTCTCTTTTTCGTGTCGACTAGGAGTAGCTTTTGTAACTTAGAGTCTTTTCTGTAATTCGATTTTGATCAATAATGTTGCGCATCGCCGATTGTTGATCTTCATCAATTACGCCCAAGTTTGATTTATTCTGATTTTGCTGCGCACCGCCTTCTTCAGAATCGATCTACCTTTATTCTTCGATTAGCCTTAATCGGCTAGTTGGACTTACTCTTTTATCTTGATTTAATCGGCTTTGGGCTGATTAAGTCTCCGATTGGTTCTCACGAAATCGATTTTGAGTGAATTTTATATTTTACCTTGTCAATTACAGGTCAAATCGATTGGCACGCTCTGAACCTGGTGTTCGTGTGGTGCGCTGTTGTCAGAAACTCTACTTCAAGTTTTTGACGTCAACAATAATATTGTACACTTTAATACGAGGAAAGACAAACAGGTAACCTCCAAGAAAAGGAGCACGCAATATATTTGTCATTATTCATTATCACAAAATACATATGTGCATTTGGGAAAATCAGATGCTATGGGACTACATTGCCCTTTATTTGCTTGAGATCTATCATTCATGTCAGCAAGTTCATGGCTTCAGGAAAGATATGCACAAGCACGCTACTTTAAAAGACACGCACTTTAGCCAATTAAGGTTGCAAACTATCCACATTTACCAAAATAACCCTGGACAACGCAAATTGGAAAAAACCGACCACCGAAACGCGTGAACCAAACCCCTCACCCGAGCAACAAAGCCGCGCGCAGCGCGTGTATATGCGGCATGAACTCCCGATCTTACAGAGGAACCAACGATATATAGCCATTATCAACCCGATCAACCAAATGCATGCGCGATCACGACCGCAACAATTAGGGTTGGAGCAAAACATATGTACCCGTGGTGGCATCATAATGAGCAGGTGGAGGCGTCACCTCCCGTAGAAGCATGCTCGGCAAAGAGGTCGCCACGTCGCGCCTTCCACGTACCCATGGCTCCTTCCTTAGGACTCAGGATCTAGAGAAGGACAGCTAGGTCGACGCCCAGGACACGCGGATCGAGAGGAGGAGCTAAGAGGGCGAGGGAGAAACTATACTAATAGTGCCCAAGTGGACCGGCTAAGATATCACAGATGCACTATTACAGAACAGTACATCACTGCCGGCTCTAAAATGCTATCACTGTCGGTTATTGGAGCTGGTAGTGATTGGTCGGCAGTGATACTAGGGATTATCACTGCCGACTCAAGAACCGACAGTGATAAAGGACTATCACTGCCGGTTCAGCTTACAATCGGCAGTGATATTGAACTATCGCTGCCGGGTCAAACCAAAATCTAGCACTGGTATTGGACTATCACTATCGGTTCAATAAAAATCCGGCAACGATAGTTCCATATCACTAGCGGTTCGAACTAAGCGGTTATTGGACAGACTGGCAGTGATAAGCCGTGCACCAAATGTTTTTATTGCATATTTTTTCTGCATTATATATTTTTATACAATATTTTTCTATAGTGTATTAATATAGGATATAAAGCATTGTTAAAACATAATCCAAATATATTAAAGCATCGCAATATTTTATTTTTACAATAGTTCATTTACAAATATAGTTTGACTACATCTCATTCACTTTGATTTTGCACCGACTCCAGTAGAAGGTGTCGAAGTAGGCATGTCACGGGTCGAGATTGAAGGAATGAGGTGATGAGACTGTTCGTGGAACTCGTCGTTTGGATTGATGACCTCATTATGAATGAATCCGGCGATCTGTTCTTGAATTGCTATAATTTCTGTCAGTAATAAATTATTGGTTCTCAGCTTGGAGCACTGTTATTGAAGAAATGCGAAAGTTAATTAATGATGATATATGTTAAATTAAAAAAAATAGGCATCAATGTGTTATTATATATCATGACTTCGTTATAGACGACAGTCTCTGTGACAATTAAATGTATATTTGTACATACATAGTATGCACATAAATTGTTTCCCTGGTCCTCCCTCATGCATGGAAAGTCGGTTATTATTTCAAAATTTTTCTTGTAGGGACGATACCAAATAATTTTCTGGCAATATCGTGCGAATGCCCCTGTAAATAATTTTGAATAGTAATTAAAGTTAAATGCAATAGAATGGAATATTACTATAGCAATAACGCAACGATCGAGTTTACCTGTTCAGCATATCCAAAAACCCTTGATCTAGATTAGTTGGTTTTCTCAACGAGTCCAAGACAAAAATCCTACTAGCATCTAACTTAGTCAAGTAGTCCCACATCGTGTTACGCAAAAATAGTAAAATGATATTAGAAGTAGGGAAATACATACTTAGTTATAGGGTAAAAGTATGGAGGTTTTGTATTGCAGCTTCAAGAAAGTATTAAATAAATAGTCTTCATTATACTTGTTGACTTTTGTAGTCAGCAATAAATTTATGGGGTAAACGCTAGATCTCAAACTCGAAGGTCACACAAGACAGCGATTTTAGACAGGTTCAGGCCCTCAGCAATGGAGGTAATACCCTAATCCTGCGTGCTGGAATTATGCGGATCTCTTGGATCTGGGGTTGCTCAAAGTGCAATATGCTCTGGGCGATATGTGGTGTTCTAGGCTCTATGGCTTGATCGCTCTATGCTTGGATGATCGGATCCCTATATTGTTGCCCGCCCTCTCCCTTATATAGCGGGGGTGGGGCGGCTTACAGAGTCATAATCGGTTAAGAGATTCCGATCGGTTATAAGATTCTAGTCGGTTACAGGATAGAGTTTACATCTTTATCTACCCTATTAACGACTCGGATTACAATCGTATCTATCATATCTAAATATAAGTTCAATTTTCTTTAGGATATGTCCCCTTGCGCACGGCAGCGGGGCCTAACGCGGGGAGTATCTTTTGGGCCTCCCTCTTGGGCCTATCCCTCGGATGTCTCTGGGCGGATCGTGAGGGTACCCGGATCCTTATATTCCACAGTAGCCCCCGAGTGCTTCATGATCCGATCGCTATGTTTCCGATTTAAATTTCTACTTGAGTTGTTGTCCCTGACCTCCTGCTTGAGCTTCTGACTGGTTCCTTCATTCGGTTGGGAGGCTTCTTCTTACAGCGAGCGAATCATGAAGGGCTTGAATATGATCCTTTAATTTTTGCCTCACCTAAGTGCAACCTTCTACCGGGCAGGCTTTATCGCGAGCAGCCTCGTGGACCTCTTCTCGTATTACGAATGTAGATTGGATATTTCTCTCGCCCGAAGTTTTAATCTTCATCGTAGATATTCATCGGGCAGTCTTCGAGGTCGTCTTGTTTTCCTGCACCAACTTGTCTGCTGAAAAACTCCTCGACATCTGAAGTTACATTAACTCCAAATCTCTTCGGCTTCCGATACTAAATATCTTCGCATTTACTTCAATTTCGCCAAATCGGCTATAAAAGGCAGACCAGCGCTTCTAGGATGTATCCCTTCTCTCTTTGCCCTTCACTTTCCTGCTTCAAGCTTCTACCTATGTCATGCCGCGGTGGTATCATCAAGCACGGGTGCACCCCAGACTCGCCGAGCTCTGGGAGGATTTCGACGAGGCCGTGGACGAGCTGCTTAAGGAGAAGGCGGTGGAGCGTGACTGCGCGGCCGTCGACGCGTTCCTTGAGGTCTTCCCTGCACTTTATAGGGTTAGGGAGGCTCTTGTCGAGGCGCTCGGCCGGGCGCGCCGCGGGGAGCTGTAGCTCTCCTGTAAATGTAATAGTTTTCTAGGCGTAATGCCTAGGGAACTATTTGTATATAATAAAGAAGTACCTTTTGTCCATGAAGTTCTTGTCCGTCCTTTGATTATGGATTAGACTCGTTCTAGGGCGTCTCGGAACTCGCATGTTACTTGATCCTGATGACGTTCGCGTCCATCTGGCTCAAGGCCAAATGATATTCATGCCTGACGATTGCCGGATATAGCTTAGGCCTAACTTGGGGCGCATCGTGGCTCTTGGCCGAGCGACACCCATATCCGACTTCTGAAAGATATAGTTTTAGTCCGACTTGGGACGTATCAAGGTTCTCCTGGCTCATGGCCGAGTGATTCCTATACCCGACTGGTGTAGGGTACAGCTCAGGCTCTCTTGGAGCGTATCAGGAATTATACGGCTCTTGGCCGAGTGATACCCATATCCGACCGATGGCGGACACAGCTTGGGCCCTCTTGGAGCGTATCGGGATTTACATAGCTCTTGGCCGAGTGATACCCGTATCCAACCAATGGCGGACAAAGCTTAGGTTCTCTTGGAGCGTATCGCGATTTTCATCCGAACGGTATCCGTACTTGTTTAATACGACGCACAGTTTTCCAACCCTCGTGGGGCATACCATTGGATTTGTGCCTGTTTAGGCTCGATTCGTGGTACATGATTCCATCGTGCGGTAACCACCTAACGACCCAGCGTGGGGCGTACCACGAGAAGACATGTTTTTATCTAAATTGGAGATCGTCCACGTCCCGCTTAGTACGAAAAGTGGAGAAAATGCCTCGTTGCGTGGAGCGACGCGCCCCCAATATAACTTGGTCAAACCCTGTCAAACTCCGCGAGTCGAAACGACAGACCTGCAAATCATTTATGGGGAAGCCGGAAGGACATGACGCTTCGCGATCTTTCTCTCGTCGATTCGATGGAGACCTAATTTCCCCCTTTTAAAAGGTTTAGGCCGCACGACGCCTGACGGTTCACTCTCTTGCTGCGCCCTCGCTCTTTTTTCTTCCTTGCCTTTTTGACTTCTCTTTCGAAGATGTCTTCCTCTTCCTCACCGCCTTCGCCGCAGGATTGGACGACCTCGACGACGACAGAGGAGAGGCTGCAGTCCATGGTGGAAGATGGGATTCTCCCGGACTTAGCCTTGATCTCCGCCCGTCCAGCCGCCGGCGAATCCATCCCCACTCCTCGTCCCGAAGAGGTAGTGGTATTCGAATCCTTTTTCCGGTCTGATTTGGGTCTTCCGCCGACACTTTTCTCCATGATCTTCTCTTCTTCTATAAAATCGAGTTGGTGAACTTGAATCCCAATTCCATTCTGCAGATCTCTCTTTTCGTCCATCTTTGTGAAGCTTTCCTAGGTATCAGCCCCCATTTTGATCTTTTTCGCCATTTTTACCTTCTGAAACCTTATCCCTCCAAGAGCGACCCCAAGGTTGTCTGGGAGCGATTCCAGCTCGGGAGGGGTCAAGAAGAGTTACTCGCAATCCCTTCAAAACCTCCAACAAAGGTGGCATCGGAGTGGTTCTATTGCGCCAACCTCGATTCAGCCCTATCTCCCTTTGCCGGGCGCCGACCCAAAGCGTCTCTTTCCTGGATGTCTACCCCTAACTCCGCCGACATGGACCAGGTGTTTGATCTCCTGGCGCTGATTGGGAAGTTGAAGGAGGATGGTCTCACAGGGGTAGGTCTGGCTCTCCATTTTGTTGCTCGTCGGACCCAGCCCCTGAAGGAGCGAGTTCATCTGGGATTCGCGTACGAAGGGAAAGGTGACCCGACCCGGGAGCTGCCCAACGAGCTATCGAAGGAACAGATATGCGCTCGAGCTAGAGAATTCTTCATCCCGAGCGTCGACATATTCTCCGTTAGGTGCCCGAAGTCTTTCACCGCTTCACACCCTCCTCCTGAGGTAGGCAGGTTTGGCATTCTGATTTTGTCTCCCTTTGTCTCTGAATATCTTCTAACTCTTAACCTTCATTTGCAGGATCGTATTGCCTTCTTCAGCGTCGCACCTCTTCCGGAAATGCCTACTCGCATAGGCGATTCCTCGAAGCGACGAGCGAGGTCTCCTGCGGGAAATCCCGCTGCGAAGAAGGGGAAAAATACATTGACCGAAGACCCCGTGATGTCCCGACGCCCGGCCGGTGGTCCTAAGATTCAGGACCCATCAGCACGAGCCACAACGCCTTTGGCTCCCCTCCCCCGTGAGCCTGTGGCTCAGCCGTGTCCTACGCAGAAGGACTCGGGTTATCAAGAGGAGCCCCGAGCACCAGTCGGTAGCGTCACGAGTGGTCCTTTTGGGGGCGGCCCGACCGGTCGGAAGAAGCCCCCGATGAAGATGAGGAAGTCCGACAGGTTTGTTACCTTGCCGACTCCTATTTGGCTCGTTTTGCAGGCTCGCTGACAATTCTCCTCATAAGGATCCTTCGCTTGATATTCCCATCGGGACACCGTCTACGGCCCCTGTGGAGGCTGAACCCCCGGAAGTTTGCGCTCCGATCGTGGGGGCCGCACTCGAGGATACCGAAGTGCCTCCCAGTCCTCCGGCGGTCGTGGGGGCTGCACTCAAGGATACCGAAGTGCCTCCCAGTCCTCCGGCATCGTCTCCTACCCCTCCTGCTTCGGTGCCAGATCCTGCTGCTCCGGAGCCGGCCTCCTGCTCGTCCCCTGAGGTCGAAGAGATCCACCGAGTCCCACCAGCACCTGCTCGCCCCTGGCTCATATCGGAGGCCGCATGGATTGATAAGGAGGAAGGCTTGAAGCTCCTGGAAGACCCGGAGGAGGAGGAGGAGAGGAAGGACTTTTATATTCACGCCGCGGCTTGCGCGCGAGCGGCCCGGGTAAGTATTCCTCTACAACTGTTGTATTCCTGCTTCCGTCGTTTGTCATGTAGTTACCTTTTCCCGTGACGATTACAGAAAATAGGGGAGCGTTTCGAACAGAAATCCGAATACTTCCAGAAGATGCTCCCTAAAATTCGGACGCGGCAGGAATACTTGGCCGACTTGGAACACGTCAAAGCCGAGCATGCGGCCGAGCTGCGATCCCTTCTGTCCGAGGTCCAGGCGTCGCAGGAGGAGCAAAGTTCTCTGTGCCAGGAGAAGCTAGACGTCTTTGGCTCCCTTCGAGGTAGCTATTTACTGGGTCATCCCGTTTTTTTCTTCATTTAATCAACTGGCTTCTTGATCTTTTGGTCTCCATGTCAGCTCGGGACTCCGCCTTTGCAAAGCTCCAAGAGCAACTTAGAGCCGCGGAGGATTCCAGGACGAAACTGGAGAAGGAGTTTGAAGGTACGTCCGGCGTCTCGACCCTATCATGCCTTCATTGCCCTTTCTAATGTTTTGCCTGGCAGATTATAAACTCAAAACACGGGCGCAGTACGCCGTCTTCAGTGAGAGGGTCGAAGCCCTTGAGGCGTCCTGCGCCAAGCTTCAGGAGGCCTCTGGGCCGCTGCTGAGTTCGCTTCATCCCATGGGTGAGAGGTCACTTAGCAGGGACCATGTCATCTCTCGGCTGGAGGAAGCCCCCGTGGCGCTCAAGAACCTTTTGAAGGAGACGGCGGCCAATGGCGCTAGCCAGACTTTGGCGATTACCAAGTCACTTTATCCCCGAGTGGATCTTGAGGCCGTCAAGGAAGGCTACGCCCGCAACGTAGATGAAGACCGGGCCGCCGAGCTCTGGGAAGAAGTCAAGGACACCTCTTTGTCTATTGTAGAAACTTTAGACCTGTAAATTGAAAATGTATAAAGGTGTTTCCTTGCTCTTATGTTATCAGAATGTAACATGCGTATATGCCCTAGTGGTTTTGACAACTTAGAGTTTTCGGTCCAACTGGGCATCTCGTCCGACTGATTCAGCCCCCAGGCTCTGGGGCATGGTTTTTGACACATGTCCCTGAGTCTTAGCATAGGAGCAAAACACTCGGATGGATGATTATAGGCAAGGGTATATAAAAGCAACTTTCAAATTGAACTTTCATTCATGGAAAAACATTTGGATTACAGAATTTAAGCGAAAAAATGACGTAGCTATTCTATGTTCCAAGTATTGCTGGTTGTCGTGCCGTCTTCGCGCTTGAGTCTGTAAGCTCCGGGGCGAACCACTTCATCAACGACATAAGGGCCTTCCCAGCTTGGGGAGAGTTTATGCTCGCATTTCTGATTCTTTCTTAGAACCAAATCTCCTTTAGAGAACGTGTGGCTCCTTACATTGCGGCCATGATAGCGGCGTAGGCCTTGAAGGTACTTTGCCGACTGAATTGTTGCGATGTCCCTGGCTTCTTCCTGTCGATCGAGGTATTCTAGCCGGCTGTCTTCCGAAGCGATTTCTTCATAGCTCCGAACCCTTGGGGATCCGAACTGTAACTCGATGGGAAGGACTGCCTCCGAGCCATACACCAGGAAGAAAGGTGACTGCCCGGTTGCTCTGCTGGGGGTGGTTCGGAGCCCCCAGAGTACCGATGGTAATTCTTTCACCCACCGAGTGGCGTACGGCTTTAGCGGATCAAAAATTCTCGCCTTCAGGCCCTGTAGCACCATGCCGTTAGCACGCTCGACTTGTCCATTGCTCCGAGGGTGCGCTACTGACGCGAAGCAGATCTTTATTCCGAGTTCGTCGCACCAATCTTGAAATTCGCCGCTCCTGAATTGGGTGCCGTTATCCGTGATGATCTGATTTGGGACACCGAATCTGACCACAATTTCACGAAAGAATTCTTTGGCCTTGGCCGCCGTAATTACGGCGACCAGCTTTGCTTCCACCCACTTGGTGAATTTATCAACGGCTACAAAGAGATGAGTATGACCGCCTTGGGCTTTCTTCAAAGGTCCTACCATGTCGAGCCCCCAGACCGCAAACGACCAGGTTATGGGGATGGTCTGTAGTTCTTGTGCCGGTTTGTTCATCTGTCGCGCAAAGAACTGACATCCTTCGCATGTCTGGACAATGTCCTCCGCGTCGGTGACGGCAGTCGGCCAAAAAAAACCCTGACGATAGGCCTTGCCAACTAGGGACGACGATGCCGCATGATTGCCGTAGACTCCCGAGTGGATTTCCTTGAGGAGATCTCTTCCTTCTTGTTCTGATATGCACCGTCGTAGAACACCAGAGCTGCTCTTGCGATAGAGTTCTTCCTTGATCACCACGTAGCTTTTGCTTCGGCGCACTATTTGCTCGCCCTGCACACGGTCTCCGGGTAGCTTGTCCTTCATCAAGTAATCTAGATATGGAACTGTCTAATCGGGTAATGACTAGGACTTCAGCCTCTAATTTTTCTCTGCCGAGATGTCCGGCTTTGTCCGAGTGCTAGTCGTGGGCTTGTGAACTTCCTCAACGAACACCCCCACAGGTACTGTTGACCGGCAGGCTCCCATTTTCGCTAACTCATCAGCGGCTTCATTATCTCGACGGAGCACATGAGTGAGTTCTAGTCCGTCGATGTTGCCTTTCAATTTGCGTACCTCCTGACAGTAGGCAGCCATGTTGTCCTCAATGCAAGACCATTCTTTCTGCACTTGGTTGACCACGAGCATTGAGTCTCCGCACACCGCCAAACGTCGGATGCCGAGTGATATGGCGATACGAAGCCCGTGGACGAGTGCCTCATACTCGATGGCGTTGTTTGATGCGGGAAAAAATATTTGAAGGACGTACCTCAATCTTTCCCATTCGGTGATATGAGCACGATTCCAACCCCCGCGCCGCTGAGCATGAGGGAACCATCGAAATACATCATCCAATAATCGAGTTCCTTGGTGACTGTCGGGTTTTGGAGCTCTGTCCACTCAGCCGTAAAGTCGGCGAGTGCTTGAGACTTAATGGCGGTGCGAGGCTTGAATAAGATATCAAAAGCTCCAAGGTCGACTGCCCACTTTGCAATTCTCCCGGTAGCCTCCTGATTGTGGAGAATATCGCCAATTGGGAAGGAGGTGACCATCGAAATCATATGTTCTTGGAAATAGTGATTGAGCTTACGAGATGTGAGGAGTACTGCGTATAGCAATTTTTGAACTTGCGGATACCGAACCTTAGATTCGCTCAAGACCTCGCTGACGAAATAAACCGGGTGCTGGACTTTCTGCATGTGGCCCTGCTCCTCCCTTTCTACGACCACCGCAGCGCTGACTACATGAGTCGTTGCCGCGATGTATAGCAAGAGGGGTTCCTCTGGCATCGGTGCAACCAGGACTGGGGGCATCGTTAAGAAAATCCTCAAATCTTCGAACGCCCGTTGTGCCTCTGGAGTCCACTGGAATTTGTCCTGTTTTTTGAGGAGTTTATAGAATGGCATACCTCGCAAACCCAGTCGGGAAATAAACCTGCTGAGTGCAGCCATGCATCCTGTAAGTTTCTAGACATCCTTCTGGCAGGTCGGCGGTTCCATGTTTGATATGGCCCTGATCTTCTCTGGGTTGGCCTCAATGCCTCGTTGGGATACGATAAACCCGAGCAGTTTTCCCGAAGATACTCCGAAAACACACTTCTCGGGATTAAGCTTCATGCTGAAGGCCCTTAGGCTCTCAAACGTCTCGGTTAAGTCGGTGATGAGATCCTTCCTTTCCCGAGTTTTGACAACGACGTCGTCCACATATGCCTCCATGTTGCGTCCGAGTTGGTTGTTAAAGCACCACTGTATCGCGCATTGATACGTCGCTCCAGCATTCTTCAACCCGAATGCCATCGTGGTATAGCAAAAGGCCCCGAAGGGCGTTATGAACGAAGTCTAGATATGATCTTCCGCCTTTAGCCGAATCTGGTGGTACCCTGAGTAGGCATCAAGGAAACTCAGGATCTCGCATCCGGCGGTTGAATCAACCACTTGGTCAATCCGAGGTAACCCGAAAGGATCTTTCGGACATGCTTTATTGAGATCGGTATAGTCAACGCACATGCGCCAAGTTTTATTCTTCTTTTGAACAAGTACAGGGTTCGCCAGCCAATCTGGATGATACACTTCTTTTATAAAGCCTGCGGCTAAAAGCTTGGTGATCTCCTGTTTGATAGCGTTCCGGCGATCTGGAGCAAACCGCCGAAGCCTTTGCTTGACTGGTTTCGCACTTTCGTTGACGTGCAAAGAATGCTCGATCACCTCCCTGGGAACACCCGGCATGTCGGATGGTTTCCATGCGAAGATGTCTTTGTTAGCTTGGAGGAAGGTGGCGAGCTCGCTTTCCTATTTGTCCTCAAGCCCTGTCCCAACCAGAGTCGTCTTTGACGAGTCGAACAGGTCGAGAATGAGTCTCTTGATTCCCTCGTCTGGCTTCATTCTTGACGTGGCTTGCTTTTTGGACGGGATATCTCCCTCTTCCCGCATCATGGTCGCTTCTGCTTGGATCTTCTTCCTCTCATCAGCTCCTTCCTGCAACTCGGCGAGCTCATGGTTCTCTCGGTCGCACTCCAGGGACCGCTTGACGTCACTGCGAACCGTAATGATGCTTTTTGTCCCTGGCATCTTCATCATCAAGTAGGTGTAGTGCGGGATTGCCATGAACCGAGCCAGTTCGGGTCTTCCCAAGATTGAGTGATACGCCGTCTCGAAATCTGCCACCTCAAAATTTATGTACTCGGTCCGATAGTTGTCCTTGGTGACGGGCAAGGACACCTGCCCAAGTGGAAGGGACGATGCTCTAGGAATCACACCGTGGAACGGCTGAGTGCTTGGCTTCAGCTCGGAGAGGGGAATGTTCATGTCATTGAAGGTTTTGGAGAACAAGACGTTGAGTCCACTCCCTCCATCGATCAGGACCTTCTTGAGCCTCACGCTGCGTATAACAGGGTCGAGCATTAGAGGAAACTTACCCGGATGTAGAACCCGGTTGGGGTGATCCGTTCGGTCGATGGTGATTAGTACCTCGGACCACCTCAGATATTGGGGGGCCGCTGTAACATCCCGAAAAATGGAATAATATGAAAATTAATATTTTGAATTTGAATATATTTATTTCTGATTTTTCTTGACATGATTGAAATTTATTTCGATTTTCCCTGGATTTTTTTTGTATTGAATGAAAATCAAACAAATAGAATTAAAGGAATGGATAATGGTGAAAAGATAAAATGGTAAAAGATAAATTTTGGAAAAATTACCATGGAACCCTAACCACTTTGGTAAGTCAGTAAAATTAAGAAGTAAAATTTTATGCACAGAAAAATGGGTAAATAACATTAATGTCACCTCTTTTTGACTAGAAACAGTGCTAGTCAGAATTAATGAAAAATATTCGAAGATTATCTGGATCTGGAAAAATTACCAAATCTCCCTCAGTGCAGTGTTTACACCTGGTAAAAATCTTAGGAATTGATCATGTCGGCAGAGCCCTCTAATAATTCAAAAGCAGAAACAATTAAAAGTGGAAATCTTCATGTCAGATTTTAATAAAATAAATACCCAATGTTTTGATTTAAAAATTTTACAGAGACAGCCTTGATCTAAATATAACCTCTCATAAAAGTTGTAAAAATAAATAATAAGTTTTGAACCTTTAAATAAATAGAAATCCGAAAGGGAGATTTTGGTAGATGTACAGTGTCAGAATTTTAGTTAATTCAGTGTAAGATATTTTAATCTCAAATTTTTACTGGGCGTTAGAGACTACCAGGAGACGCAGGTCAAAAAGTTTCACAATTTTCCCACTTGATCTGATGGCCATTTTAATGATCACATGGAGCTTGTCTCAGCCATACTTATCGCTTTGACTCAACTACACTCACCGACATGTGGGGCCAGCCTCTTTACCGTAACGTTGCTGGCACGGCAACGGGGAAATCGCTGCTCTCTCTGCCTGGTGGACCCCAGTCCCGCTTGTCAGCCGCTGCCTTTCTTCTCCCCTTTCCCCTCTTTTCCTCGCGCGTGTTCTTCTCAGCCGCTGCACACGAGACACTTCGCCGTCTCTGCGCAATTCACGCCGCTGCTGCGATCACTGCCACGCCTGCCTTGGTCTCCGTGCGCCATGCCCTGTCGTCCTTGCGTCATCTCCTTGCCGGCGAGAAACGCTACGCCATTTCACCAGAACGAGCCAAAATGAGCCGCAACTCCCGAATGCATTCAAACACTGTGAAGCAAGTTGTTCTCCGGCTATAAATACCACTAGAGCATCACATTGAGCTCCCTCTTCCTTATTCACCTCCTAAACCAAACGCCAAAGCCCGAAGTCTCTTGCTCTGCGCCATTTTCGCCAGAAAAACCGAAGGAAGGGGAAACCTTCAATTCAGCCGAAATCGGTAACTAATGTTGAAATTGATTCCTCTTCTAGCTTCACTCGACACCGTAGATTACTAAGCACCCTGAAATTTCATCTCTTTTCATCGGCAGAGCTTCCCCACCATGCCCATTTCTTCTCCAACTCCGGTCGCGGTGCACGCCTTACGACCCTTTTCCGCCTCGGCCAATCGAAAATGGAACGCTCTAGCCTCATGGATGCCTAAAATGCTACCCATTCGGCCGGAGCTAGCTTGCTCTTCTTCTCCGGCGAGCCGCACCTCCTGCCGCCGCATGTCGTCGGTGGCAGCCCTCTCCGGGCGTCCCCGCCGATGATTGATACCACCCCCGAATGCGCCAAGATCCCCTGGAGCTCGCCGTGCCACCCATTCCGCCGGAACCCCGCCGGAGAGCCGTCGCCGAGCAACTCTAGCGCCACCTCTGTTCTCCGGTCACTGCACTGTGGGCCCCTCCTGTCAGTGGCGCAGAAGCAACTTCAGTGCATTCGGTAAAAGGCGCTTTCCAACTCTGAAAACGTATTTTGTATTTTCTGGAATTTACATAACCGAGCTGCTTTAAATGCTTATAACTTTTGTTTTGTAACTCCGAATTGAGTGAAATAAAATTCTAAATTCACCTAAAATATAGCTCTATCAGAATATAAAATAATATTTTGAAAATGTTCACTGGGTAAATTTGAAATTCAAATTTAAAGAAGAGCCATAAATAAGTACTACATATTAAAAAGTTGTAAACAAACTTTAGGTGGAATGAAACTAATTTTAGTAAAATATTCATACTTCCAGAAGTTCAAATATATAAAAATATTTAAGTTTCATTATTGTTTGAATTACCTTCTAGTAAAGATTATAATCAATGTATTAGAAAATTCAAATAAACATAATTTGAATAAAAGGAATATGGAATAAGTAAAATTAGTTTCTAAATATTAGCATGTCAGTAGGATACTTGAGTTTCCAAAATATTTAAGAAATGAATTTGAATTGAATTATTATGACAAGTATGAAGTAACTAAAATGTAAAAGTGTATATTCATATGGCATAGAAGATCAAATAATCGTGACATGGATCAAATGAATTCAAATAGTAACCAAACCAGTTTTATTATACCTCTGTCATTGCAAGGATCTCAGATATAAAAGGATATATAAATATTATTATATAAAACAGTAAATGATCAATAGTTAAAGTATTAATAATCTCATAATTGGAATAGTTGTAACCATCGCAAATAAACTCTAAATTTGATGAAATCAAATCCTATAGCTTTGAAAAGTAGTACCCTTGCTATTTAGGCAAAAGTATCTTATGTTAGTGTTAGGTTGAAATAAAATAATGTTAGACCCTAATGATCGCTTATAGGAAAAAGTATCGCGGATAAAAGCCATTTGTCGTGAAACCAACCTTAAATTACTTCTAATATCATGCCCTATTAATGCCGAAAATGAGTAGATTATCCTAGGCGGTGTAGTCGCAATCTAATATCAAAAGCTGAACCCTTATCGAGTAATAAATTGAACTATCAAGCTTTTCATCAATCCGTAGAACCCTCGTCTAAATGCAAATACTATGGAAATCAGTTTAGAAATGATGTTTAGGATATGTACTATTATGTTCGAGAAAATGTTTTATTTATAACTAATGATTCATATAGTTTTCGCTATGCAAAACCCTAATATGATAAGGATAGTTGTAGCCCTTTTAGCCGATTTCGCTCAACTTAAACTTTAGTGTCATGATAGCTTTTTAGCAACGCGTTTAGCTTTTCACTAAACATTATAATTCATAAAAGTTGTTTAGAATCATTATCCAAAGTATATACTACACTATTATGATGAAATAATCATATTTCATCATGTTTTCCACATAAATCATGTTGGTTAAATAGCCCTAAATATTATGTTTAATGAACCTTATAAAATGAATAAGTGAGCATTGTATTAATGAAGAAGTTTGTAGTTAATATATTTGTATCACCAGAACCTTCTTAAAAACTATAAATAAATCTAATTAGCTGGCTTATCACTCATAACTTAATGAAAACCCTTCCTATGCAAAATCTTAAGGTTAAGTACTAATTGCGTAAACCTTAATTAGTGTTTTATTTCTTTTAATCCAAATAATTTTAGCATCTATAATTCGAAATCGTAAATACTAGAATTCATAATTTTAGCCTCTTGAATTCGTAATTCAAGAAAAGATAATCTATAAAAGAACCCTGTTTTGTTTGTCATAAAGCCATCAAGTTTCGGAATAATGTAATTACCTAAATAATTCAACCCTAAGTGTTCCTGTTTTCTGCAATGAATCTTTATTTGATTTTCTGTCTGTCTTCTTTTCGCCCTTATTGAAGTTTATTATTTGCTATATTTTCCGATCGATCGACGTGTAGAATTCGACGTCCCTTCCTCCGCCGTTGCCTCCGTCAGCTGTGAT